>VXBP01004742.1:0-25922 GCA_013400115.1 Rhinopomastus cyanomelas | reverse complement strand
GCCTGTATTTGTGCCTAGGATTGCTTTGACCCAGATGCAGGACCTTATACTTGGTCTTGTTTGAACCCCATCAGGTTGGCTTGTGCCCACCTCTCCAGCCTGTCCAGGTCCCTCTGGATGGCATCCCTGCCCTCCAGCATGTCTGCTGCACCACACAGCTTGGTGTCGTCATCAAACTTGCTGAGGGTGCCCTCAATGCCTCTGTCCATGTCACCCACAAAGGTGTTGAACAAGACTGGTCCCAGGACCGATCCCTGAGGGCCTCCACTTGTCACTGGCCTCCACCTGGACATGGATCCATTGACAGCCACTCTCTGGGTGCGGCCATCAAGCCAGTTCCTTACCCACCTAGTGGTCCACCCATCAAAGCCATGTTCCACCAGCTTGGAGACCAGAATGTGGTGCGGGACAGTGTCAGAGGCTTTGCTCAGGTCCAGGTAAACGACATCAGTCGTGTTGCCCCGTGGCAGCATTTATGAATTACCAGGTGTTCTCTCAGAGGTCTCGAGTGCTGACTTTTGGAAGGACATGTGCTGTGCAGGTGGTTCCCTTCCTAAGGCCATTTCTTCAGTTCCCAGTGCTGGTTCCCAGACAACTCTCTTCATCCGAGTTCTTGTGCAGAAGCATCACCTCCCCTCTCACCCTAAGTGAGAACCAAACACATCCTGGATAGGCCAGGATGCAGAAGCAAAACACAGGCCCACACAGGTAGAGTTGGTCACAGAATTCTTGAGACTGGAAGAGACCTCCAAGATCAAGTCCAGCCTGTGACCTAACATCACATCAGCTAGACCCTGGCACTAAGACTGCCGGCAGGACACAGCAAGCAAACACTCAGCACACCTGCACATTGGCAGAGTCTTCCAAAGAGTGAACGTGCTTCTAGGAAAGGACCTTTTTTGTGCATGAAGGAGGTAAGAAAGACAACGTGCATCAGAGTCCATGTCTTGGTGCTCCTCTGTTCATGTTCCTCCTCTCCCTTTCCCAGGTTCTAATCCGGTTTCTTATCCAGAGAGGCCTGATTGTCATTCCCAAGTCTGACAAACCACAGCGCGTTGAGGAAAACATGAAGGTGAAGTTTCCACCAGGACTGCTGCCGCGGTTCTGCACAGGATAGGCACCTACACCCATGTCTCCTCCACATTTCCAAGTGGCACTGAAGAGGCTGAGAGGTGTAGATTGGGGCTCAGCACCACCCAACCATCTGCAGTTCTTAGGGGAATAGTATGTTGTTCCTGGCAGGAGGGAAGTAGGGTGGTCCACACTCTGCTGCCCTGGCAAGGGAATATGAGTTTGACCCTCTGGAAGATGCCTACTTGAGCCCCTCTTTACGGTGTAAGGGAACAAACTGTAGACATCAGACCCATCAGGTCTCACCTTGAGCCTCTAGTTCCCCTTGGCAGGGAGATTCAGATGGCTGTTTGCTCATAAGGGCTGGCACCTTAGATGGCATCTTAGTGTCACTTTAAATTCATGCTGCTGCATTTTGGACCCGTGTCTCCTGTGGGCCACCATCGAGAATGCTTAGATGGTTTGTTAACGGCGAGCTACGTGTTTGCAGCCGGTGCACAGCAGTCCCCTTCTGCAAGGGTTTGCACACACTCACTGCCAGTCCCAGTACTCGTGACCCGTTGAGCGGTCCGTCCTTGGCACCTGAGGTTCACACAAGCTGCAGTGGTGCACCCAGAACCCAAGACCTTGCAGTGGGCAGCACCTCGGAGCCAAATGAACTCTCCTGGCTCCTCCAAGGGACTGAGAAATAAGAGGATTTCTTAGCTCTGCTTAGCGGAGACGTGGTCTATTCTTAGCACATGTCGTATGAAGCACACCGCTGAAAACTCCTGAGTCAAAGTAAAAAGGCCTTGCTTTTCTTTCCTCCTGCCAGGTGTTTGACTTCGATCTGTCCAAAAAGGAGATGGAGGTCATCCTCAGCTTTAACAGGAACTGGAGGGCCGTCGCAGTGCTCCCGTACGTTCCTTATTACCTCCTACGCCTGTCTCTGTCCGTGTTTTCACTCCCTGTGTCCTGCAAACATGCACTGCTAAAATCAGAGAGAGCTCGTCGCTTAACCCCTGTGTCCCAGGTAGTGAGACATGTCCTGGGTCTGACCCCAGGAAGGACAATTCTCCAGGGTGTTCCCACCAGCCCCTTGATGTTGCGTCTGCTTGCCCCCAGCTCGCGTCCCCGTTGGCGACGGCAGCAAGCGCCGTGTGCGTTGGTGGTGCGGGAGGGAGCCTGCAGTGGGGAGGTGCTGACCACCACTTTCAAACACCCAAACCACCAGTTCTTTCTTTTCCCAGAGCTGTCAATCACAAAGACTACCCCTTCAAAGCAGAATATTAGCGCCGGCGGCTTCTGCAAGACCTCCAGGCAACGCAACCCCTCCCAGAATAGAAGATGCACCCTGCAGCTCAGCACTGGTTTTCCTTCTCTACTTGATGATCACTGTGACCAGCTGCTTGTCATTTTGTAGGGCCTTTTGTAATCCTTGTAATTCCTTTTGATCAGCAGGAACTGATTTGCACCAGCAGGAGAAAGATTATCTAGTTTCTTTTTGTACCTTGTCCTCCCTAAAGAAGAACCCCTTACAGAAGGTTCTGCTATGAGAATCCTCTGATTAATTTGCTTTTCATTGTGAATTTCATGAGTCTCTGATGCTTTCAAATTTTGCACCAATAAAGTTTGAACAGCACCAAAACTTAGTCGGTGCGGTGCTTAAGTCGCTCTCTACAACCTGAAGTCTGTCTGTCTGTTGTAGTACCAGTAGGAGTGACCTTCTGTAACCCTTGTGCAAGGACCATACAGGGACAGAGCACCTGGCAGAATCACAACCCTGGACTCCAGGAGGGCCAACTCAGCCTTCTCCAACAGTTGTTGGGGGATCTCCTGTGGGACAGGGTACTGGCAGGTAAAGGGTTGGTTGACCACTTCTTTCAAGTCCTAGGTCAGAGCATTCCAAGAGGTAGGAAGAAAAGGGAGCCAGAAGACCTGCAGAGTGGTTAAACAAGGAGCTCCTGGGCAAACTGAAGAGGAGGAAGAAAAGCCTATAGGTCATGGAAGGAGGGGATGGCCGCTTGGGATGATTGTAAGGGTCTAGTCAGAGGATGTAGGGACACAGCTAGGAAAGCCAAGGCATCCATGGAATTCAGCCTTGCAAGAGAGGTCAAGGGCAACAAAAAGAGCTGCTTCAAATGCACTGCAGGTAAAAACTAAACCTAGAGGCAATGTAGGGCCCCTGCTGAATAAGGTGGGTGCCCTGGAGACAGAGGATGCAGAGGATACACCTTCTTTGCCTCTGGTGGCTACTCTTTGCCTACTTCTGGAGGCTGTCCTGATACCAACCTGCTGAGGCCCCAGAGGAAGTTGAGAGGAGAGGAGTTTGCCCAGTATGAACTCCTTCCCAGTGAGGGTGACGGAGCACTGGAACAGGCTGCCCAGGGGGGTTGTGGAGTCTCCTTCACTGGAGATGTTCAAGACCCACCTGGATGTGTTCCTGTGTGACTTGGTCTGGGTGATCCTGCTGTGGCAGGGGGACTGAACTGCGTGATCTTTGGAGGTCCCTTCCGATCCGTAGCGATTCTATGGTCTTACGCAGCCTGAGCAAGGATCCCTGTCCCAGTTACAGCCGATTCACTCCTACCCATTAAAAACCAGAGGGCTGCTGATGGAAATACCCCATTTATTGTGGATGCAGTTTCAGAGTACACTGTACGAACAAACCGCTTTTATCGCAGCTGTTGGATGGATCCGAGAGACTCAGAAGAGTGTTTACAAACCCCCCCCCCCCAAGAGACAATGACTCACAGACAACGTCAGGTACGGCTTCACCCCCTGTGGGTAACTACCCACATCTCTGTGCATAAACAAGATGATTCAGCCAAGCAGGGGAGTTCATCTTTGGGTTGAAAGAGAACATTATTTTTCTTTAGGAAGAAGTCAGATGCTGCAAGAGATGGAAGTGGTGCAAGATCTTGGCAGTTCTGATGTCCAGCAAAGCTTTCAGCAACGTGCTGCGGGGTCGCTTCAGCTGCTCGGTTGCTGCCACCCGTACGCTGTAGGACGTGGTGCTAACCTGCGTGGCATGTGAGGTCAAACCAAGCTGATGCCTTGTAGCCACGTGTTTATTCCATACATCTGCAAACGAGATCTTTGGGAGAGGGAGTTCAAAAGAAGTGCTGTGAAGACAGAGGCGTACTTCACTTTAGGTGGACTGGGTGTACGGCACCGACGGATGGCGAGATTTGCAACAAGCTCCGCTCCGACCGCGCTTGAGGTTCTTTCTTTTTAATTATGGCAGTATTATATAAATTAAACTACAACCTTTTATACAAGCGACCTATTTTTGACCCTCTATACCCTTACCTTTCCCTCTTTTAAAAACTATACTTTCTTTCTAATTACCCATTACCGGGCAACGGCTAGTTAAAAACTTTTAATACTTCTCTCCCCATACCTCTAACGGCAGTTCTGAAGTCTTTGCTCTAGAGAAGTGTGTGGTTTTATTCTTTTAAGCTGTGTTCTTGGCTCATCGGGTATGTTTGTTACTACATATAATACTCTAGCAGGTATTAAAGCGTTCTACCGTTAGTAGTGCCTTTAGGCTAAACCTTGTAAAGCTAAGTGTGTCTATACCCTACATTGCATTCCACTGCTAATCACTAACAACAAAAAGAAACACCAGTACCGCTGAGAGCTGACACAACCATCCACATGTAGGTAGTAACTTCAACTAGGATGGAAAAACTGATACCTTAAAAAAAAGTACAAAACAAACAAATCCAAACACATTATTGATGCAGTATTTCTCCCGACACGGGCAGATCACAGACAATAGTACATTGTGAGCTAAAGGTATTTCTTCCATGCCTCAGTCTAAAGTGCAGAAAGAAAGACTTCTCTACTACGAGAGTAACCACTGGGTTTGCTGCACGCCTCTCCCAAGCAATTCCACCTCACTCGCACTGCGGTCGACCTCCCGGCGCCGGTGGAAATCCCTGTCAGAACCAGCAGTAGAAGAGTCTGTTTCACAGCATGGGTTTCTCTAGGGTAAAGGCTCTTGTGCAAAGGCAGTACTACCATGATGAATGCCTAGACTGGTTATTCAATACAGTACTAATAGACATGGTTTTAACTGGGATAATGCAAAAAGGCATCTTGGTAAATGAACATAAATATAACAGAACCATTTAGCATTTTTTTTTCCTTCCCCCCCACACCCCCCAACTGAATGGTCCAGCGTCTTCAGTGGCCTTCTACGGCTCTTTCTCAAATTGTCTCAAACCTGCTGAGAAAAAGAAAGATTAAAGATGGCTTGAAATAACCCAAATGTGCCTCTAACAAACACGGAGAAGGCACAGCTTGAGATCAACACACACCAGGTAAGAGGACAGGACACACACTGCAGGCTGCTGTGCGTGGGACAACAAGGCACCGCGCTTGCTCAGGACTAGTTTCCAGAGAACAAGCAGAGTTTTGCATCTCTCACATCTGCCCAGAAAGCAGCTCAGGGAGAGGTCAGGAACTTCCCACCCTCATGGGGGCTGCATGAGGTGCTGCTCACGCACGAGGTGCTGCACCCATCGCTCCCCTCAGTCAGCGCTTGGCTCACTCACTGCTAGCCCACCGCACTATGGAAAGCTGACTCCCTCTGTTGTAGCCCTCAGCTCACATACCCTTACAGGAGAGGTTTGGTGGGTCTGTTGTGTGGCTAACAACTGCTACAATCATCCACAGGAGCAGGCTTCCATTAATACTGAGTGAGCATGAAATTCTCCCTCTATAACAACCGGGTTCAAACAGGAGGAGGAAGATTATTCCGTTTTGTGTGACTCCAAACTGTTTGAACAGCCCACAGGAGTGGCTTATCTCTGGCTTCACAAACTAATATGTAGAATAATGTGTAGAAAAAGGAGTGTTTTTCTATACTTGATCTTTTCATTCCTAGCAAAGAGCTGAAGGACGTTGCAGGGGACCTTTAAAGCCATTGAACTGACCAGTGAATTTCCACTAGCCCTCTGCAGTGCTTGGCAACGATTCCTTTAATTGCTTTTACTTGGCATGATTTAGATTCAAATAGAAGTTTCCAGAAGCCAGGAGGATAATTTTGCTGATTCCTTTCTGCACAATTCAGTGCTGCTGCCTAAACTAGTGGTTTCAAAGTCCCAGTGCTAAGGCTCCTGTTGCCTTGGGAAGACACCAAAGCACAGCTCCAGCACAGGCAGTGCTGCTGGACGCGTTTGAACTGCTGTCCAGTCCCAGCGTGCGGGAGCACGTGAGACTCACAACCAGCCAGAGAAACTACTCTCTGAAATGACCCATTGAAATGAGCCCATTCCTTGGACATCACAAAGTCTAGTTACATTTCCAGCTACAACAGGTAGCTTGAACAAGTCTTTTGCAAACACGGCTGGGCCACTCCTCAGTCCTCCTAGAAGGATGATTAAGGTTTATTCCTCAAACATTCAGGTTTTATTGACATTGGAGTGGTGCTCTTGAAAAAATAAAAGGCAAGAAGGAGGGGGTGTTTTTGTATAAATGGACAGTGGTGGAGTTTTAAAACTCACAGGTAGGGATAAGTTAGTAAATGAGGATTTATTTGATATGAAGCAACGTCAGTTGCTCTGGGAAGGTGTAGTACTAAAACGACTTACCATTAGTCTCTGTTTTTTTCCCCATAGCTGATAACTGTTTGAAAAAGCAATAACCCATTACTAAAACTGAACATTGGAACACACAGCCGTCTGTAACAGGAACACAACAGTCTCAGTGGAAAGGACAGGGTTCCACACACAACACAACACAACACTGACAAACACAAAAGCTACCCGCTGCCCACGGCTGTCTGCGCCTCGCCGTGTTTTACTTTACAGATTAAAAAGCAGGTTACAACAAAGGACATGTAGAGCCCTAACTCCACCTGAGTGTGTGAAGGTCAATAGTGTGTGAAGGCACTTAGAGAAACCCCCACAGAAGTACTGTCCTTTGAAGAAGGCACCAAAGTGTTACCTTGGAAGAGGAGGAAGCTGGCTTCTCGATCGACTGCTTCTCCCAGAGATTACGTTTGCCAGATACATCTCCTGGTTTTAAATCCTGGGTTTTTCAATTGATATCAGAGAACAGAAACAAAAATTGTGTCAGTTTGAATTGAATTTGTTAGAGGAAAAGTTAGAATGCAACTTCCTCATCGGGGAAGTTTGGGAGCATCTACCAGTGGTAAATATCACGTTGTCTATCAAGGATAAAGCTGTTCAGAAGGGCAGCGTAACGAAGCTGTGCAGGCACGTGCTTTCAGACAAGAAGTCTTAGAATCATCAGGGATTGGAAGGGACCTGGAAAGATCATCCAGTCCAATCCCCCTGACACAGCAGGATCACCCAGACCCAGTCACACAGGAACACATCCAGGTGGGTCTTGAACATCTCCAGTGAAGGAGACTCCACAACCCCCCTGGGCAGCCTGTTCCAGTGCTCTGTCACCCTCACTGTGAAGAAGTTCCTTCTCATAATAAATGTCTCATAACTGAACACTGTAGTCCTTCATATCCATTTGAATTTTCACTGACTCCTTTAAAAACCCATCATATGGCAATCACTAGCCCAACAGAAAAAAAGCAGGGGAGGTAAAGTCATTCAAACAATAAGAGTTGCTGTAAATCATAGAATCATAGGGATTGGAAGGGACCTTGAAAGATCATCTAGTCCAATCCCCCTGCAACAGTATATGTGGACAGTTCAAGTAGTGTTGGTGATGCTCAAGGCTTTTAACTAATTCTGTGTTTTGAAACAGCAGTAACAGGCAGAAAACAGCTAAACTGCAGTGGAACTTGTGACAAAACCACTTGCACTGGACTTTATCACAAAGTCACTGCTGCAGTTCTGAAATAGTTTCGGACCTGGGATTTAAATCCACCACAAAATTGATGGAGAGCAGTTATCTCAACTCCATTTTCCATTCCCTTGCTCCTGGAAGGGAACAATGATCAGTTGCTCCTTGTAACTGAACCCACAGGAGTCTGAGCAGCTTTGAACAAAGCTTTGTTTTGGTGCAATTCACTAAGTGTAGGAACTTCTTTGCTAACTAGGAAATTCTCCGCTTCCTTTTGATTTATCCTGGTAAACAAGAGTAAAAGCCAGGTACTACAGAGGTGCACCACCCCTCACAGTCAATGGTTTACCTGACCAGCTTAGGAAACAGACCCCCACAGAAGAAGAAAAGGAGGGCAGGTTCCTTCAGGAGAGAGAAGAAAGAGCAATCTATTGAGAAGGAGGAAATGAAGACACAGGTAGAAACAGTTGGCTGAGGGAAAAAAACAAGAGGTTAGTTTTACAGTGTCTAAAGATGCAACTTAAAAAGGAAAATCCAGAGGCTCATCCTATACTGGTTCTCAGTGTCCTTGACAGCAAGCACAACGACCTGCGCTGGTTTTGTGTGCTTGGTCCCCAGGACACACCTTCCACGTAGCTACTGGTGAGTACTGGCACTATGGGTAACACTGCAAGAACCTTTTAGGGAAAGAGAGGGGTGTGAACTGAGAATGAGTTTTTCAGGCTGCACCATTTATAAAGGGCGACTGAACTGGTGGCAAAACGTACAAGGAGATGAGAAAGAAACAGGTTCTTCAATAAAACCCCAAAGTTGGGTCACGAGCACCACAAGTGATGCCCTGCCGTTCTCCAGTATGGACACACACAGCTCCAGCTGCTAGTCCCTGTCCTCCCCTACAATTTACCTCTAACATTCCTCCTCTCATCCACACTGCTGCTTGGTACTCCCACAGCTTAGTACTCCGACAGCATCCTCTGCTCTGTCTCTTGCTTTGGCATGTAGAAGGCATGTTAGAGGGCCTTCATGAGTGATGACATTCAGATTCCAAAAGGATGAAAGTCATTCAGTTGCATTTAAAAAGGTACTTGGAAGAGGCCAGAGCACCTGTGTTTTATCCAAGGTCTATGGCTGGTACTTTTCTAAATTAATACAAGGCTTTTCCCAGGTGGTAAATTAATGCCCTTCTCTGAGCACTGTCTTTTTAAAGCACCCCAAAGGTTGAAGGTGAGAGCTGCTCTGTTTCATCACCTGGTTACACAGCAGCCATAGGTCCTCTGTGAGCTTCCAAAAGACAGCACAGAATCACTTGTGTTGGAAAAGACTTTTGAGCTCATTGTGTCCAACCAATAACCTAGCATCACTAAAGCACATCACTAGGTGTCACATCTACATGTCTTTTAAAGACCTCAGGTGCTTGTGTCCTCCACTGCTTTTCTGAGCCGCCTCTTCCAGAGCTGGGCAACTCTTTCAAGCGAAGACATTTTTTCTAATACCCAGTCTAAACCTCCCCTGGTGCGATTTGGGCTGTTTCCTCTCGTCCTATCATGCACCAAGGTTACTCCAAAGACCACCAGCTCTTTGAAGAATCACCTCTGCCCCAGGACAGAACTCGCTCACTGAAGACACGCTTGTTGCAGGGTTACTCACAGAAGGTTTTGGAGCAGGCGACTTGTTGCTCTCTGGTGTCTTGGTTAACCACTCGTTGATACGACTTGAGACACCAACCTTCAGGCCAGCAGTTTCCTGAGATCAATGAAAGTTAGTCAGGACATTGTCAGAATAGCTTACGCTATGTTTTCCACAATTTAGATTTAAAAGCAAAGCCAAGCCTTGGTTTAATGCAGAAGCCATCACCGAGATGAGCTGAGAGTCGTGTGTGTGTTCTGAAGATACTGTCTCTACGAATTGCAAAGGACTCTCTTACTCAGTAATGACAAACGTGGGTGACAACATCATTTACATGCAAGTGCTCAATGCAGGAACAAACACTAGACATAAATCTGCTGTTTCTATCATAATCCCAGCCTCCAAGGAGAAGAAAAGAGGCACCAGTCTAAGCCTACATCTTTGTTTTGTTAAAATAAAATGTCTTTTAAAAGTGTATGATACAGCAGTTAAGCAGCCTAAAATTGAAGCAATTAAAATAAGTCTTTTAAAAAGCTAGAACAACTAACTGGCCCACTGTAAGAACCCACTTCATGGCTCAGGTTTTGGCTATGAGGAACGCTCACCAAAGTATAGAGAGGAAATGCTTCCTTAAGGACTTACACAGAAAAGCAATAGGTCTCACAAGTGTTTCTACATATTTGCTATGAAACATCACCATCATCTCGCCTGTCGAATCCTCCCCTGCTCCCCCACCTCCCCCAGTCTATCCCAGTATAAAGAATTCCTTTGCACTACGCTTGAACCACCCAGGTGTGTTGGTCTAAGACACCTGATGCGGCTCTGGAAGGTCTCAGAGCTCAGCTCAGTGTGTCACCAACTCCTTCCATCGTGCTCAGTGCTGCAGCCGCACAACTGTGTCAGTTCCCGAGGACCTCAGGTCCCTTGGAATGTCTTTCCCCAGTCACGTCATAAAGAGCAGCCAGGCTCACTCACAGGAACGTGGGTGGCCAGGTCTGCTCCACAAAGTCACTCTACGATCGCTGTGTGAGATGAAACGCGTACCTTGTTTGGCGCGCCCGACCCGGAGGGCGATGAGAAGACGTTCCCTTTCTCCCACATGCTCTTGATGTTACGGACACCCTCAGCAGGAACGTGCAGGTCAGAGGCTGCTGGCCTGGCTGGTCTCGCAGACTTTGTGCCCTGCAGAAGAATTGAAGCGAGTTGGTCGTTGGGGTTAAGAGCTGGAGTTGCCGGGTGGCTTGACTCCGGGCCAGCACCGGGGAATGCAGCAGCTGTAAGTGGTTCTGGTGACAGTCGTGCAAAAACGGAAAGGAGCGCTCAGCGTGAGAGGGGCTACTGGGACTTTGCATTCTCTAGTCGCACACTTAACACAACCGGCTACGAAAACTGCAGCCACTGGGATGGTGGCCTTTAGTAAATTTCATGGCAAGCCATCGCTCTGCACACAACCCGCCGAGGCTCTCACTTGTCCTCAGCCCTTGCACCCTGCAAACACGGCTCTTGCTGGGCCGTGGCTAAGAAAACCCTTGTAGGGAGACAAGGCAAAAAGGCTGCTCGTCATTCAGCATCAGGCTCTGCTCCAGCTGTCCCAGACAACCTCGTAACTCCAGGGGTACCTTTCAGCAATTGCAGGGTGTTTAATATCAGGTGGGGTTTGTTACGAGGGGCTTTTTTCATTGAAGGTGGGATTTTGTGGTCGTGTGTCTCCTGAGCACAGCTGTGGCCTAGCAGTTGGACACTAGGAGAAAAGGTTGGACCCGATGACCCTGGAGGTCCTTCCAAGAGAAGCAAGTGAACTGTCACTCAAGAGGTGCTCGCTGAGTCCCTGTGAGTGCTCCTCTGAGCTTACAAAGCAGAGAGAGTACGTTGTGGCTAGAAAAGCAAGACGCAACGTCGAGGTTTTGCTCAGATACACATCCAGATGCTGGTTATAGGTGTGGTTCACACATTGTGTCCTCCAAGTGGCATTAAAAAAGCTTGCGACCACCAACCCCTGCAGTTCCTGGGCTGCTGGAAGTCCCCAACACCACGAGTAGCTACGGCCATCGTGACCTGGGTGCAACTCACCTCAATTGCACTAGTGTATTGCTCAAGTCTGCTGTCAATCTTTGAGACGACTGCTGTTGTGTGACTAGGTTTCACACCACTGTAGGAAGTGGGGGGGAAAGAGAGACATTATTATTCCCTGCAGCTTCATACTGCTGATTGATGAAGCCACTGTTGGATTTCTTTACCTCTTCTGAGCGGATTTGTTCAAAAACTCTGCTCGCTCCTCTATCTGCAAAAAGAGAGAGACAGAAGCTGTAAGTTCAAAGTTAATGAAGAGGCAGTCTGTGGAAGGGCAGATCAAAATGCCTGTTTAAAGGTCAAGTGGTCAAACTGAGAGAGAGGCATTCCAACAGGAATCACCGCAGGCACATACACAGGCTTTGCAATTGGTAGCCCATTGTTTAGGCTACAGATTCCTCATAAAGGTGGCCATATTCTCTGCATTCGTGGTGGCATCCTGCACCTTTCTTCAGTGCCTCATTTGTAAGAGAACAAAGCACTTCACAGAGGAAGGAGAAAGGGGAGGAGGTTCATCTTACAGAAGAGGTGGCATCAAGCCTATGTCCAGTCTCTTCAAGGATGCGTCTGCTGAGACAGACAGCAAATTCAGTAAAGCTTTTCTGAGATGAGACCTCAGACAAGGGCAGGTCTGGAGCTCAAACGGCACAAGGTTCAACAAGTCCAAGGGCAGGGTCCTACATCTAGGTTGAGGTAACCCCAAGCACAAATACATGCTGGGAGGTGAATGGATTGAGAGGACTCCCAAGGAGGAGGACTCAAGGGTGTTAGTAGAAAAGAAGCTCCACACGAACCAGCACTGTGTGAGTGCAGCACAAAGAGTCACCCAGTATCCTGGGCTGCATCAAAAGAAGTATCACCACCAGGTCAAGGGAGATGATTCTCCTCCTCTACCCTGCTCATACAAGACCTCACCTGCAGAACTGAATTCAGTCCTGGATTCCCTGATATAAGAAGGACATGGACCTGTTGGAGAGAGTTCAGAGCAGGCCACAAGGATGACCAGAGGGCTGGAGCACCTCTCCCATGAGGACAGGTTGGGGCTGTTCTGCCTGGAAAAGATAAGGCTCCCCAGGATCTTAGAGCAGCCTTCCAGCACCNGGGGCTGTTCTGCCTGGAAAAGATAAGGCTCCCCAGAGCAGCCTTCCAGTACATGAAGGGGGGCTTCGCTCGGCCACGAGCCGGCTCTGTGACCACCCCGCTGTCACGAGGTGGCAGCAGTACCCTGGGCAGACACTGCGGAGCCCCACGGACCCCGCCGCAGCTCTGCCTCGGCCACCCGAGCTCGGTCACCCCCGGAGGAACCGCGGCCAGCGGAGCCCTCAGCCGAGCAAAGTAGGTGACTCGGTCGGAAGCGACCGCGCAGATCTGCGGCGGGAGCTTAAAACGCATCACCTCTCCCTCACTACGGCACAGCCAGCGAGCTTTCCTACGACACGGATTTCTGGGTCACAAGCAGCAGTGATGGGTGACACCAGCAGGAGCTGCTGGCTTCTCCCCTCTCCGCACGCTGCGGTGAGCTCCAGCTGCTGCAGAGACACCCTGGCTGGCAGCAAGGACAAACAACTGGACTGTGCTAAAGAGCCAGGACTCGGGGTAACCATCCAATAATCAACTGACAGTATCTTTTAGTTTAGATGAACTGTGCTTCTACTGGAACTCTTACAAAAGGGGGCAAACAGTAGCCTCTTTATGGTCCTGTCTTCAGTTATTTAAGAAGACAAAGTACTCTGGCAAGAAAGAAGCAGCTGAGGATACAGAAGGAGAGAGAGAGCATTTGTGACCTTCATCTGCTCCAGTCAAAGGACTCCTGTAACAAATCAGCACTGAAAATCAACACAGAAACACAGCTAAATTTCAAAAATAACTTTATCTTGAAGGTGAAGATCCATTTGAGACATTTTTCATCAACAAGGGCAGGGTAACGCTCAGGCTAGATTCCATTTTTAGAGAGGAACTCTAAGTTTGAATCATCCCAATTTGGTTTTTCAGCGGAAAGGTCCAGCTAAGGTTTGTCTCATGGTGTTACCCCAGATCTGATTTCAGTCACCCACACACTGATCAGGTGTTGGTGTGTTGCTTTGGACCCTAACCCCCTAAACAAAGGTTACTGAGAAGGTTACCTTGAGAGATGAACCTTTAGGACTGAAACACTTAAACGGCTTCTTGTCTTCAGATGTGTTGTCTTCTGGCATCTTTTGACGCTTCTCAGCGGCTTCAGCCCTTCTCCTTTCAATTTCTTCCTTCATCCTCCTCTTTTCCTCCTTAGAAACACAAAATAGCCGTGTACTGTCTCAGAAACCACATCACTGTCACGGGGGATTTTGCAAACATTCACCAGGTTGTCTAAGAACAGATGGTTGTGTCAGCCCAAACACGTGATGGACGGGTGGCAACGCACTCCTGCTAGCCCAGAGTGCCAAATGGCAGGGAAGACAGGCAGTCTGGGCTGCTTTAGTGGTTCCCCACATGGAGGCCAACAGGTTTATTACTACGTGGTGTTATTGAAGAGAGAGAAAAGGCACCTTCATGAAAAACTCCAGTTTCCTTGCACTGCCATCCATAATCTTTGTACTACTCCTACGTCCATCTGGCACCTGCGACAAGGTGGTCACTGTCAAGTGTTAACTTCACAGGAAGAACTCAATAGGTGCCTCAAACAGTGAGGAGTCAACGCCTGTAGCTTCTGTCTAAAGTAAGTTTTTGCTTTACAAGCTACAAGTCAAATCAGAAGCCCTCCAAGATCAGTCACTGCAAGCACTGCTCAGCAGTCAATCTCAGCATCTGTCGAGGTCACCCAGGAAAGGTGATGGAACAGTTTGTACTGGAGGCTGTTTCCGGGCACATCAGGGACAGGAGGGTCATTAGGGACAGTCAGCATGGCTTCACAAAGGGAAAGTCATGCTTGACCAACCTGATAGCCTTTGATGAGGGTGTAACCAGGTGGATGGATGAGGGCAGAGCCGTGGATGTCATCTATCTTGACTTAAGAAAGGCATTTGACACGGTCTCTCACAGCATCCTTGCAGACAAACTGAGGCAGTGTGGCCTAGATTTTCGGGTAGTGAGGTGGATTGTAAACTGGCTACAGGGTAGAAGTCAGAGAGTGGTGGTCAATGGGACAGAGTCTAGTTGGAGGCCTGTGTCTAGTGGAGTGCCCCAGGGATCGGTGCTGGGACCGGTCCTGTTCAATCTATTCATTGATGACTTGGATGAGGGATTGGCATGCACTGTCAGCAAGTTTGCTGATGACACTAAGCTGGGTGGTGTCGCCGACACCCCCGCAGACTGTGCTGCCATTCAGCGAGATCTGGACAGGCTGGAGAACTGGGCAGAGAAAAATCTAATGAGCTATAACAAGAGTAAGTGCAGAGTCTTGCATCTGGGCAAGAACAACCCCAGGTACCAGTATAGGCTGGGGACTGACCGGTTGGAGTGTAGTGTAGGGGAAAGGGACTTGGGGGTCCTGGTGGACAACAAGATGACTATGAGCCAGCAATGTGCTCTTGTGGCCAAGAAGGCCAACAGCATCCTGGGGTGGATTAGAAGAGGGGTGGTTAGCAGATCAAGAGAGGTTCTTCTCCCCCTCTACTCTGCCCTGGTGAGACCACACCTGGAGTATTGTGTCCAGTTCTGGGCTCCTCAGTACAAGAGGGATGTGGAGCTGCTGGAGAGAGTTCAGCGTAGGGCAACAAAGATGATAAGAGAGGTGGAACACCTCCCTTATGAGGAGAGGTTGAGGGAGCTGGGTCTCTTTAGCTTGGATAAGAGGAGACTGAGGGGCGACCTCATTAATGTCTACAAATATTTGAGGGGTGGGTGTCAGGAGGATGGCACTGGGCTGTTCTCGGTGTCATGTAGTGATAGGACAAGGGGCAATGGTTGTAAGCTGGAACATAGGAGGTTCCGCATCAACCTGAGAAGGAACTTCTTCACAGTGAGGGTGACGGAGCACTGGAACAGGCTGCCCAGGGGGGTTGTGGAGTCTCCTTCTCTGGAGATGTTCAAGACCCGACTGGACAGGTTCCTGTGTGACTTGGTTTAGGTGATCCTGCTGTTGCAGGCGGATTGGACTAGATGATCTTTCGAGGTCCCTTCCGATCCGTTATGATTCTATGATTCTATGATTCTATGATTCTTACTAATCCAATAAGTTAGTTTTCCAAGCAGCTAAGACTCCTAAATGTCAGCTCTGGGCAGAACCATTCACCTCTACGAGTCTCTCTCCTGTGGCATCATTCTACCTGTTTTGTTAAACACAGACCCACCACCTTCTAGCCCCGTCACCTTCTGTAGCCCCGTCACCTTCTGTAGCCCCGTCACCTTCTGTAGCCCCGCCACCTTCTGTAGCCCCGTCACCTTCTGTAGCCCCGTCACCTTCTGTAGCCCCGCCACCTTCTGTAGCCCCGCCACCTTCTGTAGCCCCGCCACCTTCTGTAGCCCCGCCACCTTCTAGAGCCCCGCCACCTTCTAGAGCCCCACCACCTTCTAGAGCCCCACCACCTCCTTCGCCTCATTGTCTGTCCAGACCCTGCTGTAGAGAATGATCAACGAACGCGAGGCCAGAGGAAGAACAGCACTAACACCAAAGGAACGAACGCACAGTCCAGTCCCTTGTCCTTGACACCTACCTCCTCTCTGGCTTTTCTCTCAGCCTCCTCCTGCTTCTTTTTCTGCTCCTCTTCCTCCAGGACTTTCCGGCGTTCCTCCCGCCTTTTCTTCAGTTCATCCAGCTCTGCTGCCGCCTCCTGCTGCTTCTCCTTCAGCTTCTCAAGCTCGTCGTTCTCCCCTCGCCGCCGCCGCTGGTCTTCGAGCCGCTTCACCACCTCAGCCTGAGACCCCAGCTTTGGGTTGGAGCGGCTGGAAGAGACACAAAGAGAAGATGCACCAAGGTTTTCTCCTTCCTGGCCAGAGCCACCTGTTGCCACGTGGCCACCAGCAACCCAAGAGCCTTGCACTGCAAGTCAGAGCCTTATAAGGCCTCTTGCTCCTTGAAGACCCCAAGTATTTTCACTGTGAGTTAGCAGGCTGGGGCACCCCACGGAGCACCTCTCTCAACCACTGCTTGTGAGGACACTTTGTGTGCACAGGAGATGCAAACCCCTGCCTGAGGACTCCTCCCACCTCCCTTTTCAAGAGAGTCCTTCGACAGATCTTGCTTCGTAAACGAAAAACACGCACACCATTAACTAAAGCATCGTCATAAAATACCAGAAAATGCATTTTAAATCTCATTTCTCACGCAGCAAAGCCCAGCACCTGCAGTATGATTTTGGGGAGCACCTGCGATCCACTGAAAACCCAGAATGTCCTACAAGGCACTAAGTATCTCTCAGGACCCAGTGCATCCATCCTGCTCAAGCCAAGGGAGATCCCACCTATGTTAAAGCTTTCCTGCTTCACCTCACGGCTGTAGCCTCTGTAACAAACATTCCAGGAACCTCACAAATTTTTATTTGGCTCTTGGCCTCTGAGGTGTTTGTTGCCAGCCCACCCAGAACAGAAAGCTCTGGGCCCGAAGAAGATGCAACAGGTTACTTCTGATGGATGTAATGATGCCCTTGGCAAGAGATCAAGAGAACTAAGGACATCAAATTTCACCAGATTACCTTAAAAAAGATCCACTCTGTTTCTATCAGAACAGAAGAGAGGTTGGACTTTGATGCAGACGAGAGACTCATTCAAAAGCTTTCAGCTGGTGAAAGCCAAATCAAGACTCTAGTCTCAATATTTCACTTTGGAGATTTCAGGTGTTTGTTTTGTCCTCCTTGTTCAAAAGGACTTTTGAAGTTTCTAGCCCGTTGTGTTCCGATGCAGCGCAAAGCCAGTCCCTCCTGGTTCCACATAACCTAAAGCAGTGACCACTAAATTGGCAATCGTCCTCTTTTTTGCCTCCACCTGCCACGTTCAACAGGTTCTGGGAATCTCTGTCCCTGCTACCAACGGTGGGAAATCGGTACTGGGATGCTGCCTGGAAGGGTTTTGTGAGCACCCTGAGAAATGGAGTTAGTTGCAGCTTCCCAACAGAGAGGAAAAGGAAAGAGCTGGCTCGTGGGGGCCAGAAATGCTAGAATAACGTGAAGAAAACCTTGTTACATCACACTGAGGACTTGTGCAGACCTTTGTGAAGAAGCCAGGTGGAAGGGGAGATGGAAAGAGGAAGCCTTTAAATGGGATTGGGTTTGGTGTTTCACCTACTGACTGGCACAGACCAGCAGGAAACACGTCAGATTTTCCTCTAGCCTCGACGACCTTATTTCCTTCTCAAAGCTCACAACCAAGAGTTTGCCACCTTGCAGGCTTCCTGGCTAGTATCCACCATGTTCGTGCAGAAGCAAGGCCAGGATCCCTGATTTGGACCTAATAGCCCAACCAACACTTGGGGCTCTGCTGATCTTGGCCAGTTCAAATCTTCTGCTCAGCTGACGGGCAGTAAGTGGATTTTTCCCCCATCTGGGAAACAGAGGAAGGAAAACACAAGAAGAAAGAAGTGGCAACTGGAATCTGGATGCTGCCGCTGAGGCGCGTCTCCCACAGGAACACGGCAAAAATAGTTCTGGAAAACTCTCCTTGCGTTACCGATGACGTGACCCAAGCCACGACGCGGGACGGTTCTAACCAAGGCTGACTTCCCGCTATTCCATCTCCATCTCTGAGTGTCTTTTGGCCTCAGCTCAGAGCATCTCCAGGGACTTCTGAAGAGCATTTTGTTCTGAGAAGGTTTGTTCTTCCCGGAAGACTAACGAAGGCAGCGCTGAGATACAAGAGCAAATCCCACCCCAAAGTGCCTGCAAAGCTTGACCTCTTCTCCTTCCTGCCCACGCTGCCAACCCAAGTCTCCTACTCCGCTCCTACGAGGTTACTAAGCAGAGACCCAGAGGTGGCCTCCTGCTCTGCCAGAACATCAACGAGCCCAGCGCTTGCTCAGAACTTACCCAAGAGCATTCTCAGTAGATTTAGGTTTCGAGGCGGTGAGCTCCCGTTCTCCATTCTGTGCCTTTTCTTCAGGAGCGCCCTTCTTACGATCCCAGACGCTTTTCATTTCCTCTTTGGGTGCTTTTCCTTTGTCCTTGTCATCTTTTACCTGCTCAGGAGATACCACAAAGCATAGAGCAAGGAAAAAAATGGGTAAAAATTAGGTGTTCTAAGCAACAGTGAAGAACACAGGGGGGGTTTTGCTATTAATGATGAACCAAGCAAGTGTCTCGAAAATGTTGATGTGTTTTAGGGCAGAAAGAGCCTGTACATTTCTAAACTGTGGCCAACCACCACCCTGCTGTCCTCATCTGAACTGAAGATGAAAGTATCTTCAATTAAATTCTCAGTCTTCTCTGCAAGTTTGTTGCAGCCATGGGACTAATGGGACCAGATGACCCCATTGCTGAGGCACCCCAGCCCTCTTCCTTCTCACTTCAGCTTCCTTCACCTATTAGCTCCCCAGGTTCTGGGTTGCAGACACTGTCAGACCAAGCTTGCAGCCACTTTCAGACCAAGCTTGCAGACACTGTCAGACCAAGCTTGCTGACCATGCTCTGTCCAAGTTTTCAGGGCACAACAGAAGTAACACACAATCCTCACCCACTGTCACGTTTCCTTGACAAAGCCCACTCTCTTTACGGGGCCACAGCAGGTGGGAACTTCAGTGGCCAAAACTACACCTGAGTAAGAGATGCTCTGACACAGGGCAAAACGTTCAGCAGGAGCTAGTCATGGACAGTGTTATCTGACATGAACCTTTGATGCTATGAAGAAGCAAGTGCTCTCTCTGGAAACAGCAGAGCTTGCCAAATCCAGAGTTTGAAGACCTTTCAACCACAGTTCCTGAGCTTGGGGCTCCTCTTCAGCAGATTTAATTCCTTATTTGCATTCAGCTACTCGGTGACTTAAAAGCCGTGGGCACCTGGGCTTAGGGCTTCCATCGAGAGCCAGCTGCCGTACCCAGACACCATGAGAAAAGCAATTGCTGCAGCACTCCTACCACTTCTGAAGCAGGAAATACCAGGAGGCTCACATCATGAGAAAGCCTGCTCCTACAGACTTTCCAGGCCCCTTTTCAGAAAGACAAGTTGTGAAACAGTTCAGAAAACAAGACTTATTTCCTTGCCCATTCGATCACAATCTGAAGTCTGAGGGCTAGACTCTGGTCGCTTCAAGGACACGTGTCTTGTTGCACAACCATAAAGGCAAAACCTGATGATGGAAACACAGGGTGTTCCTTCAGGACCTTGCTCATGATGTGCTGCTGTTCTGCTGGCTGCATCCGCGCTTCAGAAATGGGCCTGATGGAGCAAATCTGTGTGTCCTTCAAGGGGCGGGAGGGGTGGAGGAGGGACCTATTCCTGACTTGCTTTGGACTCCATGACTGTCAATTCCTCTTTGCAATCCAAGAAGCAATAACTGAGCTTCTCCAAACTGACCAAAACACTTTGAAAGCCCACCTGGAGAAAGATGCACAAGATGTGCCTTCCAGGGGGCTGATGTTCAGCACTGTCCTGACACTGAGGCTCTATTAACTTGCGTCGGGTTCAGCATCCAAAACTGGAGGCACTACAATCACAACTCACTTTTTAAAAACTTACCAAACCCTTTGAGTAATCTGGCCTTGTGGATTTGTTCTGAAAGCGTGGGAGTTTGATAAATAAAAGCAGGACAATTGTGTCTCAAGACTCCTCTACCCCAAGAACCTCTTTACATTTACTTGTGACACTGAAAAACCAAGTTGATATCACCTTCTGCCTTCTGAAGAAATCTAAACATGACAGTTTTGGTTCTCTGCAGGAATTCACTCTAGCATTGCCAGCTTCTCTCCCTGTTCATTAGGAACCCTTCTTCCAGTACCTCCACCACTCCATCTGCCTTTCAGTTTCGCGTGAACCTTCCTCAAAACCTGACTCTTTGGATGATCAAGACAAGCAACGGGGCATAAAACATCATTCTCCTTCATCATCGCTTTCTGAGGGTGAAATAAGCATCTACGGCCCTCAACGCCACCAAGCAGCTGGAGAAGCAGCCAACTGCCTGTTAGTAGATGTCTGGGCTCACTGTCCCATTAGAACTGGGGGGCATCTTGATACCTGTCGCACTGAAGGGAAAGCACAGTTGCTACACAACCCTGAGCTGTGAGTCCTCCGTGTCCAGCTGCAACCTGAAGGTCCCCAGATGGTTCCCAGATCTATCTCACTTACCACACAGTACAACACCATGGCACCAGCTCCTGTGTTTACAGTGGAAATGCAATGCAGTGGGTTTTGTGGGTTTTCTCTTTAAAACAAAAGAAGAATCTTGGGTATGCACAGTTTTTAATCACAAGGCATTGCCAGTTGGGGAAAATCAGTAGCCAAGGCAGTCAGGTGGTCAAAGGGCCTGGATTATTGTTGTTGCTGCTGCTGCTATTATTATTAGTTGTTATTATTATTGTAAGAGCAGGTCTCAGTCATGGAAAAAGTTCACAGTAAAACAGGAGGAAACGAGGGAAGGATGATTAGTTGATACAGCCCTGAAAAATTCATCCCTAGGGTGCACACCATCCTTGTTTTATTGGCTCAGCTGAGTTTCCTGAAATATTTGTTCTAAGACAAACAGGACTTGGTTTTAAAGCCCCAAAAGAACTAAATACTCAAGCATCGACTTCATTTCAAGCACAAATGCAGCTTCATCTCTGTCTAAAAGTTACCTGATCTTTTTTGGAGGTAGGTTGGATCTTCTCATCTGGTGACTTTTCCTTTTTAGCTTCCACTTTAACATCTTTTTCTTCCCCCTTTGGTTTTGGGGTTTTAATATTGTTGTTTTAATATGAAAACAGCACATCTGTTTGCACTTTAGTGTCTCCATTACTGTGTTCACATAGCAAACCTGTGTGCAGGCACAGAGTTTGAAGACCTTTCAACCACATCACCTCCATCACACACTGCTGTGCCATCACCTCCACGTGCAGCAGCTGTGCTCCCTCCAGCCTCTCCAAATGCCCCCATTCCCCCACCTGAGCCTTCCTTCCTTGCATGGTGCCATGCTCACGTCCCAGCAGAGAGCCTTCTCTTGTGACTGCATCTGACACGCGTGTCCCTACCACAGCTAGCCGGGTGCTCACAGCATTCTGTGCCAAGGGGTGTCTGCCTCCTCCTCCTGCTCCTAAACGGGGCCAGTTGAGAAAAAAGGCAGCAAAACCACGCAGAAGGCTGGAGGTGCAGAGTCCTCCCTGGAGGATGGAGTGAGCTCAGGCGCGTCGTGCACCGCGTTGTTAGCAAGCAGAACTAAAGAGCTTTATTTTTAAAAGAGCGAGAGCAGGAGTATTAGTCGCTTCAGCACGGGAACAGATCTGTGAGGAAATTCCAATTTGATCTTTTTTTTCTGGCATTACATTTCTCACAAACCACAGGTGTCTTATGTTGGTGCAGAATGTTTACTGTACCTGTTTGCCTAAGAAAGCAGCCTGAGGTTTTTCCTCTTGTACTTTCTTCTCTTTTACCTGTTTGTCTTCTATTTTCTTTTCTTCAATCTTTTGTTTCTCCTTTAATTTGTCTGCTTCTAGCTTAGCCTTTTCCTCAGCTGCCCTCTTCTCCTCCTCTGCCTTAGCCCTCTCTCTTTCCTCAGCTGCCCTCTTCTCCTCCTCTGCTTTAACCCTCTCTCTTTCCTCAGCTGCTCTCTTCTCCTCCTCTGCTTTAACCCTCTCTCTTTCCTCAGCTGCCCTCTTCTCCTCCTCTGCTTGAACCCTCTCTCTTTCCTCAGCTGCCCTCTTCTCCTCCTCTGCTTTAACCCTCTCTCTTTCCTCAGCTGCCCTCTTCTCCTCCTCTGCTTGAACCCTCTCTCTTTCCTCAGCTGCCCTCTTCTCCTCTTCTGCTTTCTGTTTCTCCTCCTCTGCTTTTAACCTCTCCCTTTCCTCTGCCTTCCTCCTCTCCTCCTCATCCCTGAGCTCTTCTTTATCTCTGGCCGCGCTCTGCTCCCCCTCTGGCTCAGCGTTTCTTTCCTCCTCTGCTCTATGCTCCTCTGCATTTACAGCTGTGTTCTGCCTTTCTCCCACCTCTCCCTTATCTGTGGATTTTTCTACTGCCACATCTACCTGATTTTCCTCTAGGGGGATCTCTCTTGGTTTCTCTTCCTGTACCTCCTCCTTGTCCTGCTCTTCTTTTTTTGCCTCCTCTTCTCCATCTTGCTTCCAGTTGTTCCTTTGGTAGGATTTGGTAACGGCGTCTGTTTCCCCAACTTCATCGCGACCCCGGCACGTTTCGCTCTCCTCCCCTTTCCTCGTGGTCTCGTTTTCCTCCACACTGTTGACTTCTCTCCTGCTGGGCACTGACAAGCTCCCGTCTGTGATCGTGGGGTCAAACTCCTTTTGACGTTCCATGGCTTCTTGTAGACGTTTCTGGCGTCGCTCCTCCCGTCTTGCCAGTCTCTCCAGCAGCGCAGCTTCGTCGTCTGCTCCCCTTGTCCGCTTGGTTTCATCTTCTGCCACGCTGTGTAAAAGTGACAATTGTGCAGTAAAAACCCCAAAACTTTCTGACAATGTGCAGACTCAAGTGTTCCTAGGAAAAACGTTTACTGGAACAGCACCCCCTGGTCTGAAGACACAACAGGTTCTTCAAAATTGTTCTGGGCACGAGTGCTGGTGATGCAACCCCTAGAAACTTGGCTGCATGACTTCTGACTACGTGAAAGAGAATAAAGGGTGGGCAGACAGGAAAGCCCAGGTGGCCAAGAGGGCCAATGGCATCCTGGCCTGTATCAGAAACAGCGTGACCAGTAGGAGCAGGAAGGTGATTGTGCCCCTGCACTCGGCACTTGTGAGACCGCACCTCGAGTACTGTGTCCAGTTTGGTCACCACAGGAAGGACATTGAGGTGCTGGTGAAGGGGCTGGAGGACCTGCCCTGTGAGGAGAGGCTGAGGGAGCTGGGGTTGTTTAGTCTGGAGAAGAGAAGACTGAGAGGGGACCTTATTGCCCTCTACAACTACCTTAAAGGAGGTTGTAGCAAGGCTGGTGTTGGGCTCTTCTCTCCAATTAGTGATGATAGGACGAGGGGAAATGGCCTCAAGTTGCATCAGGGGAGGTTTAGATTGGATGTTAGAAGGAAATTCTTTACTGAGAGGGTGGTTAGGTGCTGGAAGAGATTGCCCAGGGAGGTGGTGGTGTCACCATCCCTGGAGGTGTTCAAGGAATGAGTGGACACAGCGCTTTGGGATATGGTCTAGTGGTTAGACACTAGGAGAAGGGGCTGGACTTGATGACCCTGGAGGTCCTTTCCAGCCCTGATGATTCTGTGATTCTGTCTGCCCACTCAGCCTGTGACAAGTGACAACTCACTCCACAAGCCTCTCCACTGTTTGTATAGTATCACCCTGGTACTATCAATTTAAGTAGCCAAACAGACCTCTTCAAGATACTTCTCTACTCTGAGCAAAACCTACTACTGACGTGTCAGTAAAAAGACTCAGACATTTACCTGTTTTGGGCATTGACTTCTGACTTATCTGTCACTTCTCCTGACAGATCTCCTTCTTCCTTTTGCCGTAGCCTCTCCTGCCGAGCCCGTCGACGACGTTCTCTGGCAGCTTCTTCCTCATCATCATCATTTCTCTGGTAGGACAGCCTGCCACAAAGTATTAGGGATAGGTAAACAGTGGGGCTAGAGTGTCTATAAAAACAGTTGCCCACAGCAGAGTATGCACGGCTGCAGCATCAGCCCCACCAGCTGTGAAGCTGAGCCGCATCATTCCAAAGCTTGGGGGGGTGGGTTTGTTTTCCACAAATGAGCTTGAGAAGACGGTCCCAGTGAGAGGCAGAAGTCACGCCGCACTGACACTGTGCTACTAGGAAACAGCCAGACCGCAGAAGCCCAGCTCTGCAGCTGAGCACACACCCTGCTGCACTGCACCGCGACGCTGCCAGCGTGCCCGCAGCGCCGTTTGAGCAGACTGCTGCTCCAGCCCACGTGCTTCAAACCAGATCTAGCCAAGCAGCCTCTCACGAGCTGCTGCTAAGTATCACGTGGTGATGACAGTGACAGCACAGACCTGAAAGGAGGGAGACGTGAAGTAAGAGAAGCATAAGAGAGTTTGAACTGCTGCTCACAAAGAGTGTGGTCCAACCTGTTACCAAAACTCAACTGACTGAGGTTACTGAGTAAATAACAACAAGGTAATTATCTGAAGAAGACAAACTCTAGCAGCTCTGAGTCCTCTGAACTGGAAGAGTCCAGCCTGCTTTTCACTCACGATAAAGTGTTGGCAGCTAAGATGCTAAACACAGAATTGAGGAGGCTGCATTTGGCCCCCCTCTGATAAAAGTTCCTGCGTGGGATGGACAAACTCCTTTGTGCTTCTGCTGCCATCTAATGCACAGGAACGTTCAGGGGAAGAGTCATTCACTTGGGGGATCCAGAGGTGAGCACAACAGTGTTACCCACCATCAGTGAGGTCTTGTGAGAGCAGTCTGTCTAGTGCACAAACATAAATATCTGCTTGCTATAACCCAGGGAAAGCCATAATGATTGATAACTATCTGCTTGCTATAACCCAGGGAAAGCCATAATGATTGATAACTATCTGCTTGCTATAACCCAGGGAAAGTTTCGTGAGGCTCACGCTTTTCATGATCCTGCTGCTGAGTAGCAAACATCACTAAAAAATCAACCAGCTAAAGCAAAGACCAAAAAACCTGACCACACAGAAATACCCAAACAGCACACACAGAAAACCAAACAGCCCAGCACCAAAACCAGCCCCAAACAGAAGCCTCCAGCAGGGATCACATCAGGACAGCAACGCTGAAGCGGCTCCAGTGCTGAACAAGGAGTTTGGCAAGAATCTCCAGAAACAGACAATATATTTTTATGGTTCAAAAATCCACAGGCAACTTGGCTGTGACAAGCCAAAATCTTCTGTCTTGGAATGACAAGGACACACCTCTCAGGCAGGCCTCCAAGTTTCTTAAGAGTGTTGGGGAAAGGAAAACAAGTGAACGCGGACTGTTTCCACAGGGGCTGCTTTCTCAAAGCTGCCACACGCACAGCAGTCAGGACACCTTCTCTGAACAAGGTTTCCAGTTGTCTAGAACAAGGACAATCAGCTGGTTTTTAATGCAGCACAGCCACCTTTACCTACAGGACCCACAGCAGAACCACCAAGCAGATGGCAAGTGATCTGAAGAAGACTCAGAGCTCAGAATTAAAACCACGTGCACAGAATGAGTCCTCCCTGTCTGGCACGCAAGTTTCTGCTGGGGTCACCCTTGATCACAAGAGTCTGAGTATTTCTCACTGCTGCTTAGTCAGGGGATATGAAAAAGTGGTGGATGGAACTTAACAGAAGAAGACAACAAAGTTAGCCAAGTCTGTCAGCTTAAAAAGACAGGTTCTAACTGCGAGGAAACAATGAAACTCTTAAAAAGGACAGGTTGTAACACTGAGG
>VXBP01004741.1:229584-342613 GCA_013400115.1 Rhinopomastus cyanomelas | reverse complement strand
TTCTGTTTCTACTGGTCCAGCAGTATCAAACCAGCCCAACCTGGTGCACTCTGCTCTTTGTGGATCTACTGGAGTTGCTTGTGTGAGTGACTGTGAGCCTTTGGGTCAAAGCAGTTTCACTAGTTTGTCCAGTTACTCCACTGGATTTGGGAAAGACAGAAGTTATGACCCACAAAGATGTCATTCGAAAGCCACTTGTATAGAAATCCCACTACTAGAAACAAAAAGATTCCTCACCAGAGACAAGGAAACTCAACAGAACAACTTTTCACTGAGGAGGGACATGCCACACCCCATGGAGCACACTGGGGCTACAGGAACAATCTGCTGTGTCAATACAGACCGGCAGCTCCTTCTGCCACCTGACATGACAAAGCGGATTCATTTTGACTTCACTTTATCTTTCAAGCTATGGATCTCAAAGACAACAAAGCCTCACTACAGCATTTCATGAATGCTGAAAGGTGGGTTTTGATGGCCAAAGAGAAACACTCTCCTGGCTGATCTTTGTCCTAGCACACCCCATTAATTTTGACACCAAGTCCAGAACTCACATGTAAAGCAGAACCTCAGGTGTGGGAAAACAACTGAACATACAGGTGCTGAGTCCTCTGCAACAGAGTCCTGTGGTTTTAGTCAAGAAAAGAAAGCCCAAACATATTTTTCCATTCTAAGATGTTTTCGTGTGTACAAGAGCTCTTGTTCTCAAGAGGCAAATGTGAAGGGCAGCCCCACTCCCTTGGGAAAAGGCCAGCTCCTCTTCTCTAAGAAAATGTCACTGCAAAATAAGAATGCAACGTTCACTGCCACATTCTCCCTGGCTTTATGGCTATGATTGAAAAGGCTTTTTGCTCTCAAGTGCAGGAGCGGGCAAATTACTACCTTCAATTTCTGCCTAGATAAAAAGAACATGTCCGAGAAAGCTGAGAGCAGACCAAACAGCCACACGAGCAGAAAACATGTGTGTGAGTGCACATGGCTGCTTGAGTGCCAGGATGAGCTGGGATATTCACCTGCAGCTACAGGGAAAAAGAAAAGTCTAATGGAAGTGGCAGCACTGGGATGCAGAGTCCTGAGGTGCAGCTCATGGCTTCCTCATGAATTCAATGTAGTATTTTGGGTTGGCTGCTGAAAATCCTCTTCTGCATATCTTTTCCAGTGAGCAGTTGAGTAGGAAAATAACAAATCAACCTCTCAGGTACCGTCTGAGCTTACGAACTGTGCTGAAGCACTAAACTTCATAGGCAAGTCAGCATCAATAAAGAAGCCAATGTATTTTTATTTTTCATATGATAGTTCAGTAGATGTTGTAGAACACTAAAATCATGGAGAAAAGCCAGAAAACATCAAGTGTATGCAACTAGGGGTAACGCTTTATGGCTTCCACTACTACTACTACCACCACTTGGGTACAGCCTTATGACAACCTATCTCTTTGACACTTTAATTCAGCTCCCACGAAAGTTTGCAATCATCCTTAAAATTCATTAAATAAAGTGCACTGAAGTGCCAAGGCGTGGGGGGAAGAGATAAGGAGAGGAGTATTGAATGGTGGGCATTTGAGAGCTTAGGTACAGGCTCTCAGTACTCACATACCTGTCCCTCAAGATGCAACTGCTTTGCTTTCATTTTCCTGGGACTTGTAGAGTAGTTGATTTCAAACCAGGAGTGGTTGCCAATGCATATTAATGAATATTCGTACTGGCAGCACCCTGCCCGGCTGTCAGAATGGGGAGCTGTGCCCTGCTGAATTCCCTGCTTCTGAAGCACAGGGGTAGGTGGGTTTGTTCATATTATTCAGCTGCCCAAGGAGAAAGAACAAACAAGCCATTGTGTCCATCTGAGAAAGAGAAAAACAACCTGCTGTGGCAAAGACAAATCGGTTTTTAGTAATGCTGCTGGGGACACTGGTGATGACAAATGCTGAATTCTGGCTTTAATGTGCAGGGTGGGAAGATTAAACGTGCTCTGCCATTTAATAAACTTTACACTAAGCTCCATTTTTCTTTGCCTCTCTCCCTTATCAAAAGAATGAAGCAACTTATCAGATATTTCCAGGCATGCTTCAGATATTATGACCAACTCAAATAATATCAGCTGCCTTTGCTGCTAGAAAAAAAAATAAAAGGTGAGAGACAGGTCAGAAACCCACGGTTTGGACTGAACACTGTGCCCACATTAACTGCTTTTGTTATAAACCAAAGGCAGCATTACACATCACGGGTCGGATTTTAGGCATCAGACAATTGCAACAAGTACAGAGGCAAGAGAAGCAAAGCCTTGGTGGGTTATTATACAAGAGCAAAATATAAAGAAATTCAATTAATCACAGAGCCTGCCAGCACCTCATTGTCCCTGAGTGTACAGACAGTCTCCATCTTTTCCCAACCACCCAGAAGTTGGGGACATGTTGCTATCAAAGTGAGGGAGCAGCAGAGAAAGCAATGCCTTCCCCCAACACCTTCCCAAAACCATAGCCATCTGCTGGTGTTCTGGGCTACCAAATGTGCATGGCCTCCTCATTGCTGACAGATCTAGAAATGTAGTATAAGTTTCCGCAGCATTAACAAACCCCTCCTTTAAGGTAAACTGGGCTTCACAGGTGTGGGGAAATGTCTTGAGGCATCAACCCATAATTCAAAACCAGAAGGAAGAAAAGGAGACTGACAGGGGACCTTGTAGTCCACAGCTACCTGAAAGGAGGATGCAGAGAGGTAGGGGTTGGTCTCCTCTCACAAGAAACAAGTGACAGGACAAAAGAAAGTGGCCTCAAGTTGCTCCAGGGGAGAGTTAGGTTGGCCCTGAGGAAAAACTTCTCCCTGGAAAGGGTCCACAGGCCTTGGAACAGGCTGCCCAGGGAGGGGGCTGAATGCCTGGCTGTGTTTTATAGTCTTGGAGATCTGCAGCTCAGGGACAGGGTTTAGCAGTGGGTTGCATCAGCTGCGTTAATGGCTGGACTCAATGAGCTTGAAGGTCTTTTCCAACCAAAAAAATCCTATGACTATCACAAATTACATGCAGATGTGGAGATCTGATGCACCCTGAAAGCTGCTAATTAACACTAGCATCAATTCCCAGATTTAATTTCCAGGTAGAAGTATCAGCCACCAAAAGAAAAAAAAATGAGTATTTTTAAAAATTGAGGCTGCCATGTCCATCAGTCTGCACTCCACTGGATCATTCCGTTAGCAAGTATTCAATTAGCAATGGAGATCTGGAAGAGCACTTGAAGATATCTCTTCCTTTTAAATAACCTGAAGATCTTTGATGAGGGAGACTATCTTGACAGAAGCAACATCTTCATGAACCAAAGCATTTTCCCAGGTAAGAGAAAGCAAGAGCTGGAACAAAGCCTGCTGAGAGAATGAAGCACTTGCACCCATAAAGGAGAGGAACTGGGAAAAGAGGCAATAGTTGGAGGAAGGGTTTCCAAGGATTCAGTTACGGCTTTAAAATGTAACCACTGCATGTTTTGGCATAGAAATAACAATGTTCTATTGTCCTTGGTGCAGGCAGCACTGTCTGAAACTCAGTGTTTCCGGTAGCCCCATCTTGCAAGTGTCTGACACTGTGCTGGTACACACGACCACCCCAGCAAGGTAGGATCAAGGCAGCCTCAGCATTAGGAGCTTTTCAATCTTTTACACATAGATTTGTTATAACAGCAAGAAAGGTTCACTCTCCTGCAAGACTACAAATGTCCCCCATCCCTCCTTCACAGCAGCTTTTCCATGGGTTTGTGCTCCAGGTGAAGTGAACAGGGCCAGTGTCCTGTCTGACACGGAGGCCCAAAAGCTGGAGTCTCTCCCTGTTATCTACTGCAACCACAACCAGAACAGTTCTGTCAGGGTAACACAAGGGTAGGAAAAGGCTAGAACGGTGGTGGGGTTGCACAGTGCTAGCAAAGGGTACATCTCTATCAACTTTACTATGCATGCTGAGAAAGAGAATTTTGTCACCACCTTCAGTGAGAGGAGGATTAGACCTTTGTGGAGATGGGGGTAAATTAGAAGCAAAAGACTGTGATTCACTGGGCTGGAACAATCCTATCAAGTAAGATCAATGCAATACCCAGCTCTGAGCCAGCCACACTCTTAACTCCAGAATATCAAATCAGCGCTGCTGGTTTAATGCCACTGGAGCTCTCACCTGCTGACGACGCTACCAGGAACTTCTCCCAGCCCTGCATAATTTCTTGCCATATATTCACATTCCTCTGCCCCGCATTTCCAACTTCCCTGCCTAGAAGCAAGCACCTCACAAGTCCTTCTGCAGCTTCCCAAATGCTGAGCTACTGGTAATTCCTGTTGCCATCCACCAGTGCTGCCACGGCTCAGCATCTCTGCAGGGATCAACCTACTCAGTGTTTCGGTGCAGATGGAGTGAGCTGAACACTCCCATGTGAAAATTTTGCTCGCTGTTTTAAACGTCCCAGTAAGTAAAGGCAAACAGCACACAGCCATTGCAGAAGCAGTCATGGGTGGCCAGGGATGCCCTTGGTTATCAGTGTTCCCAAATAACCCCATACACAGAACAGATTAGCAGTTCCCCTGTGCTCACACTCCTGGCCTCCCAAGGCTCATTACCAGCACGGTTTAGCTGCAGCTCTGCTCTAAACAGCACAAGAGATCCCCCCATGACTGATGCTCTTGACTTTACAGAGAACAAGACTGCCTAACAAGCCCTCCCCTCCACCCCCAAGTTCCTCTGAGTATTTCATTCAGTGTTTTTCAACATCTCAGATGTGGAAATCAAGCTGTACTTAATAAGTAAGCAGAAAACTTCAAAGTGTAACATAACCCCCCAGATTTCCTCTCTGCTCTGCACAGAGTCTGAAGACAGTTTTGCTGCTGTGCTTACAGCAGCATCCTCAAACACAATGCATCCAGAAACACCAATCTCACCCTCCTCTCTGCAACTGCAGTTGACAGAGAACATTTGGATCTTGGAGGTGACAAGAATCTGGGGAGTCTGTTCGTAGCAACCCCAAGGCTGAACTATAAAGTTTGCGTGGTCATCAGAAGTATATATTGTATTTTCTCACCTGTCCTGGATATACTAGCTCTTACATGAGACTGAAAGAAGGGAATTTTTCCCCTCAAGCCACGTTTTACAGATCAGATTTGAGAATTCAAAGCTGCCTGCACTGTGATTCCAGGATTCATGTGAGAACTGAGGTCAGTCTCTGCTCTGTGAGCTCCCTTTCATACCTGACTCAGAATAAAAAGTTGGAGAAGGACTGGCATTATGATTCCTGGCCAAAAAGCCCAGGAGTTGTGGTACACACTGAGCCCTTTCAACAATGGAGTCATGGTGCAACACAATCCCTAGAAAACAATAAGAAGCCACTGAAGTTTCGTTAGCGGAACAGGCAGGGATTACTCAGTACAGAGCAGCACATCTGTGCTGCTGGGCTCAGCCCCCATTAACAGCCGCTATCAGCTGGGGGTTTTAGAGTGAAGGATTGCACTGGTGCCAGACAAATGAGGACAGCAGCAAGAGCCAATTCAGCCAGAGCAGAGAAAAATCTTTATCATCACTCAAATGTCCAACTTCAGGGAAAACCCTTCCCCCAACCTGCAACTCGACTGTGGAGCGGAACTGAACCCACCCAGTGTCATATTGTGCCCTCCCTGCCTGCAACAGAACAGCATGAAAACCCGAGTATCTGAACCCCATCAGCAAAAGATCCCCAAGCAAGAGCTACTGCCCAGACCTTGGTGACCAGGCACTTGCCCACACGCTCACCTTGCACAGCTAAAGTCTCAGGTTTAAGGAATATCACTGCCAAAGCATCAACATCCCGACTGGGCAGCACCACGCGCAGAAGGGTAAGTTCGCGCGTTTCCATGGGGACAGCGGTGGTTACACGTTTCGCAGCGGCAGGCTCAGGCATCAGCAGCGCAGTGACAGCCTGGTCGGTGGAACAGCCACAGCACCTAAACAACACAGACGGCCCCACAATGACAGTCGGCAGACTTCCAGTCAGCGTCTAAAGTCGAGGCAGAATTCTCCGCAGAGCAGAAGCTGGAGAAGGTGGAGAGGGTTCCTGCTACTTCACATCTTGAGATCAGGCAAGTGATGCCTTAACTCCTCCCCGGATTTGCTTGTTATAGAAACCCCGGCGGAGGAGGCCTGCCACATCTAACGAACTGCAAATCCCACGACTCCTCCCTCCCCATTTTGGAATGCTGGAGAGCATTATCGGACCTCTCACCACCTCACATGTGGGAACAACAGGCAAAACGTGCAGGCTGCCTGGGGACACACAGACGCAGACACACAGAGGATGGTGCTAGACCCAGACCATGCTGACACCTGCTTGGCCAGCAGGAAAGTTCCCTGTCTGGGAATAGTGCAACACCGAGGTAGAAAGCTGTAAAGGGAGAAAAGCAGCGAGAGTTTGTTGCTGAGGGCCATAGCGCAGAGTTGCAGGGCTGGGGCCATCAAACAGCACAAGCCACTGCTGCAGGACCATCCACAGAGTAGCCATTAAAACCTTCTTGAACGCAGCAGACCTCTGGTGTTTTCTACCAGTATAGGCTGGGGACTGACCTGTTGAAGATCTGTGTAGGAGAAAGGAACTTGGGGGTCCTGGTGGACAGCAGGATGATTATGAGCCAGCAATGTGCTCTTGTGGCCAAAAAGGCCAGTGGCATCTTGAGGTGGATCAGAATGGAGGTGGTTAGCAGACTGAGAGAGGTTCTCCTCTCCCTCTACAATGCCCTGGTGAGACCGCTGGACAGAGTACAGCACAGAGCAATGAGGATGATGAAGGAAGTAGAACACCTCCCTTACGAGGAAAGGCTCAGGGAGCTGGGTCACTAGCTTGGAGAAGAGGACACTGAGGGGTGATCTCATTAATGTCTCTAAATATGTGAGGAGCGGGTGTCAGGAGGATAGAACCAGGCCCTTCTCAATGTCATCTAGTGATAGGACAAAGGGCAGTGGGTGTAAGCTGGAACATAGGAGGTTCCATATAAATATCAGAAGGAATTTATTCACAGTGAGGGTAACAGAGCACTGGAACAGGCTGCCCAGGGGGTTGTGGAGTCTGCTTCTCTGGAGACGTTTAAAACCCGCCTCGATATGTTCCTGTGCAACTTGGTCTAGGTGATCTTGCTGTGGCAGGGGGATTGGTCCCTTCCAATCCCTAATGATTCTAAGATTCTATAATGTATCTAGTGCTGCCAGGGAGAAATGGGGCTCTGAAGGCCAACACCTCCAGCACCTGCACAGCAATGATGTGGCATCCAGCATCGCCCACGGGCTCCTCAACAGCCTGAGTCATAACGCTGCTGCCCAACACTCAGAAATTCAGGACGTGCATCATCTGCACATGTATTTTACAACTCGATCTTCACATCTCCCTGAAGCAAACAGGTGTACATTGCCATTAACTTAATTACCTCCATCTTCACACATCTAAGCAGGGAAAAACCAACCTCCAGAGCTCAACTCAGAGGCAAGTTTGACATTAATCTTGATGCCACGTCTGAGCGTGGCCCAGCCATCCCATCCTTTACTCCCTTGTCTGCTCAGAAGAGTGAGGTGTTCCTGTCATGCTCTGCATTCCCTCTACTCACAATGGAAATTGCAGATTTAAGGCTCCTGCAGTAAGGACCATGACCCCTGAAAACAGAGTCAGGACAGCATGGATCTGCTTTAAAAGATAAAACAGGCTTTACTGTGGAATCAGAAGAGTGGCACATCACTAAGTCAACTCTGAAATGTATAGTTTAAGGCCCAAAAGACCACTCCATCACTCAATACAGTCACCTTCTAGTGCTGCCGTCACACTGGAGCTGGGCTTCAAAGAAAAAAAGTTTACAGGACCATTTCCTGATGCTCTCCTAGAGCGGGCACATGGCCGGAAAGGTGCTGCGGAACCAGCACATCCAGAAATCCTCAGAAAACTCTGTGGGAGAATGGTGAAACACAGCCTGACATACAGCAGGCAACACAGAGCAATATCGTAAGTATTATCTTCTCCAAAGGCGCCCAGGCCTTCATTTCAGGGGAGCTTTTCAGAGAATCACAGAAACATTAAGGTTGGAAGAGACCTCCAAGACCATCCAGTCCAACCATCAACCCAACCCCACCCTGCCCTCTAAACCCTGTTCCCCAGTGCCACATCTACTCAGTTTTTTAACCCCTCCAGGGATCGTGACTCCCTCCCTCCCTGGGTAGCCTGTTCCAACCCCTGACCCCTCTGTCAGGGAAGATTTTTTTTTCCCCCCCAATGTCCAACCTAACCCTCCCCTGGCACAACTTGAGGCCAATTTCACTGCAGCAAATCCCATTCCTCAGATTCTCACAGATCTCTCCGTCAGGTAGCTCCTGCCACAGACAGTTTTGCAGGCGACATGTAGTGGGCAGTTCCAAACAACGTTTTGGTCAACTGACGGCAGTGGCTGCACAGCTCTACCCCAGCCAGCACCAGCCCTTTGCTGATAAGCAGCCAACGCACAAGACTGTTGTCAGCTGCGGAGCCACCGCTCATCACTTTCCTTCCTAGACTACAGCTGTTGAGCAGTAAATATCAGCATAATTAGAAAGAAGGGGAAAACACACAAACAAATCCAACCGACCAGCGACAACAGCAGCGCTGCAAGAGCCCTGGCCAGCATTAGCCGCAGCCCTGGCTGGTTGTTGGTGCACTGAGGCAGCACTGGAGGATGACAACCTGGCAAAATGTGAGATTACATTTGTCCTGCTTTGCACATAGGGAAAGAAGACAGAGAAATTAAGGCCAGACATGACAACACTTGGCTTCAAGAATGTTTTTGCTGCCCAAAGATGGACTGCTGCTCTTGAAACCTGCGAGGTGGCTACAGTGGCAGTACCAAACTGAACAGCAGGGCCCATGCCCTTCCTGTGTAGCCTACAGAAGCAATTGCAAGTCCCTTTTTGTAGTCCAAGGGCAAAGCCCAGCTCCTGCCAGCACCAGCTATGTCTCCATCCTGTTCTGACATGCTCCTTGTGCCAGGGAGTCTGCTCCATCCAGGAAGGCTACAGAGACCACTCCAAACCCTCACAGCTTCATTTCTACTACAGACTACTGCAGAAAGAAAAATGAAGACAACAAGGAGATAGCACCAGACAAAAGTTCTCATCCCAGAGAAAACCATTTTCTCACTTGGTGCTAGTAGGAAAGTCCTGGAGAGCAGTCATGGAAGCTGCCACGACCCCAATAGGCTGCTGCTGGGAACAGAGGGATTGCAGCACCCCAGACCACGCTGGCAATCCTGCCTGCTGTGCTGGAAGCAAACATGGGCAAGTCAAAGCCACTGGGATCTCGGGGCTGCCTTCCCACCTCCAAATCAGTATTTAAAGTTACACTGGGAGAAAATGGCTACTTGTTGGTACAAAATTATTTCGTTATGACAACAAATCCCAGCTGAGCCACAGAGGAGTCATAGAAGGAGAGCAATTTCTCCTACCTGCGTAGTGAGCGAACTGTGTAATTCTTCACTCCCCCCCATAGATGTGTTGTTACACACTGCAGCAGTGCTGCTACAGTGCAGTGGTTATGGCTCCAATACAGGATTTGTATTTATTGGTCCACTTCCAAAAGCTGTGCTCTAACATACCCCGATAGGGATAGAATAAACTACTCTATGATCCTATGGACACCAACAGCTTTGCCTGCTGAACAGCCTGCAGGTCTCGCGCTGTAGAAGACCGGATGAAGCATTACTAGAAGCAAGTCCTTGGTGCCATAAATGCTTGGGCTGGAAGAGGAAGAATATAACCCCATAGCAAAGGGGATAACTTCTTAAAATGATCTGGCTGCCAGTCATGTAGTCCCTGTACTACAAGGGCCTCCTAGCTATCATCTGCAATCAGCTGTCTGCTTACATCTACCCCCCCACCCCCACTGTCTCCCGGTAATAAACACAAGTGCACAAGAACCAAGTTTTCTGGCAACCCAACCTATAAAAAGCAGCTGGTTTCTCTTCCCTCTCCCAACACCACCTCAGGTTTCCTGATACTCTTGGAAACCAAACAGGGTTTTTATTGAGCAAGTTGGCATTAGGTAGCTATAAACATGAATTCTAATCCTACCTCTCTAAATATTACTTACACAGTCAACATCTCTCATCTCCCCTTCACCCTGCTCTCCAAAACAAACAACAAACACAACCTTTCTTTGGCCCCTTTAGAGTTTTTGGAACGTAACAGGAGTGAATTTAAGATTCTGCTTCAATATATTGGGCTGCCATGAAGGAAGGGGAGTCACATGCAGGGGTGCTGGGACCCAGAGTAGGTAGGTAAGGGTGAAGTTCCTACTTGCAACCAAAATGGGAGCAGATCAACATGGTAAGTTACTCTTCACAGACAAATCCAAATCACTTCTCCTTCCTCCTGAAATGTTGCTTGTAAACATCCATTTAGCTCCCATCCATCAGGATTTATCTCCATTACAGAAACTCACCATCACACACTGTCTGTTTTACCAATTCTCATTTGGTCTGTAGTGATGTAGGGGATGCAAGAATGGTAGAAGCATCTCAGCCCTACTGCCATCGAACTGACAGACAAGTTAAAAGCCCATAGGAACAAGGACAGAAGGAAAAACCTGCAGCAAGCAAACAGGGAAGTTTGCTTAACCTAAAGCCAACTGTTTTGTGGGAGTAATCAAGAAAGGGTAAAGTCTCAGTGCCAAAGTGCCTTGCTGTGGCTCAGCTCTGCCCTAGATACTCATGCTCTGTGCAAATCTTAATGCTCACTCTGAAGGGGAAGGAAATCCCATTGCCATGGCACAGATTAGGTTTACGTGCCCAATCTGTTTCCCACATTTTGTCACGCCTTTGTGCCTCCCTGGACAGCCTCTTCTTTCCAGCACCTTCAAACCTCCTTGGATTAAGTCTCTTCTCAGTTTTGTTCCATGTCTACATGGCCAAGACTACACAGATCCTCTCCTGAAGTCCCCTAAAGCTCCATTTTGCCAGGAAAATGTACGATTCCTCACTGCACTGTGGGGTCACATACATCCTTCATTCTTTCACTGGCAATCAAATGTCTGAGAACAGTTTCTCTGGTCCGATATCCTTATATTAGAACACCATCCCATTTAAGGTACTCGGTTATGTATGGCCCACGCCACCTTTCTCCGCGACGGCAGAGAGCACCAGGTACAGGTTGTTCTGCAAGTGGGTTTGACTCCTCATGAGTTCATCCGTTGCCTTGCTTTAAATAATACAGAACCTCTTGTGCAGTGATGTTTTGGTGAACACATGGTTTATTATTTATGGGATGTTTTTTCAGGGAAATATATATTCAGGCTTGAGTACAACCTTAAAAGTAGGCTGAGAGTACATCAGGGAGTAAGACTAAGTTGAGCTAATGACTTGCTCAGATTCAGCCTCTGCTTTCTGTGCTGTTTATCGAGGGAATAAGCTGCTCCTACAGCACAACTCAGTAACAGAGTGTTTAACCTGTACACGTTGCCTCGTCCCTGCAGTCCACACACAAGTACTGGGATCTGTATGGGGCTATAACAGGAGGTAATTCATCAATAACCTCTCCGTCCCAGGTCCTCAAGTATTTACCCAACTGTCAGGCAAAAGAGGTAAGACAGAACCTGTCTTGTTCCCAGAACCAGCCCCTCTTGATCAAGTGTTAAACACATCTGCTGAGAAACAAATCAGAGCATGTTAAAACACTGCACTTAATTAACAGTAATCCTAACAGTATCACAAAGGGGAAGGTAATTCAATGATTTGGCTAAACACTGGAAGCAGAGCTGAGGCCTGTAAGATCACCCTGTGATCACCAAACAGAGCTTCATTTTTAGAGCACACTAAGGGAGCAAAGAGAGGGGTTGGTGTGGTTAAAATGCCAATTCAAACACATACCCTATAAATAATGGCCAAAACGCAGCTGGACACAGAAGATGCTTTTTGAAGAAAGATGTACAGAAGGTCAGTACAGAAAGGGTTTTTTTCCACAGTGTCAAAACCTAGTAAGATCATAAAATCATCCCTGGCTGGCTCAGACTAGAAGGGACCTCAGAGCTCATCTACTCTGAACTCCTGCCATGGGTAGCGATGTCTCTCAACCAGACTTAGTTGCTCAAGGCCTCATCCAACCTGGCCTTGAACACCTCCAGAATGGGGGCAGCCACAGCCTCTCTGGACAATCGATTCCAGAGTCTCTCTACCTTTGCACTGAAGAACTTGTTCCTAAGATCCAGTCTGAACCTCCTCTCCTTCATTTTTAAACCATTTCTCATTGTCCTATCACTGCATCCCGTTGGGAAAAGTCCCTCTCCAGCCTTCCTGTAGGTTCTCTTCAGGGACTGAAAGGCAGCTCTAAGGTCCTCCCAAAGTCTCTTCTTCCCTAGGTTGAACAACCTCAGCTCCCTCAGCCTGTCCTTATAAGCAAAGGTGTTCCAGCCCTTTGTGGCCTCTTCTGGACTTGCTCCAACAGTTCTATGTCCTTTTTATGTTAGGGTCACCAGAACTGGCACAGTCTGAATTTCAAAGGAAAAAATAAAACCAGAAACCCCTCCCCCCAGATTTCTTCCATCCTCCAAGGCCTGTCCTTCCTCCAACTTTATGTTTAAGTAGATACCTGTCTCCCTGCACAACCACAACAGAAGAAACCCACAGCCTTTTACAAAATATGGATCAACTACTGACACGACACAGAGTTTCTCTGAAATCTAACCAACTTGCACCTCCCCAGTGTCACGGAGGTGGTGGTCCACGTTCTCTCTTTGGTTTCCCACCAAAGTCTGACCACAGATTGTCACTGACCTCTGCGGTTCTCCAGGAAGCAACTCTTAAGAAATGGACTTGTCCGGCACTCCCTGGTCTGGGCTAAGAAAAGCCAGAGCGGGGAAAAATACATGACAAAAGAAAGAATGGAAGAAAAATATGGTAGGAAATTTGCAGCAAGCCTCCCTCCTTTAAAATGAAGTGTGGCAGAATGAGCCACCAGCCTTGCTTTATTAACTTAATTGCTTTTTTATTTGAGTCTCCTTTATGGTGCCTTCAAAGAGAAAGCAATGTACATCTTAACTTCTCCAGCACTGTGCTTTAGTTCAGACTTCCTTAGGAAAATACATCAGAAGTTATTTATAAGAACGAAAAAGCAAAAAAAAAAAAACCACCCCAAAATTACTCATTTCTTGGCATTCAGATAATAGGAATGCTCCAGGGAGATAAAAGCAAAGCTTCAGTTTCTGTGCTAATGTCTGCCTGCATGAGAAGGTAAAGCCCATATCTCTGGACAGCTTTTATTCATTTCAGTTTTATTGTTACCATTTCAGGCCAAAATACATTTTTCCTGAGGAATTATGCTCTTGGATCACTCACGCCAACTGCATTTTCACTGCTGCATGCGATGGGAGCAGGATCTAGGCCATGGTACCGAGTGTATCTATGTCCAGTTATTTTGAGAACATAAATTAATGCTGAAGCATCCATCTGGCATAACAGATTGTTTGATGCACTTCGTCCCCTGCTAATTAATCGATTAGCTGTACCGGGTAACGAGAGAGTTTCCTGCCTAGTTCTACAGTTTCGGAGGACGGGGAGGCCAGGCTGCCTGACTGCGGACTCACACTGACACCAGCCCTTCTACAGCCCTTCCAATCAAACTACAGTAGGCAAGAAACTCCTTAGCCAAAACGGATCTCAGAGAGATGGTTAAGTTTGTTGATTAAAACCTGTTCTTTGGTGGGAAAGACTCTCAGGTGTCCAAGCTCTTCTGATTTGACAATGTTGAGAGAAAGAAAAGATCTGAAGCATTTCCCAACCTTAGACCCCCAAATACCAGTAAAGGATGAACACACTGATTCCCAGACCCAGTGGAGGAGCCTCATGCCAGACCCCCTGGCAGCAGAGTCATGACCCACTGAAGACAGGGGTGGGGACCAGTCACCTTCCCACTGCAGTCTTCTGCCACAGCAATGCTCAAGGGAACTTCTCAGTGCCTTCTGCATGAGAAGTACACCCTGTTCCCCAAATACAAACTCTTGAGGTTAACAGTCTCCCAATTAGGACATAGGCAGGGAGCTGAGAATCCGACTGCAAGCATAGTGACCAGCATAGGGTCATAGGACAGGGAAGGTCATTGCTATGTTAACACTGCTTCTGGTCAGAGCCGCCACCCTGGGCTGTAGACACTTGCTGAAAGTTGGAAACAGACTTCCATGGCTCTGAAAAATGGATAAAGCATCAAGGATTTGCCTGATGCACACATATGTTGCATCCCTGAGAAATTTGGTAGGAAACTGCCTGTGTAGCTGTCCCAGCTAGTACAAACCAGAAGCTGAGCTCTGTTTAAGCTCACTCACCAGTGTATCTCCTGTGGTTTTGCTGATTTAACCACTGCTCGTTGTTCATGTGCATTTTTTTCCAACTTGTGCAGCTGAACGAGCTGTCACAGCCGCTGGGAAGCCACCAAAGCACAGAAGGTAGCTCCACTGCCCTGAGTCACTGGGTGCATGTACCTGCTTGCACCACAGCAGTGCTGGGACCCAAAGCAGAGCCTTTCAAACAAACCCAGGGAGGCAAAAGTGCCTGTGTCAGGAATTGAGAGCTTAACTCACTTGAAACGTTAACAACGAGAAAATTATTGCACATGAAATTGCTCCTTAAGCTTCTTTTTCTGACTCAGACCAGTGAGGTAAAGGGCAACGATGATTTCATTCCTCTGTCTGAACTGGCCTGTTTGTATACGCTAAAAACTGAAAGCTCAGAACAAGCTTAAGGAATAACAATTTTCCCTCAAAATTTGCCCACGTGTCATCGTTTAACCTTGGTAGCTGGTACCTCAGCTCCCATCTCTCCCAGTGCAGGTCTGGGACGTTCCTTATCACACTCACAGGTGATTCAACAGAAAAAATCAGTGCAAACATCTGGAAAGAAGGTATTTTATGATCCAGTGAGATACCAACGGCTTAAATACAGTAACAACTCTGTATATAGCCCAGTTCTTTGCTAGAGGGCCACCACTTCATTGTGGAGGTGCTGAGAGCTAAGAGAACATGCACAACAGTCTGGTTTGGAGGAATGAGGCTGAAATTGATACCTGTGCAGAGTTCTTTTAATATCTGCTGTCAGAAAACAAGAGCTTTCAGTGTCTGGCATCACCACAAGGCTGCCTCAGACAGGCCAACAAGAAGTTTCTTTCTAAAGGGCAGGATGTGGGAAAGAAATATTTGGCTTATATGCTCACAAATAAAATAATAAATCATCAAATGCATTTAAAATCTCTCCTGCAGGGTGTGAAATTTGGGCCAGGAGCCACTCTGATATCTGAGCTGTGTTTCAGCCAGGCATCTCACAAGGAAAATGTGGGACCTGTACTGGGTCAGGAGCATGCCACCTGTACCCCAAGGTTCAAGGGAGAGGACTCGGGTCCTATGCACTGGCCACCCAGCAAGTCTGGCATGTGAGGCACAAGCCATCAGAAGGATTGAGTGTGACTGTAAAATAAATGCCTGTCACAAGGAAAACAACTGCAAATCAAAATGCCTTCCTCAGCCGACCATCATGCCTGGCCCAGCCACATGGGCATCCATCAGCCACTTCACCATCCATCAGCTGCCCGCAGGCTGGGAGCCACCCAGTGCTTTAGTCGGCCACAGGGGTCCGTTCAAGTAATACTTGGCCATGAAATAAAGCCTCACAAATGATCAAACACTGCTAGCACACCACGATGGCCCACATTCACTCCCCCAAGCATTAAGTTAGATAACACTGTTTATTTTATCTCAGTACCAACCTGACTCCCGCAGCTCTTTGGTTCTATTTTTTCTCTGCTCACCATTTCCTCACACCCCCCTGGCAAGCACTGAGCAAACACAAGCTTCATAGTGCTGTAACTCAGCTTGGAGGAGGAAGGCATGGTGAAGAGATCAGTCACTCTGCTACAAAGAGATTCAAATGATGGCTCTCCCCATGCTGAGGCAGGACAGGCCTCCTGTGACTGCAGTATGAAACCTCCTGGAAGAAGGAAATGTGAAGATCAAGGTCAGGAAGAAGAAAGTTAAGCGTTACAGAAAGGAGAAGGTTTCCCCAGCAGCTCCAAAGACTCCCTGAAAGCAAGCCACTGTGTTGAGCACGCACGTGCCCATGGCTGGCCAAGACAGTCCTACTGATCAAAAGAGCCAAAGAGCCAGCCTTGTGTGCGGCGCTGGGCAGCCCTACCCACCACACTTAAAGATTATCTGTAAGGCTCAGATTGGAGCTCTTCAAAAGGGTTTTCATGGAAGTTTCTTGCTGAGAGCATTACTGATCTTTCATAACCCAAAGATGTGCAGCCACTGACCACTGAAGCATCAGCCAACACAATGGGAGCAGCTATCATCCTGCTCAGAATCGCATAGGCTCAAAACTTGTAAGAATGGCTATTTCAAAGGCGTAAGAAGAAAAAGGAACCTCCTTTCCTCTTAATTTGCTTCCTTGTTTTAGTTTCTTCATCTCATCAACCAAGGTCTGGCACCGTTCTTCCAGGAGAAGCTTCCAAGAGTTTTTCTTCATTACTGAACCTAACTGACATGGGGTCAAAGTGTTGAGCAACAAGAAGCTACATCCTTGCAGTCTCCTGTGCAGGAAATTCCAGGCTTTATCAAGACTTGGCTTGAAACAAGAAATAAAAGCTCATTACATTCAGATGTCATGTAAGTCTTCAGAGCACTATCATTTATAGAGCCATGAGTATTTAATTTAAACCTCTATCGCAGGCGAGCAGCATGTTCATTATTCCTATCTCAAAGTCAATTAATCAATCCTCCTCTGATATCCAAAGCCTTCATATCAGCTTTCTTTAGAAACATACTCGCACCCAGAGTTTACATCAAGGTCTCCCGGGCAGCAGGGAAGGGGTGGGATGCAGCTGGAGACAAGGGAGGACTTTCTTCTGCAGAGGCATGGGATCATTTTGAGACAAATGAGGTCAGGAACTGCTGAGGGACCACAGCTATGGAGCAAACCACTGCCCTCTTTTAGCCTCCCGCATAATGCTGGGCCATCATCCACTGCATTATGGTTAATAAAGCAGGTTATCTTCTCACCAAACCTCTACCCAGAATAAGTTGATTACACATGACCAAACATAAAATAAGTAAATAAATGGGTTCAGGCTTGTTTGCAGACAAATCTGAACTGAAAGCCTGGACACTAATCAGAGAAAGAGAAATACAATGAATACTTTTAAAATAGAACTCGCCTTTTAAAGCCAGTCTCCCTACATCCTGGGGCCCAACCTCCAGGGGATTTTGGATATCTGGGTATGTTGATGCTGAAAATGGAATGTCCAGCCCACACCCAGCTTCACACAGGTGTTCTGTGGCTTAACCACTCTGAATGAAATGCTGCCGGTCCTTTGACAGCTATTTCTATTCAGTTTGTGGTAACACCACTCCTAAAATAGCTGGCCAGCTACAACAGGTCTCGGAGCAGTGTTTGCTCTGATTCTGCCAGGCTCCTGTGCAGCCTCACCTTGCACACTGAGGCTAGAAGTGATCAAGCAGAAGCCACAGGAGCCTAACCAGCACGGTCAGCTGTCTGCACATCATTTATGCTCATGTTCCACACAGCATTCATCAGAAAAAGATTCTTTAGCGTAGCAACCTGGAGAAGCAACTCCAAGGAGCCCACTACATCACATTCTTTCCGTTTGGCCTCTGGCAAGTCTCTGCCTGTTTGAACAGATGCCATCAGCACTTGTCCACACTGTGCCTGCTTTGTTTTTTTCCTACTTATTCCACTGTTCCTCTGCTTAAAAGAACAAATTGGCCTTCAGAACCTGAATGTTCACCTGATGGCAAAGATGGCTAAATGTTAAGCAAGAACAGAATTCATCAAGAACCTTAAGTGCAGGTCTGTATTTAAACGGTGTCTCCACCACAATACTGCTTGTGAAGTCGGTATCAGCTGTAGAACAGTGCTGTGAGGAGATGCTGAGCAAAGCTGCCCTTTACTGGCAGTGCAAGTATAGACGTGCTCCTCAGAAACAATCCAAACTCTTGGCTGAGAGTCACTGACAAACCCTACACAGGCTCAACTTTTAAGTCTGATCCGAACATATTCTTCAGCTGAAGATGCAATTAGACACCCCTCAAGTCACACAAGCCTCAAGGATATGTACTGTATGTGTCTAAACAGAAGAAGAAAGGTAACCATTATGCATGTGTCACCCTGAGTAGAACATTAAGAATAGCTTATTTTTATTTTTAAAAATAAATAAAGATTTTATAAGTAATTCAATTCCTTTGATGACTTACATTCTGAGTGAAAAAAGTTTAAAACCATCCATCTTGCATTTTTTAAAGCTGTAAACCCCAACAATGAAAACAGCCACAGGCACAAATAGGTTGTAGAAATTCCCTTGCTGCAAAGCTCTTAGACAGACAGTATCATCGATTTTGTTATCTTTTCATATATCCTTTATGTATCTTGTTAAGAAAAAAGGAATATCCTAAGCACTTACAGACAGTTAACAGCTCTGTAAAGCATCTGAGGAATTATAATCCCTCTGTATCAAATGCTTAAAATGGTTCAGCCAGCCAGGGACAAAAAGTTTTTCTTAATGACACCCTACAGAACTTTGCTGTTTTTAAACTAAGTTTTCTGGTTTCATCACCTTGGAATCTCAGAGACTGTCTTCAAAAGAATCACTTGACTTTTCTTCTGCCAGACTTTGAAAATGTGTGTTGGTAATGCTTGGAAGCAAACAAATCTTGCAATTACCCTACCACAGAAGGGGAATGGTCTCCCAATCCCTACGTACACCTTGCATTCCCGATTTATCACGTTATTTAATTTACCTAGCTAATACATTTTAAATACTGTGACTCACGCTGACCCTGGAGATAAAACCCACCTATTTAATACAAGCCAAGTTTTTATAAAAGCAGACATCTCTATCAAGGGACATCCTCAAATCTCTGGTATTTACACCATCCTGTGGAGCACAGCACTCTCACCATCAGCAACTGCTGGCCAGCCTGGGAGCATATGCTTCAGATAAAAGTTTAACTACTTTGATCAGAAGTGAAACACAATTCCTTTCAGCTTTGTCCATTTTGCATTACCCAAATGAGCTCATGGCTGTATTAAAGTAACAGCTGATGAGGAAGGAATCCCCTTAACCTTCCCAAACTGCCCAGAGAGCTGCCTCCTCCATGAAGCACTCACACACTTCCCCACCAGAACCATCTACTGAAGGCTCCCAAGGTTCCCAATGTAGTTTCTCCCTCTCTTACCAAATTAAGGAAAGAGAATGTGAAGACAGTGAGAAAACACACAACTAATTACCAAAAGGACCACGGATAACCAAAGCTGAAACGTGACAGCTACATATTGACTTCTACATAAAAAATAAATACCTTCATCACTGAAAGTGCTCAGCCACAGGCTGAATTCTAACTGCACCATTAGACCCAGTGAGGACAATTAACCAACCAGAAAAGTGTCGCCACACCGAATTGCTTTGGTTGGAAGAGATCTTTAAGATCATAAAGCCCAACCTTCAACTCAGCACTGGTCAGGTCACCACTAACCCCTGTCCCTAAGCCCCAGCTCCACATATCCTTTAAATCCCTCCAGAGATGGCTGACTCTACCACTGCCCTGGGCAGCCTATTCCAAAGCCCAATAAGTCTCTCAGCTCATCCTAGCATCCAGCCTCAACCTCCCTTGGCGCAGCTTGCAGCCATTTCCTATGATCCTACTGCTTGCCACAAGGGAGAAGAGGAGAAGAGTCTCTCCCTCCTCACTCCAACCTCCTGTCAGAGAGTTGCAGAGAGCAGTAAGGTCTCCCCTGAGTCTCCTTTTCTCCAGGTTAAACAACTGCAGTTCCCTCAGCTGCTTCTCCAAGACTTGTGCTCCAAGGCCGAACTGTGGATTTTGGAGCTTAGCTTCTGATAATTTGTTGTCTTTACACTACAAGAAATAAATTCAAATCTAGCGACTTGCCAAAGACTTCCACACAGTCAAAAATTTTTCCTTGCTTTTGCCTTTTGTGAGGGATTAAGTCCCATGTTTTCTTACTGAGAGGATGCAAGAAGGAAGTCATTAGCCTTCATATCAAGCTTGAAAACAAATCCCTAAATCATACGATGCTCTACTGTCAGCAAAAGGAAATGAACATAAAATGAAGAAAAATAAATAAATTGCTTGAGGCCTGAAAGCAGAGTGACAATCATGGAAAAAAACCTACCAGCCTACAAAGGAGTCCAAGAGTCTCTGTTTCGGGCAGGCTTCTGTTGAAATACTAAAAGCATCAAGTGCACAACTTAGTCAACACTGGGCTATGTTTAAGTGCCCATGGAGGTGCTTGTCTAGCGCAGCACCTAGTAAAGCAGAGCAAAGGCTGTTTCCTGGCCCTTTTTGTGATGCCCACTTGGTCTGGGAAAAGTCCTCTAGCTCTTCTGGGATGAGAAGCACTCGGGGCTGTCACTATCTCTACAAAGGAGGGGGAAGAAAACTTGACACTCACATCTGCTTCCGAGTCCTCTTGAGACAAGTAAACCAGCCAACTTACCCCAAAGGTCCCATGCTTTACCCACTGGGGCTATTGGTGCCCCCAGGCAGAGGAGCAGCAAACAGGCTCCTTCCCAGAGCCTGTCTATTATTTTGATTCACTGTGGAAAGAGGAAGGGGGGATGCTGTCCCAGCCTGAGGGGCATGGGAGGTAATAATTCTGCTCCTCTGCCTCTTACTTTACCTGAATAATGTATTCAGCAACGCCTGCCCACTTTAAAGCCCTGTTTGTCAAATATATATAAGCACTGGGCCAGATGTGCCCTGCACAGGCAAAAGCACAAAGTGCCACTGCACTAACAAACATTTCCTAAAAGAAAAAAGTAAAAATAATTGCCAGACTCTGTTTTCAGAACCAGTTCATGCAGAGACCCCACTTTCTCAAACACTTCTCAAAAACACAACTGACACAGAAACAAACCTGCATTTTTTCCAAGCTGATCCCCTCCCCAGAAAAGCCTGCTAACAGATTTTGCCAACGGCTCTGGAGATTAATCCACCTCTGTCCCTGCACTGGGAACACAAAGCCTCGCACAGACCAGCAGAGCAAGATGCTGCACTCGGCAGATACCAGAACTGCACATGCTACAAAGTACAGCACAGCCGAACCCAAGAGTAGGCGTTCTGCATGTTACAGTACCCTTTCTGTTGTGCCCTTTAATCTTACAGATCCCCTAGAGGGTAACCCATAGCCTAGAGGGTTTTTAACCCCATTTTAAGATTGCAGCTCAGATTATTTTAAAGCAGAAGCACCATATTTAAATGAGCATCCCTATTCACCTTTGCAGAAGGGTGGGGAATTAAGGCCAATAAAAGCAGAGCTCACTGTAGATATTCATTTCCAGCTGTCTGAATCTATTGACCGCCACAAAACTCCTCAATTTCTAGCTGAGCCGGAATCATAAAGAGAGAACGAAGCACCAGCAGTCATCCCGGCACACAAAGCAATAGAGCAAGGTCCGTGCTGCGCTGACCTTGCCATCTGGACATGTGGCCAGCCTAGTGCAGAGGCATTTCCAGCATTATCCTCTAGAATCATGTCAAATTGTGTTTGATGAGAGGCCAACAGTCCCATGCTGCAAGGATCCAGCTGCTAACAGCAATCTACCAGTCCCCGTTTCCAGACACCAGGTCACACAGCGACGCCCATGGTGCCACTTCGCAAACAACAAAAAATTATCACACTTTCTGCAAAAAGGTGTTGTTAGTCATTCCCCAATCCTATTGCGTGAGAGAAAGACAGCAGTTAAGCAGCTGATCCTACCTCCCCAATGACAAACTGAAAGGACTTTATTGGGGGCTGTGGTATCTGCAGGATTAGGCCTAAATGATTTGCAAAAGGCTTTACAATGAATTGGTAGCTGAGCTAAGAATAGCAGCTGTGAATCCCAGTTCCCAGTTCTGCACTCTCTACACAAGTGTTGCCTTCTCCCATACTGGGCACCCCAGGCACAGGGCTGGAACTTCGTTGCAGCAAGAGGGCACACTGCCCTTGCACGGCTTCGCTCAGGAATCTTCCATCAGCAACAGTGGAAGTCCTGTGCTGGAAACTATGAAACAGCTGTGGCTTCAGCCCCTACTCCAGCATTACACAGCAGTGCTACCAGTCCCCATCTTTGTGCTGGAATTCTGCAGAAATTTGCTTTCTGCAGACTAGAGAGAAAGAGAATTAAAAACAAAGGGAAAAGACGAGCTTGTGTTTGTATGAGAAAGAGGGAGAAGATGAAAGGCTTTGTAATTATACAGTTTAATCTTCTGCAAAACAGAGGCTGAAAACACTCAGGTTTAGTGATTCCTGCATGATAGAACAGTTTAGGGTAGAAAAGATCTTTGAGATCACCGAGTCCAGCCATTAACCCCACCGTCCCAACCCACCGCTAAACCCTGTTCCTGAGCTCCAGATCTCCATGACTGTGAAATGACGACTGAACCCCTTCTCTGGGCAGCCTGTTTCCAAGGCCTGAGGGCCCTTTCCAGGAAGAAATTTTTCTTCATGGTCAACCTAAACTTCCCCTGGGGCAGCTTGAGGCCATTTCCCCTTGTCCCATCACTTGTTCCTTGTAAGACTTGCTCGTACCTCTCTATAATCTCCATTCTAGCCAGTATCTTCAGTCTAAGCCTTCTGCAGGACCTTCATCTTGCCAACTATTCTATCATCTGTACTGCAACAGCTTCCAGACTGCACTGGAGCCTCTCACACATACAGTCACAGCTCCAAGGAGCTTCCTCAGCTGCATCAGACAAATTCCATTGCTTCAGCAGCAAAGGCTTTAGCCAGCTGAGCACAAGAGGCATTTGTTCAAGCCAGCACATTTTGGGAAGATCCAAATACCTCCAAGGCCTGAGATGTGAAAGATATGGAACTCTGAGATCTCCCAACAACAAAAATATACACAACCCCTCCCACACACCCTGACATAACAAGACTTTACAAGGCTGGAGGGAGCAAGCACAACAGCCAAGATATGTTGAAACAAGTAGTGTCACTCATTCTTTGTCCTGTAGGACAGTCTGATGGGTTGTCAGAGCAGAACTCGCAGCCCATTTCCAAAGGCAGCCAGCTGAAGGCAAACTGTCAGCACAAGGACCGAGACCTTTCTCTGAAAATGAATAAACACAATCCCCAAAGCCCCAAGCACTCCAGACTCTTATTAAGACACTAGCACAAGGAGAAAGAACAAATCCTGATATGAGCCCACAGAGCAGAAGAGTTTGTGCATCTTTTCTAAGCAGAAGAAACTTTTTTCAGGAAGGATGTCATTATTTATTGACCAAGAGAAACAGGTCAATTACGGAAGAACATGACCGGGGTCACTACGGGGGTTTGAGAAAGGCAGCACTGAATCAGCTAACCAGAACATCAGATATTTGCATGAAGCCAGTCTCCCACAGTGATTACTTCCCACTATTCATTTTGTGACACTTACTTTCTATGTGGCATCAAAGGAACATGCTCCAGTCACCCGCAGAATGGGAAGGCTGCTCCACAGACACAAACATTACAGTAGGAGGCTCCATGGGGCCATACAAACACATGGGTAACACACTAAAAACGACTCTACAGAGCTTGTTGCTTCAGATCTGTCAGCGTGCAAACCTGTGCCATTGCTAGTTCCGTTGCAATGTCACACGCAGAGAAAGGACACGGCCTGAGTGAAGCAGATTTGCTGGATCTCCAGTGCCAGGCCACTCTCTCTGCAGGAAAGGGAGTTCCCTTCAGAGGGATCAGCTCATACAATGTCAAAGTCATAATTTTGCACTCAGATGAATAAATGAGGGAGGAAAATCCTTCAGATTAAATCACAGATGAGCTTTCTCCACAACAGGAAGCTAACAGCATACAAAGGTCTCCAAAGCCAGTCACTGCTGACCCATCCAAAGAAAAGCTGAAGCAGAATTCACTGGATTTCCAGAAAATAAGCTTTGGTTTCTCCTGAGCTGCAATAAACAAAGCTGAAACTGCTGTGGAGTTTCAGGCGGTGCATAAGGCTTCACACTAGAGCTGTGTGAGCAGTGGGCACTATCCTCTACTTAAGAGCCATAAATAACTGAAGATACATGTGCTGGAAAAACAAAGTCACACCCAAATCTATCAACAGAATGACAAAGTCTCTCTCTTCCAATTACATTGACATCAATATGGTCACTGCTTTTGATCACATAAAGATTTCTCCTGCTACACGTGCTTAGTTTGCTCATAGTTTACCAGAAACCACTCAGCATAGAGCCAGGCTCCCGTTAATGTCTTCCTTGAATGACAGTATGGCTCTGATTGAGCCTGTATACCTGCCAGCTGGGATACAACCACGGAAGGTACCTGAAAGAAAGGGGCAAAACAAGGCTCCAAATATATAACCACAAGGGCTTAAAATAAAATGATGGGATGTTTTACTACAGTTATTTGAACACTACAAACACTTGCCTTTTCTGCTCTAAATGAAGGTGCTGTTATGGGTCAGCACCAGAATCATAGCATCATTCAGATTTGAAAAGACCCTCAAGATCATCAGGTCTGACCATTAACCCAGCTCTACCGAGGTCACCACCAGACCAGACCTCTAAGCACCACATTTAAACAACCTTTAATCACCTCCAGGGATAGTAACTCAACTCCCTCCCTGGACACCCTGTTCCTATCCTTGGCTACACTTTCTGTGAAAAATGTTTCCTAATGTCCAGCCTAAACCTCCCCTGGAGCAGCCTGAGGCCAGTCCCTCTTGTTCTGTCACTAATGACCTGTGAAAAGAGACCAGAACCCACTTCTCTACAGTGTCCCTTCAGGTAGTTGTACAGGGCAAAGCCTAAGCTGTCCCAGCTTCTTCAGGCTCACCTCATGAGACTTGTTGTTCAGACTCTTTACCAACTTAGTTGCCCTTCTCTGGACCCACTCCAGCCCCTCAATTTCCTACTTGTATTGAGGTGCCCAGAACTGACCCCAGTACACCAGTATTTACAGCAGTTTAGGGTTGACCTCTATCCAGCAGATGAACCTCTTGACCTAGGCTTTCACATCAGATGTGGGGAGAAGATGCCCCACCTTCTAAGTTAGTTTTCTATGGCCTTTGATTAAGTCTAACCCTCCTTCCTCCCTTGTTCTCCCTCTCCCACCACAGTAGTTTGCGAGGTGTTCTAAGGTATCATGAGCTATTCTCCGCATGGGGCATCTCATCTTCCTCCTGAGCAGCACAGACAGCTGTAAACAAAACATCCATGAAAGACTACTGAAGGTGCAGATCCCTGCCTTAAATGAAAATAGAAAATGTCTATCTGGCCAGACTCCCAGGCAAAGGTAGTCCTGTGCCAGCTACACTCTTAACCAGCATTTTCATGCCCAAGAAGCAAATTAATTTCTTAGACCTCTCCATCAGGAGCCTAGTGAATAGCCATTCCTTGAAACGACAGCACATTTGTTTCTTCAGAAACCTAGTACTGAACAGAATCTCAGCCCCAAAGTGGCAGTAGAAGAGAAAAAAGTAAATGTGCCAGGCTTGGGCAACCCTCACACAGAGTATTAGTGTCCTCACGCTCACCACAACATGCAATGGCCTCCAACTATGGTGGAGCTGCTGAGCAACAGCATGGGAACAGAGCAAATATCAGTTCTCCAGGAGAAAAAAAGGGTTGGGAGAGACTTGTCAAAATAAAAGTGGAAGTAGCAGAAATCATACAAATGAGTCTGGAATGGGATGATGGGGAAAGAACCATCAGCAATTCTGTTGCATGCTGAGTTTCCCAAGGTGGAAAATCAAACCAAACCACTGCACTGCTTTCAGTCTGCTCATCTAGATCTAGGTGGGACGTTCTAGATCCAGATGGGATATTCTGCCCCCTCACTACCATGCCACGTGCAGTTGAAAGGTTCTTTTCATCCTCAAGTGTACTGATATCCAACCTGCATAAGGATTTGGCAGAAAGATTTCCTTCTCATATAAATTTTTCAGGCTGGGCTCTAACTCACCTACAGAGAAACTTGTTGCCTTTATCACGTACAGAACTGGGTTATGAGGGCATCCCAAGCAGATCCATAGCAAAATCATCAGCTTGAGTATTGACATTTCCACTCTTGCATCTGTAGGCAAGGTAAAGAACGACAGACTTCCTGCAAGAAAAGGCTCTGGTCAAGCATAACTACCAAGTGAGCTGTATTTCAATACCAACAGTAAGCAAATCATGCTGTGGTTATGCTGCATTGAAGTCCATAGCGATGTTCTTTCATACCAGATTCTAGGCTTTACAATTAAATTATTTTCAAGTCTCCTTTTTTTTGTTCACCTGGCAATGCTTTCCCATGAGTGCAATGCAAACAGAGTGCATGGGTGCAACATTAAGAGTGTGGGCTGAATCCCATTTGTTGGCCCAAGAGCAACTGGATCAAATAAACCAGGGATTATTTGCAGCAGGAAAACACCTGAGCTATTGTTTTCAAAGGAAGATGGCAAACTCCTGGAGAAATGGGAAACACTCCCATGGAAAAGAGAAGGCCACACCTGTAAGCTTCAGGTATTTCCTCATTATGAAACTATCTAACTATCTTTGGGACAAGACTGACTTACTCAGCATTTTTCTTACTTCTTCTTGTCAGAAGTATTTGAATCATACACAAAGCTAAGTCTCTGCAGAGACCATTTCTCAAGAAATCCATCTTTTCTGTTTATTAGCAGAGGTTGGACCTAAATTTTTCAGTGCTATACACAGACACCTTTATAATTTGAGCTGGAAAGAACCCTGCTATAACTGACAAGAATAGGTGCAGCTGAATGTTTTCTCATGCGGTTCAGAGATATCACAGTCAGGCAGCATCTTCTCAAAACATAACAAAAGATGACACTTCATCAGACAACGTAGATGTGCCAGGCAATAAATCTTGCAGCAGAAGGCTCCTTCCTATTTTAATTCTAGTCGTCACTGATCTAGAGATACAATTGTCTTTCTCTAGACAGATACTGAAGAGGTGAAACCAAATCAAACGTCTCACACAACTGAAAAAAACCCAAAACAACCCACAGAAATGCTCAGGGTTTCATTTAAATCCTGCTGTACACATTCTAGTCTAATAAAAATGGTCCACTCCACTGTTTGCACAATTCCTGAGATCAGTAGATACCATCCTGCAGCTGCCTGCACTATTCAGAACAGCAAGGAGGCTCCTTTCAGAGCCAGGCACATCCACCTGCCTTCCCCCCTCCCCTTTTAACAGTCACATGGTTTCAGCCTCAAGCACGGAACAGGTTGGAGATCCCCCAGACTGCGATTTGCAGATCTGGGCACTACTGATGGCAAAAAGGTGTCCCCACTGCTTCGGTGCTTTGCACCATTCCAAGATCTTTCATCTAAATGTCAGCAAACAAAGCTGGTTTGTTGTGCTCCCCAGGAATGGGTTTTATTTGGCTCATGACCATTGCTGCTGTCAGGGCATGAAGGAAGAGCTCTCAGGGATACAACAGCACCAACCAGCATGGGCTACCAAAAAAATCCATCTCAAAACAAGCACTTGGTCACTTAGCCCAGGCCAAGTTCTGTGTTTTACTGGTTACAGCCCTGGATTTATCCAAGTCACCCAGTTTAATGCTATAGATATGTGACTGCTGTTTGGGTAAAAGTTTTAGCACTCCATTCACAGCCACAAAATTTGAAACCTACAAAGTGCAAAACAAGATCCTGATGCTCAGTCCCAAGGTTCTCTAGTTAGTAAGGAAAAACTAAGCAGGGGCAGCAGGAGTAAGAGTCAGAAGAGTTTGAAATGTGACCTGTCAAAGAGCAGATTCAGATAGCTAGCAAAATTTGTGTATTAGTGGCCACTTTTCTTTCAGAAGAAATGCTCCAGTACGAGCAGCTCAGAGCTCACAAATAACCCTTTGACCAGAAGGCATCATGCATTCAGCCAGGATATACAGCCTACCGGGATCTGAACTCAAACCAGCTTGCTTCTCCTCCTTGTTCTTCCACAGCTCCCTGCATGCCTGTGGGTAAATCACTCCATCTGCCCGCGTCTAAATTCCACGTTGGTACAAGAGGGATAATCACTCCTCACTATTACTGAGGGCCATTGTCAGGCTGCATTCACTAGTGATTGACAGGAACCTAGGTACCACACTCCAAAAAAATCACCCCTCTGCCTCAAATGCTTTATGGAAAACAAATGTTCCTTAAAAGGCAGCTTTTGAATTGGGTTCCCTAGTAGTTATCACAAAGAACAGCAATTTAACAAACACTGTACAAATAGGGGAAAAAACCAAAAATCCCACCACAGTCTGACAATGCACTTTCAACCTGATGTTTAAAAAAACCCTACGTGCACAATTACATGTGATGAAAGATAATGCAAAACAAGAGCAGAGCAAGTGGGCAGCATTGTTCCTTCTAGCTTTAAAAAAAAAAAAAAATTACAGTGCACACAGTTTGCCAGTTTAATAGGTGATGTGACAGGTCCTCAGTTCATCCTGGGACAATTTGAGAACAGAATGATTAGCGGTGTATGATGACAGTGATCACTAGCTGGTTCCTGGAGAGCTGGTAAGTTATTAAGCTAAACAATGCATCACTATTATGAGCAAGTCAGTGCACTAACTGTAATTTCCTTGAAAGCTGAGCAGTGCATGATTATACTTGTCCACTCAGACTCCCTGCTGGCAGCTCCGTATTCTGCTATTGTTCTGAGCTCCAGAGCCTTTCCAGCACCCAGCAAATAGCCGCGTGAAAATGTATTCTTCATATTCAGCCTTCGTTGTGGCAGCTGTCATCTGAAGGGTAGGGGAAGAGAAACATTCTCTGTCCTGAAGCGCAGCTATTAGAGCCCCTGGAAACATGTTCTGTTTGTCAGCACGAGCTACCTCTCATTTCTGGCTGAAGCGATTTCCATTTCAAGGGTGCTCTGACTTTGGGGTGACACACACACACCTACAGATCTCTCTCATACACACACCTCCGTGTGTGGATGTGTATTTAAAAGCCACACACACACACAAGGGTGCTCCTGGCTGTTTTCTTTATGACTCTCAGGAAGGCTGCTGTAATTACTGGCAGCTCAAAGGGACATCTTTCAGGCCTCATTTCTCTCTCAAGGTGTAAGCCAAGACGACAGAGCACACCTCTACTAACAAACCTGCACTATGAACAGAAAAGGCGTAAGAAAAAGATGGCAGCAACTGGTTGACAAGGATTTCAAGTGGCTAATACAAACATACACTGAAAACATGGCTTTCATCTGGGATTCTGTGATCTGTCCGTCTGAAAAGATGCGGTTCTAGCAGCAGAGACAATGCAGGACTTGGGAAAAACAATCAGGTTCTACTGCAGACCTGCTTTGTGAGATGGATAAGCCACTCTCCCTCCTATGAGCCTCAGTTTCTTCCTATTCTAAGGAATCCTTTCTTTGCAGCACTTTCTCACCTCTCAGGGTACAGCCAGGACACACCATAACGGGTAATCCCAGGTTGTGGGGTCCTGGTGACTGCAGGGATCAATGCACACTGCAGGGACCTGATACCGCACTGCTGGAGAAAGAGTAAAGCAATATCCTGACCCACGTGATTCTGTGGTGAGACAACAAAGACACCCTCATTTTGATCCCTAAACTACTGCTGAAAAACAGGAACAGGCACGCTAAAGCCTCCCCTCTCCTTGGTGCATTTCCAGCACACTCCTGTCCTGAATGCCATCAGCTAGTCAGTCCAGGAGGAAAAACTTTTAAAAACCCAAATGCCTTCCCCTCTAGCAGCAACAGACATTTGAGAGCTTAAAGCCCCATTGGCTTCCAATGAGCCTTGGGGTGCCGACTGCACAAGTCATTGGTTTTTTAAAATGGGACTTTGGTGATTCCAAAAATATTGTCCTTTACCTCACATTAGATTTGATCTAGAGAGAGTAGTAAGTGGGAAGAAAACCTGACACTGAGAACATTTGGCAAGTGCTGAAGAGGTAGGTCCTAATTAATTTTCAACTTTGTTTACATAAGGCTCATTCAAGGAGCACCCTGAAATTCTCTCATTGTCTTTTTCCCCTGTGCTGATCCTGCAAGGAACACAGAATCAGTTAATATGGTTAAACAAGCCAAGGAAAATGTACCCCTCTACTCTGAATCCAGGAACTGGTCTATTCCTGTCACGGTGGTTTTTCAAATGCAAGTAAAAAGGAAAAAAAAGCTGTTAGAGCAGGAATTAAAAACACTTAGATGAGCAAACGCAACACCCAAACCGTGATACTAGTCATGCACGCAGGATGAGCCTGCCCTGTGGTTCTGAACAAAGGTTACCACTGCTATTCGCACACCGCACCTTTACAAAGAAATTATTTCTATCTCTGCAACACGATCTAATCATCTGACCATCCTCCTGGGCAGTACAGAAAGGTTACAGAGTCAATCATTTCTGCTCCAACTTGGCTATTAACCATCTCATAGCTGCACTACTGCAGCTGGCTCTGTGTTTGAGCCATACACAGAATCAAAATGACTTGTCTTCAAAGGTCTAGTGGGAGCTTTTTAAGATCTTTTTGTCGGGTTCTTTTCCCCCTGAAATGGGATCAGCAAGTTAACAGCAACTTCCACAAAGCTGAAGGTGGGAACTGCTGCCTTGAGGCCAGGAATTGCATCAGCTGCTTTGGCATGATCCTCCAACTATACCTGGAGTTATCCAGTCCAACTGGACCTGACAGTAGCCCCATCATAAAATCATCATGGCTGGAAAGGACCTCTATGTTCATCAAGTCCAGCCCTCATCCCAGCACTTCCAGAAACCAGATGGCCTCAAGTGCTCTAGCTACTCAGTTTTTAAACTCCAGGGATGGTGACTCCACCACCTCCCTGGGCAGACTGTTCTAGTGCCTAACCACTCTCCCAGGAAAGAACTTCTTCCTAAGATCCAATCTAAACCTCTCCTGATGCAACTTGAGGCCATCTATATATTCAAAAGGAAAATGCACGGTTACACTCCAGTCAGTGGGAATTCAAAAGGAGAAGAACTGCAAAAAGACACCATGGAGAACTATCCAACACAGATTAACAGCCAAGGACATACAAGTTCAAAGCCTCAGCGATATACTAAAAACACAGAGAAGATTCACTCCAAGCATATGGCTCGGGTATGTCTTCAAAGGACACCAGTCTCACACAAAGCATTTTACACATATGTGCACACACTATTTATCTCCTCTGACTTCTCCTTGGGTTTTTTTTCCACCGATAATTAGGTCATTATCACCTTTACAATGAGATACCCATTGAAAAGACACTGCTCTACAAGATCATTAAAAGCTAATAGATACCCATATTGTTTTGGGACTATTTCATATTTAAATCGTTGCCCAAGATTACAATTCAACCACCATGTGAATGAACAAAGCCATTCAAGCCAGTACAGGACACACAAAGTCCTTTTACTTTAGTCATTCCAGGCTGATTTCACACTCCTGTGCAAATGAAAAGTATTTCTGCCCTGTCACAGCGTAAGAGCTACCAGAGGATAGCTAGCCAGCTCAGCCATTGGCACAAACCCTTCCTCACACACAAGCCTTTCCCTACAGACACACAGCACTTGTTGTGGGGTCAAGCCTCTGCAGTCCCCAGTTTACAGCTCTGTGATGGGCAATGGGACATGACAGAAAGGCAACAGAATGGTTGTAGTACAGGGATTCTAAGAACTACTCAGAAATCAAGAGCTTAGGAGAACCTGACGGCAACAGGAAGACTATAGAGAAAACGGGAAGGCATCCTGGCTTGCTGTGGCCAGAAGAAGGGAAGTGATTGTCCCCAGGTACTGGGCACTGGTGAGGCCTCATCTCAAGTACTGGGGTCAGTTTGGGCACCTCAGTACAAGAAGGACATTGAGGGGCTGGAGTGGGTCCAGAGAAGAGCAAAAAAGCTGATGCAGGGTCTGGACAACTGGTCTGATGGGGAGAGGCTGAGGGAGCTGGGGCTACCTAAGGAGCTACAACTACCTGAAGGGACACTGCAGAAAGGTAGGTTCTGGTCTCTTCTCACAGGTCATTAGTGACAGCACAAGAGGGACTGGCCTCAGGCTGTTCCAGGGAAGGGTTAGGCTGGACATCAGGAAACATTTTTCACGGAAAGAGCAGCCAGGGATGCGAACAGGGTGTCCAGGGAGGGGGTTGAGTTACCATCCCTGGAGGTGTTTAAAGGTTGTTTAGAAGCAGTGCTCAGAGATCTGGTCTAGTGGTGACCTTGGTTAAACAGGACTGGATGGTCAATAGGTTGGACTGGATGATGTCAAAGGTTGTTTCCAACTTGAATGATACTATGAAAACTCTTCCAAACACTGCGGTTTTATCATGACTGCTGTTCCAGAAGGATTTCAGAAAATGCACAATAACTGAAGCACAACTTGTTCTGCAGATCACCCACCACACAGTACTGTACATTAAAGTCAAACCAAGTAACATTTGGTCTTCATGCCATTCTAATACTTCCTCTTACTGATGTCAAGGACTTAAATACAACCGCTGTGTAGAGGGCTTGAGTAGCTTCACTGGTCTTGTAACATCCATCCAACACCGTTACCAGCTGTAATTCAGCTGTCGGTTCTGGTACCAAAGTGAGTACATTGCCCTTTCCCAAGACAAGCTTTGCTCTTACTCAGATATGGAATTTTTCGGCTTCTAGTTTGTTTAAGTTAGAGCAGCCCCCAGGCTACTTTGTGCACAGTTAACAGCCAATAAGCAGTTTCATGTGAAATGCCGAGAAACATGAAGGACCAATAAATTCCGCTAATTCCTGCAGTAGACAATTTCCCTTCCACACCAACACTGGCTTCCAAAATGGAGAGGCTGTACAGTCTCACTCAAGTTCAAAAACCTGTTTTGTCCTGTTTAAATGAGACAATTAAATCACACATCACAATGCTACCTGGAAACTAACACTACATGAAGCAAAACATTACAATATCAAAAAGGTCAGCCTGGGCTTGGTACATGGGGTTAATGGTTGGACTCAATCTTGAAGGTCTTTTGCTGCCTAAATGAGTCCATGAGTTTATGTTACTACAGAAGAGAACAAATCTCTATGCATGGCTTTCAGTACCAGATCAAACTACACAAAAACAGTGCATGGTGATGAAGGAAGTGGAACAGCTCCCTTATGAGGAAAGGCTGAGGGAGCTGGGTATCTTTAGCTTGGAGGAGACTGAGGGGTGACCTCATTAATGTATATAAATATGTGAATATGTCAGAAGGATGGAGTCAGGATCTTCTCAATGTCATCTAGTGATAGGACAAGGGGCAACCAGTGTAAGCTAGAACATAGGAGGTTCCATATAAATATCAGAAGGAACTTCTTCACAGTGAGGGTGACAGAGCACTGGAACAGGCTGCCCAGAAAACCCACCTGGATGTGTTCCTGTGCGACTTGGTCTAGGTGATCCTGCTGTGGCAGGAGGATTGGACTAGATGATCTTCAGTGATCCTTCTTGACTTCAGACATTCTATGAATATTTGTGATTTTCTAACCTTGTGACCAGGCTTTGGCAGAGAATGACACCAGAAGGTTAAAGCTTCACTGTAGTATTAAGCGTCAAAGTCCTGCATGAGGCTCCCTTGTAGTTATGAGCCATCCATGCTCATTCACCAACCAACCAACCCTGTGCTTCATCACCTCCTGTTCCTTTTCCTCCCCTTTCCCACCCCACATCACTTCCCTCCAGAAAAGGAAAAAGCCTGCTTTGGTCAAGCTAAATTCCTACTAACCTCTTCTGTGCTTAGCCAGAATGACAGTGCTCTAGCATTGTGGCTCCTGACACCTGTCACACTACTGGAACACCTGAATGCCACCAACACTGAAATGAAAGCAAAGTTGTAAAAAAATTACCTCTGTGTCCAAACTCACGCTCTGCTCTTCAGGACCCCAGTGACTGTACATTTGTGACTCCTATTACCTGCCTGTAATGTTGGGGATCCAAATCACTTTTGTTCTCCAGAATAACATATTAACTTCACTGACAGTTGGCTGCAGACTGTATAGACCACTGAGTTTTGCCTGAAAAAAGCCCTTTTCACAAAACCAACAATCTATGTCAGCTGGATCCCCCTTGTTTGTAAAATGGAAATACTGCAAAACGCTCAGTCCTAGCACTTGCTGCACAAAACCACTCACTAACTGGTTTGAAACCTTCACTAAGCTCAGGAGAGAAGGAACCACAAGTGCATGGTTTCACACCTTGCTAGCTCAGCAGAGGCAAACAAACCCCACACATTAAAATTCTGCTGGGCTGGGTAAAAACACGCAACTCAAACAACACCACATCAGTATATCATCCACTGCCCTAAATCGAATCCCCACAGTGGTGAGAGACTGGTTAATTCCAATACTTCCCTTTTGCAAGCAAGTCATTCAAAAGTGGAAACAATTCAAGGCACAATTTTATTTCAGCATTAGGTAATTTGATTCAAAGGTATCTGAAATAATTTCTGAAGTGAATAAGATAATTTAAATAGTTATCAAGTATGTTGGTTGGCTGCTGAAACTCCAAAGCAAATTATACGAGTCAATTGAGAAGAAATCAGTGACAAAGCAACTGGAACCAGCCCATTTATGCACTATGGGGGAGTTTGAAAACAACAGCATCTTCTGCAAAGGGAGAATATTTTCCTCATTTCAAATGACTCTGTTTAGTTCAGAATCATCACTGGTTCATTCCAGGCTGAGAAACAAATTAGGGACTGAAAAAACAACTAAACTTGTTGGGTTGTTTTTCACTTCCAGTCTGCAAACAAGAAGTAGGTGTGGGAGGCTGAGATCTCCAGGCTCCAAAGCCTTGACAAGGAGAGTCTCAAGTCACCATCAGCTCTGTTTGTGTAGCGCAGGTCACATTACACTGCTTCGTCAGAAACGCAAAACAGGCTGAGATATTTTCCTAAATACTCAGCAGATTTAATATCGCTTATTCAAACCAGTGACTAAAAATGTTTGTTCTCCATGTTACAATCAAACTCCAATTTCCATCCTAAAGGAGCTTGACAAAAAAACCCCACCAAACCAGATCACAACAGAAAGATTAATCATGCAATAAGTCATCTATCACGTTCCAAAAAAGCACAAAAGTGAAGGCTACGTAAAGCTGTGTAAATGCACACAGTTGCCTGGATGCATACAGAGGACATCCTCCTCATTATCAAGGACAGCCTCTTTTCTCTCCCCCCCGCCCCTCTTTTTGCCAAAACTACATTTACTTGCCAGTGAGTGTGCCTTAGAGGTTATCAAAAGAGAAGAGTCAATCTTTCTCCAGGAAAAGAAATAAAAACTACAAATGTTAAACAAGATTAACATGGGCCTTTTCAATCAAGGGCTCCGACCTGTCAGCTTCAACCAACGCACACAGTAGAACACAATACACGCATGGCATAACAAAAGGCTGAGCACTGATCTCCTAACCACGGAACCACAATAAACATGCAGGTACCACTAAAACCTGTGCATACCATTAGCCGGGCTAATGACACGGAACAGTTCTAAACAGCCTGAGCAGAAAAAAACAGGGAGAGTCACACCTCCTCTTAGTCCTACTGTTCTGTCCACGTTGAAGTTTGGAAACGTTTCCATTCTTGCTTTAGAAATCCCCCATGTGTATATTTACACATATAAAAAAAATATGTATTATATAGGTAAGCAAATAAGAGATATATATGTAATTCACCTGTTGGAATACTTCACAGAACACTTAAGGGTTGCGTTTTACTCTAAACTGAAGTGGTGTAGCTTGCAACACCTTTTGACACCTCTAGTATCTTCTGTAAGAAAATGAGCTTTTCCTTTACGATTACATCCTGTTCAAGCATTCTCACTTCCAAGAGGGTTGGGTTCCTACTTTATAAACAATTTGTATAGAAAGAATTTGGGTCAAGGACAGCCTACCACCAGTAACTGCCTACATCTCCCTACAATTACTGGCCAAGAAGCAGCAAGAAAATCAACTACATCATGTTAATGAAATTGAATTGGACTGCAAAGATATGAACAATAAACCCCTTTGCCTACTAACACAAGCCCACAAAACACTTCTCAGAAGTCCCCAGAAGATTAACAAATGGTTTGCTGCCACCAAGCAGACTCACCACTTCTCTTTCCCCTGGGCCAGCGCTGTGTAAATAGCAGCTCTAGTAACTCAACACGTGAGCAGGTTGCGGCTCAGAAGCAGGTTTTTTTCATTTTAATCTCCGGTAAAGCCATTTAATAGCCCACAGTAAGGAAGTCTGTGCTGGCTGGTGAGGAAGTTTTGGCATTTGTTGCCTCTCTTTGGATGTGAAAATAAAGCTTAATCAAACAGCAGAAAATGTTTCTTATATATCAGACCACAAAAATCAGATCAGACTCTGTTTTTATGGTCAGCACAGTAAAACTTTGTGCAGCACACCTGAGCCCAGCAAGGGATTGGGCAGACAGAAAGCAGGCTTAACCAACCTTTACTACTTTTGTGCCACAATAGAACATTTTTGTCTGTTGTTTTCTGTCTCAGCAAATATATCTTAGATTCCTCACACCAAGCTGAGTGCATGGAGAGGTCTGTTTGCTCTGAAATGATAATCACAGAATTATTGAGGCTGGGAAAAAAACACCTCTAAGATCATCCAGCCCAGCCCATGACCTAACATAACCTCAGCGGCCAGACCAGGGCACTAAGGGTCACAGGCAGCCTGTCCTTCAACACCTCCAGGGATGGCAACTCCACCACTGCCACAGGCAGTCCATTCCAAGGTCTGATCACCCTTTCCACGTAGAAGGGCTTCCTAACACCCAACCTAACCCTCCCCTGTCAGCTTCAGACTCTGCTCTTTCATCCTGGCACTGGTTGCCTGGGAGAAGAGCTCAAATCCCACAGGACTGTGACCTCTCTTCAGGGAGTTGGAGGGATGAAGAAGATCCCCTCCAAGTGTCCTGTTCTCCAGGCTAAACACCCCCATCTCTCTCAGCCTCCTTGTCACACTTTCCCCATAGTCCCTTCCCCAGCCTCATTGCTCCTTTGGCCCCACTNCATTTAAGGCCAGGCTGGATGGGGCTCTGGCAAGCCTGGTCTAGGGTGGGGTGTCCCTGCCTGTGCTGGGGGGGTTGGAACTGGATGATGGTTCCTTCCAACCCTGAGTGATTCTGATTCCATGGCTTCTCTGGTGAGGTGAGCCTGCTCTGGTAGGGAAATTGGACTAGATGATCTTTCAAGGTCCCTTCCAATCCCTGATGATTCTATGAACTGTCCTCAGTACTCGAGGGGAGGCCTCACCACTGCCCAGTACAGTGGGAGAATTGTGTCCCTAGTGCTAGTCCTGCTGGCCTGCAACGGCCAGGCTGTGCTCCATTGATTCTGACCTGCAATGAATGGAGTTATTCCCTCACATTCCTGTTGTATAATTCTTCCTTCACCATCCTTCAGCTATCAGCAGAATGGATCAGAGCTGGAGTTTACTCTGAAGTTGGCAGTAAACAAAAGAACAAATCTGCACTGTTTCCTCTGAAAAAACAGCGATTGCAGCCCTTGTCCAAATATATCAGAACACTGAAACATGCGGGACGAGTAGGGAGTTGTGCATTAGATAAATGAGGTAGTGTGCTCTACAGATTAAAAAAAAGAAAAAGAGTGAAGAACTGAGTGGAAAGATTTCCATATTTATAGAGCACAAGCAGGGCATTGTCAAAGAGTTCCAGCCATCACATGGAGCCTAACTTGCAACTCAGTGGAAAGAGCAGCCTGTGGATTCAAACTATTGTGTTAATGAACAACTCAGACGTTACTTCTTGATCACAAATGCACAGTCCGGATATTTTTCCTTAACAGTCCTGCAATGCATTTGCTCTACTGCTGAAGGGTAAGAGCACCCAGCTTGCAGGAGGAGCCACCTAGAAACTAAGAAAAGCTGTATTTTTAATGTCAATATTGACTTTCATCTACATGTAATAAACAGATATTGAGCTGAAGGCATCTTTAACGAGTTACGTGGCAAAAGATGAACATTTTTCCCCTTTTTTACTTCTCAGCCCAATGTTAGTGGCACCAATGCTGTTCCCTTGACGTCACTGATGGTGTCCCTTATGCCCGGATGATGCATTACATCTATGCAACAGCTCTGTAAATGGATGGAAACAGTTTAGCATGGGAAAGGAGGAAAAACAACCAGCCCACTACAAGCCACAGCCAGGTATTTATTTATTTAAAAGGCAAATGTCCAAGTTCAGACAAGGGGAAGGAAAAAAACCAAAACTCTTGAAAAAAATAAAGAGCAGCTCTGTTAAAACATGCAATATCTAACTCAACAGAGAAATTACACTGGGGGACTGATCCAGTACTTGTGTTCCACCTTCTCAATCTCATTTACTTTCTGAGCACTCCTGTCAGCTCCTGACTTGGCACCAGCCTTGGCCTGATGGGACCACATGGTAGGTTGAGAGCTGCATGACAGAGCTGCCAGGCAAAGACTCACACTGGTCAGCCCATGTGCCAGAAGCAGAAAAGAAAGGGAAATAATAACAACCATTTGTAGATAAACAATAGGAGACCATCAGGAAGGAAACCTGCTCTTTCCAAGGTTTAATGTATTAAAACCCTGCAGAACAGTTCTCACAGTCCAGCAGCAGCTGAAAGACCCAGAAGCCCTGAACTCAAAGTGATGACAACCACAATTAAAGAGCTTACGCCCTTCATTAGCCTGAACAAGTCACTTCTATTCTCTCTCTGATTCTCACTAGCTCTTACTCATCCTGATTATCCACCAGCAAGTGCAGCACCATACATGCACATGGTGATGCAGAGTGCTCTAAGGAAAGGCGGGCAGGCAGGCAGCTTCAGCCATGAGGGCTCGCATCCCTCCAGCCTCCTGTGGTGTCTGGATATCAGTGCTCAGTCCTTCTGTAACAGATGGTCACCAAGTCAGACTAAAAAAGAAGTCCCCAAACCTCAGATATCAAACACACATACACCCACGGAGGAGAAAAATAATAATAAATAATTTTTTAAAAAAAGACATTTGGGAGTCTTTGCCACACCAAGAGAAAACACGAGCAATCTGTTTGAGATGAGTAAACGCTGCCTGGTAACTTGCAACAGCCTTTACTCAGTGGTCTTCCTAGCATGTGCAGGATGGCAGATGCCAAAAAGAAATAAAAGATAAAAAGGTTTCAACAACGGGAGGGTTTAAACAACAGGAGTAACCTGCCTTTGCCAGACGACCACCCAATGGTGCAGACCAACTTGCCTTTCATAGAAGGGCCGTTTGTTTGTGTCAGTTCTCACCAAAGCAAAAGGACTGCTGATCTCCTGAATGTCCACAAGTGATGCACAGATACATTTTAAGCACTTGTTTGTCTTACTATGCTCTGAAATCCAAAATAGACCTTTTATTACAGTATCTCCAGTTTCAGGACATCTAGACAGTAAACAAGTGATCAGGGAATGCGAAACACTTATATTAATAGCAGCAGCACACTGTTCATGAGGAGAGGTGTCAATTATTACTAAGCAAAATGGACAGATTACCAAAAATACCACCACAGGCTTTGCAAAGATAACAAACTCCTGTTATTTTTTCTTGTTGAAGGACCAAAGAACACCCAGTTTATTCCATTCAGTTTATTGTTGTTTACTTCTTGCTACATTTGTATTAGAATATTTTTAAGCACCTCTCCACTCTAAGAATATCTCCTGCCTCCAAGCATCCCATGGCAGAGGCTGCACCACAACCAGTGCCCAGCCTAGCTCTTCCACCCTACCCAGCAGCTCAGCCTGCTGTGCTCACTGCCGATCTGAAAGCCTGCAAGTGCCTGGAATTCTGTGTCCAGTCCCCAGTACACACAAACTGCACCCCTAGAAGCAGACCTGAGCATCCTGGAAAGAAACCAGACTGATGCATGCTTTTAATGTGGCTGCCCTGAGCACTTCTGTGACCAAGGTCGCATCCTTCACACATGCAGAACCTGTTCCTTCTCTTCAGCACACTGCAGGAATGACCATCTCAAACTGTACAGCATCAGAAAACTCAGAGGTTTCTAAATCTGTGATGCTAGGCACAAGGCCTACAAACATTTAACTGCCCAGCTCTGTGACCAGCTGGTTATAACTTAATAATGTTAAGAATTTAAATAGTACCTTTCTCCCCCACTTTATTTCACTGTTTATCACCACACTTTTACATTAGGTACCAGAACAGAGAGAGGAAAGGCTACTTGTTAACTCATTGACTCCAGATGTTCAAGGGTCTACCGAAGCATTGCCCAGAAATCAAGCTAATTACACTACACAGACACAGCGCCTGGAAGAACCCTGGCCCCACTTCAGTCTCCAGGACTTAAGCTCTCCATATATTTTTATATACACTCAAAAGCCAAGGTCAGGCTCACCTTCCTCCTCCCTATTGCATGCACTGGTGGCTCAGCACAAGCAATGCCCAAGACTGTCCCTCCTCCTCATCCATTCAGAAGGAGATGCAGTTAATGATATTCTGCAATAAGGAAAATAACCCCAAGAAATCAAGGTGGGAATGTAGCTGCAGAGTATTCGGTCCTCAAAACAGGTTCTGTGTGGCACATCCCAACAGCACGAGACGGTTTAACTCTGACCAAGGAAGTGGAGACACTTATTGCTGGTGTGAGGGAAGCTGTTCTTTTTGAAGGTGGGACTTTACAGGTTCTCTGCCCTGGACAATCAGTACACTCAGAGGTGTGTATGAAAGAAAAAGAACACAGCATGAAAGGCAGGCACAGCTGTTGTCGTTACAGATAGAAACGCACAGTAAGGTGAAGATCTTCGGCACCAAGGAGCTCTCAAGCCAAACACGGACACAACGCTGTCAGTAGAACACTGGGACGACGGTGACAGCAATAGCAAAAAGATTAGCGTGCAACTAAAAATGACACAGCTCCGATCCTCCACCAGGGTGCCTGGCAGAGCTCACAGAAATGAGAAGCTCTGCACACACACCAGCCGAGCTTCACATTGCTCAGTGGAAGTGCTTTGGAGCTCCGCTACTATTTATTTCTGGATTACCTGTCGTAATGCAGCTTTGCATAAAATACCTCATGCCTAACTTAAAGTTATGACTAATAGTGTTTTTCTTTCGGCTCAGTTCTGCCCCCCGTTTCATTCACTGCTGGTCTCACCTCTTCACCTCGTTAACTGCTTCCTTGCTTCTGGCCATCGGAGTACTTCCAAAATTGCTGTTCTTGGTTCAAAAAAATACCTCTATTGTCAGAGAAACTAAATTAAAGGACTCATGTCATGAACAAGGGCAGCCTGGAAGTGGCGAAAGGCCAAATAAAGAGGGAGATTTGTTACTTTTCCTTCCCAAGAGGATTAAGAAAAACGTACGAGATAGAAAAATCGTTCCAGCTCTATTCACTGGTGCCCGAGAACATGAGATTCCAGTACTAGCCCCACATCACTCCTCAAAAAAACCTATGTTAAAACTGTGGTTTCCTACGCAGCTAACATAAGGATACTGATGATGTCACTGCCACCTCTGGATCACATCTGTCTCACAAATCATTATTTCTTGCTGGCAGCCTTGCAGCACAGGTACAAACTTTGCTTTAAGATGTCACCGGGGAAAATGTTGGTGAAGTAAGTAGCTGGCATCTCTGCCATCTGACCAGAAAAGATTAACAGGGATGCAGGACTCCCTCCCCTTTCAGAGGGACCCAAGTGATCCTTTTCAGATGGGGTGGCTGGGAGGGGAGACTATGTCTTGCATCCATATAAAAAGTTGTGGGCTCCTGGACACAGTCACTTCTTAAAAGAGGAGGAAAAAGAAGCAGTGGGATTATAAATGTATGAAGTCACATGTCCCAGAGACCCTCACCTTCCTCTAACACATGGTGCTTGTCAGAGCAGGCCTGTGGGGCAGGGACCTTGTTTGCCTCAGGGCATGTGAAAAGCTAGCAGGAGAAAGCAACACTTCAGGACTGTGGCTTGTCTTTAAAATGACACAAACAAGCCCCCTTTTCTCTCCCCTGCATCTTCACTGCCTGCAAGAGCAACAAAAGGGGAATAAGCAGAAGTTTCCCCACACAAACAAACCTTTCCACTAACAGTTTTTTGTTCTTGACCAGTGAGATTCCATGGAAGCTAGGGAAACATTATGGACACTCACTGTGCATGGCAAGGGCTGGACAGCACAGCAACCTAAGGCAGCGCCAAACTGCCAAGGCTGCACCCAAGGGCAGGACAAGGTATCACACCCCAAAGGGCTTATCTCCCCATCCTAATCCTTTCCAAAACAGCTCTCTGATGTTAAAGATGTGAAATGCAGTGTGAAACAAAGGCAACAGGACCATCCCTGAACTTAAAATAAATAAAAAAACTAACCCAGAACAAACTCAACCTGTGCATTAGAACTGTCAGATTTGAAGATCCCACTGCTGATGCTTACAGTGACACTTTAAGCAGGAGAGGGAGAGCAACAACCCCTCAAAAGTCTCAGCAACCACAGTCAGTTGCAGTGAAAGAACACTTTTTAAATAGAAATTTACAATTTAAGAGCCTTTAATTTCCTATTGAGCATTCAGGGCCGGCAGTAAACAAGGTGCTGATATACTTCACACAGCAAACAAAGTTAGCGATGAGCCAAATGGGATGAGCCCCAAATCAGAGTGAAATTTCAATGCATGAAGTTCAACTGTAAGATAAGGGACTGTAATCAAATTACACCACAAATAGGTCCATTCATCCGTACACATTATCACCAAGAGGAGATTGAATTACAGCCTGCAACAAAACAATTTTATAAAATAAAAAGCAAATTTATTATCTATTTATTGTTTCCCCACTGCCAGAGAAAAATTTCCCAACCTCCGTACAAGAACGCTATCCGAGATTAATCTGGGCAGAAAACCGAAATACTAATTATCAGGCTGGAAAAACAAGAAGAGTTTGAGCCGTGTTATTTACATTCCCATTCCTCCTTCTGAATGGAGCCACAAAGTCAACAACCTAAGCGAAGATACAAGAATATGCAATTCAAGTTGTTTTGCTGCGAAAGGCCCAAGCAGCTTCAATCGATTCAATAAGGTCTGGATTCATTACCCCCCACCCCAAAAACAAACAAACAAATACATAAATATTCTCTCAGTGCTTTCCACTATGTGTTTGGGATTTTTTCCCTCCCAAAAAGCTATCCCAACCCATATTCTTTCACACCACACGTTTTTAAAGGGAAGCAAAAGCCAGGCGTGCAGCACCACCCCCCGCCCCCCCTCCAATTTGGCAGCTCTGAAAAAGCCCCTTTGAAAACAACCCGATTCGCTCTCTCCGCGAGTGCTGCAAGGAACAACAAGCAGGGGAAAAAAAAAGAAAGAGCGAGAGGAAAAATCCCCACTCCTCCTCCTCCTGGACCAGCCGCTCTGGTCGCCTTTGTTGTCCGTCGCTCGCCCCGTGCCCGGCCCCCACCTGTTCCCATTGACCCGCCCGGGCTGGCCAGCGGGACCGCCTGGGGGCTGCTCCAGCGGGACCCCAAACTCCAGCGCTGACCCCCAGCGCCGTAGCCCGGCCTTGGGATGGGACTTGGGAGGGGTGATGTGTGTAGGGGATACTCAGGTCTTCCCCTCTCACCCCCAAAGCTCTCTGCTAAGACGAGAGCCACCTTCACCCCGCACCCTGACTTCTTGGAGGAAGGTGCCGTCCCCCTCCATACTCTGCCCCCTTGCAAGGAGGGTGCCCCTCACCCCAGGCACTCTGTCCCCTACAAGGAGGAGTGTCCTCCATCGCAGGACCCCCGCTTTTTNAGTTTGATCAATCCGTAGGTGAAGAGCTGGATGCTCTCCTTGGCTATGCTGGCCACTCGCAGCCGGTGCTCTAGGATGTGCAGTTCCATCTTTTCCTCTTTCTCATTTGTGGTTCATCTATCCCTGGGGTTTTTTTTGTGTTTTTGAATGGGGAGGGGGAGGGCGGGCTGTTATTGTCGCTGCCTTTTTTTTTTGTAATTTTTTTTTCCTTTTAATTTTTTTTTACCCCCTTTGGCTCCTTCTCCCCGTTCCCAGCTCCGGGTCTGGGGTAGGTGGAGGGAGGAGATGGGGTTGAAGCCGAAGGAGCAGCGGGTGCCGAAGTTGCGGCGATGGGGAGGTGGGGGGAGGCCGTCGGGGCGCGGAGCGGAGCCGGGCAGGAGCGCGGAGCCGGAGCAGCAGCTGGTGCTCGCTGGAACAAACAACTTGCCACTCAACCGCGGCCCTCTGCGCCTGCGCGAGGCCCCGCCGCATGCCGGGGCTTGCAGTCCGCCGGGGAGGCCGCCATGGCCCCGCCGGGACGGGCCTGCGCTGGATCGGGGGGAGCGGGGGGCACACAGAAAGCTGCGCCCACCGTCCCTGCGCCAGGGACGATGGAGAGCGGTGCCCAAGGGAAGTGGTGACGAAGTTGGTTATGAATCGAAGTTGGCTGTAAACAGTTCTAAGTGACCAGCAGGTCTGATTTGGTTAGTTTGGTTGGGCTGGAAGAGGTTTGCCAAAGCAGGAGCTGGCAGAAGGGAGAGGGTGAAGGTTCTCATGGACAACCAGCAGTGAGCTCAGGGGGCCAGGAAGGGCAGTGGATTCTTGGCGTCTGTCAAGAAACAGTGCAGCCGGCAGGGGTAGGGAATGTCCCCCTGTATTGGGCACTGCTGTGGCCACACCTCAAGTTACAGAATCACAGAAGCGCTTTGGTTGGAAGAGGCCTTTAAGATCATCAAGTCCAACCTTTGCCCCAGCACTGCCAGGTCACCACAACCCCTGTCCCTAAGCACCGGGTGCTCAAGTCTTTTAAATACCTTCAGGGATAGTCACTCCACTGCTTGCCTTGGGCAGACAATTTCTATGCACAGCAACAGTCTCTGAAGAAATTCTTCTTAACATCCACCCTAAACCTCCTTTGGTGCAGCTTGAAGCCATTTCCTCTACCACCAGGGAGAAGAGGCTGAAACCCTCCTCACTCCTACCTCAGTTGTACAGAGCAATATGGTCTCCCCACAGCCTCCTTCTCTCCAGACTGGAGTTTGTGCCTTCAATATGACAAAGATATTGAGGAGCTGGAGTGGGTCCAGACATGGGCAACAAGGCTGGAGAAGGGTCTGGAGAACAAGCCTTGTGAGGAGCGGTTGAGGGAGCTGGGGTTGTTTAGAAAACACCTGGAGCTGGAGAAAAGGAGGCTGAGGGGAGGCCTTGTTGCTGTCTGTAGCTACCTGACAGGAGGGTGGAGAGAGGTGGGGGTTGGTCACCTCTCGCAAGGAAAAAGTGACAGAACCAGAGGAAATGGCCTCAAGTTGCTCCAGGGGAAGCTTAGGTCGCCCCTGAGAAAAAAACTTCTTCCTGGAAAGGGCACTTGGGCCTTGGCACAGGCTGCCCAGGGAGGGGGTTGAATCACCACCATCCCTGGCTGTGTTTCACAGTTGTGGAGATCTGGAGCTCAGGGACAGGGTTTAGTGGTGGGTTGAGACAGTGGGATTAATGGTTGGACACAATGATTTTAAAAGTCTTTTCCAACCTAAACCATTTTAGGAATGCTCAAATCTGTCCCCATTTGTTCTGTGTGGCACACATGAGTCCTCACCTCTTTCCCTGTGCAGCAAAAATAAAATGGAAAAAAATCCTCATGAAAATATTTACATGTATTTTCACTCATGTTAAATGTTACAGAGGTAAAATCCACAGTCTTGAAGAACATAATAGCACTGATGATTTTGGAAGGGTGAGTGTCTAGTTAGCAGCAGTCCTCACACGACTTCTCAACAAGGTTACAGAGTGGGAGGAATGGGCAGACCTTCAAGCCAGCACCCCACAAATGAAGGCTGTTTGGCCACTAGATTGCCAAAGGGCTGGCACCAAGACATTTGCCCCATTCACACTGTGTGTCAGCACCAGCTCCTCTACACAGAGCCCCACTGTCACCAGACAGACTACAACAGGACCTGGGGCATAAGCCTGATTTTATCTGCTGGCAGTCTCCCTCTGAGTTTGGATCACATGACTTCTGCCATGAACACACCACCACCACCATCATGTAGATCCCTGTGGCACTTCTCATTAGTAGATCTCAAAGAGGTTTTATAAAGACCATCAAGAATTTCTGTTCTGTTCTATGCATGGGGACACTGAGGCATAGGATGTGTCCAAGGCTACAGGATCAGGGTTGGTCAGCCAAGCCCCACTCCAGGCCATTCTTCTTCCCTATAGAAAAGGAAGAGCAGCTTCTACAGTTGTAGAACAAGATTTAAGGGCCTGTGTCACTGTGGCAGAAACCCCTTGAATTCAGCTCTGGAGACAAGCTTCTGCAGCCTGAGATTTCCAACCGTTTACTATACTGTTAGCACCCACAAGGATGGCTGTGTTTCTCCCTCAGACATGTCTGCTCTTCCTCTGCCTGTGGCCACAAAGACTCTCTGAATTTTTATATCCCAAATTTTATCATTAATTTTTATATCCCAATTTTTATCATTAATTTTTATATCCTGTCTTAATGTTATATCCCAAAAAGGAAAAACTCCCGAAATTAGAGGCCTTCTTATCACTACTTAATCAAAATCATTCATAAGAAAGGCAGCAAAGATAAAATATCAAATCTCAACTTCATTTTTGTTAGAAGCCTTTTAAATCCAAGGAGTTGTTTTCCTTCGTTGCCTCACACAGCAGTTCAGATGGCTGTGGGTGTTGCATTTTAGGAAGCTGAAGAGGAGTTTTAATCTGCTTCTACTGCCAGTTCAAGGTCTTGGTCTTCAAAGCTCTGAGTATGTGTCTGTGCCCAGCTACAAGAAGTGCCTGCACCTGCATCTGCAAATCACAGAGATATCTTTGTTCTTCTGGGACAGTGTGACCACAGAGTCCAGAAGGAAGTGGCCAGGGTCAAAACATGCACCATCAAGGCTGCTGTGAGCTTCCAGAGGAAATTAGCCATATGCAGCCTGAGTCATTTCTAGGAAACACTGCAAGACTTTCCTCTTTTAAAAGATTTTTCCATCTTTTAAAATCAGGACAACATTCACAACATCAAGTCTTCCCCTTCCCACACAGAGAAAAGCCATGCTGCTCCAAGCAGAGCTTTCCCAACTCAGAGAGGCCAGACACACAAGGAAGGCCACCAGGGATTGTGCTATTGGCAGCCTAATTACTACAGAAAATGCTTACGTGAAACAATGAGAGATGGTAGCACAGACCCAAAGGTAGACTCAGCGGGGACCTTTTGAAGCAAGCAAATCATCAGAGACACAGTTCTGCCTGCAGGGACAGAGAAAAGAGGCCCTGAGTCAGTCATCTGGATTTACTAAAAAAATTAGAATCAAGCAAACAAGTAAAAAAAAAAAAAGACCAAAAAATCCCCTCAAACCCACAAAACACAACAGGACTTGTTCATTTCCTAAGTTTACATCTGGCACTCTCCAAAATTGCAGTTTCTTTCCTGGGTCTGTTCAGCTGCCATGTTTTTTCAAAGAAGGCCTGAAGGTCTCTTTGAGCTCGAAACACAGACCTCATGGCTACATGAACCTTCACATAGTTGACTGTAGGCAGCAAACATAAAGCCTTACCAGCACCCAACCTAATTTTCTACACATGAAAAACATGCCGAGCTCAGCACAGGCAAATTTTTCAAGAGCAGCCAACCTGGCAATTAGCCAAAATACTGTTAAGTGCCCCCTCCTCCAGCTGTCATTAGTATTCAGATCTCTCTCCCCCTTGTTGCCAGGTATACCTGGGAGATTGCATGCAGGGAGCAGCCTTGAATGCGGTGTTACTATACATCACATGCTATAATATCTTTTCATGATTGCAGTTCCAAGTTCTCCACATTTCTGCAGCTCAAAAGGACTCGCTTGGCCCAGCCGCAGAGTGGGGACCTGTTGTGCAAGATGATGTAACCACACTTTTTTATTAAAACCAAACCCTATTCCCTGCCCACACAGCTTCCAGTGTCAGTTACCACAGTACATACTGGGCAGGCAGAACAAAGAAATGGGGGGAATGGACAATAAAACAGAAAGATGAGATAGGAGCAAAACAAATCTCAGTATGAGGACCAGGCATCATGAGTCATCTCCTGCCTCCATAGGGAGCAGAGCAGCTTTGTACCATCATCTAAGAGCATGAGATTTCTCCATGCTGTAGGTCAGATACTACCCATAATGCTAGGCACCATTTGGGTTTGGAAACCATGAGGCTAGAGGTGGTGGGATTTCCCCAGTAGAATGGAGAATGAACTTAGACTGATGGGCAGTTTTCAGGTATCTCAGCTTCTGCTTGTGATCCCAAGGGCCTTCTTACTGGTGAGCAGGACAAGAGCCATCTCCTGTTTACCCTAGGGCACTGTTTGTCTGGAAGTGAGGTTCTTGGAAAGAATTCAGTATTTTATGAACAACTTGCTGCTCATTTTATCTCAGCAGCAGCCAAGGTGCAGCCAGGAGCAGGTCACCAACTTCATCATACAGGTCATCTCCCTTTGGGAGACTTTAGCTCTCGTGAATCTCAATTTTGTCTGAATTTCTCGTAAAGCACATGGCAGTCCAGCACCCAAATCTCTGCATGCAGATTGCTTCCAAACCAAATGGAGACACTCAACAACAACCAGTGTTTCAGGAAACAGCGCTGTGTTTTCTTTTTAAATGTAGAAACAGTTTAGGTGAAAGGAATGTAATTACTCACTGTGACGAACAGTTCAGGAACATCAGCACTGTGCACAGAGGAAAAATAAAGACGAATTTCTAATCACGTGAGTCATCGTCTCTTATGCAGTTTTTCCAAGCTACAGCAGGATATTTCAGTATTATTTTATTTAGATGGTGGAAGGAAGTTCTTGGATCATTTGTGGTCTCTTCTGATACCATAAAGAAGTCCCAAATTACCCTATTTAGTTCTCAGAGATGAAGTTACAGTAGCCTTTTACAGATTGGTTCTAGCATGCAGTACCTAAAATTTTGGCAATAGAACCAAATTTTTAAAAAATATATAATTTAGATTAAATTGTCTTATGCAATTTGTATGACATTGCACTGCTGCAAATCTAACATTGCTCTGCCGCTGGCAGGATTACGCTCTTCTTCCAGAAAGATCTGATGTTCAGCAGCATCTTGACCTCTGACTAGTGCTTGTAACAGCTTCTAAGATCTAAAACAGCAGATAATAAGAGACCTAATGTGAGTGATGTAATGCCAATACCCTGGATAAATACGCCCAAGGCAAGACAAATTCAGTGTCGCCGTTGTTTTTACTGGCATTTGCTTTTCTGCAGCAGACAGAGCATATGAAGTTCTTAGCATGTCTGTAGCTCTGGTGAGAAGGCAGGGTCAGCATGTGTTTCTGGGGTCCCTTTCAGGCACAGTACATAAGGGACACAGCAATCTGTTCCAGCTTCTCAGAAAGGACTTTTTGAACGTTGTCTGTGCTTAAAGCTTTGAGGACTTGGAGGTGTCTTCAGGTCAGTCGCTGGTTTTGACCAAAAGGGAAGAGTCATGCCAATTCTTAACATCCTTAACCAGTTTACTCTGAGAGGAAAGTTACTGAGTAACTATAATTATCCTGCAACTCCTTGCTTAAGTTAAACAGGCCTTTTTGACCCAGGGAGGGTTATGCTTCTTTAGACAAACAGGTAAACAAAGGCACAGAAAGGCAGGCAACGAACCAAGGTCACACCGTTAGTTATTATCATTTTGGAAGTACAAGTCATAGGCCACTGCTTAATCAGGAAACATCTACGGGACCGGATGGGTTTACAAGCTGCTAGCTTACACTTCACCGATAATTAGTATCGTCTAAAAAACATAATCAGTTTGTTAAGAATAGTCATGCGTGAAATATAAAAAAATTTTAAAATAAATAAGAAAGGTTCCCCAAATTATGGCTGCTGGCCTTGCTTGTGAAGAACTAGCCATTTGTTTAATTGAAAAGAGCTATTTATCAGGGTAATTTCCTTCTAGCAACCAGAGACCTTTCAGAAGTTGATTGCAGTTAATGTGCCAGTGTTTCAAAGCATTTTATTCCACTATCAAATAAGCTAATGAAGACCTTTAATTTACTGTTGCAGTACAAAGTGGGCCAAGCAGGTCAGACATTTCGTGCTTCCAGGGCAGCAGAGGTGCAGATGAGATTCTGCTGTTGCATCAGCTCCTCAGAGAGGCCCAGATGTCCTGCAGGACAGCTGGGAGAGGCCAAACCAGTAAAAGGCTGTGCAGAGGCAGCTCCCACTCCGTGTACCAAGTCACGTTACCCCTAACCTGAATAGCAGCTAAGAGTCCAATTAAACATTCACAAGCCAGCTTGCAAATGGAGACTATACAACCAAATATCTTGGCCAGGAAAGCCAAAAGCTCAGGTATTGGTTCCCTCACCTATTGTAGGCTTTGGTGACACCTAACACCTTCTGTCCTAGACAAACAGAAAAGAATGGAACTCCCAGTATTGGACTGGGAAAGGAAGCTTTGGCACTTGCAGTTACAGAGCCTCTGGGTAGTAGAGATGAAATTCCAAGTACCAGTCATGTGGAGCAACTACCAGCTGTACCAACCACCTGCAAGTAACTCACTAAAACTTGGAACACCACAAAGCGACAGGCTAGAGCTGCCCCCTTCCAAGCTTTGCCCTGTGAGGAGCCCAACACAGAAATTTTGTCCCAACGTTTACTCCAGTTCCATGTTCTTTCAGCTAGTGGCTGGCAAAGCTTGCTTGGATATTCAGTGCTTACAGCCACTCCCGTGAATCTCTCACTCTCATTTACACCTAGATGCATTAAGTTGCATCTCTGGCTTTACTGGAAATATTCAACGTCTGGGAGGTAAAATGATTGCTAACAAGAGGAAAAGCAGTGTGTGTGAACTAAAAGATCACATGAGATAGAAGCTGAATGTTTCCCAGCCAAGATGCTGATCACACTGGTCTGCTGATCAGGTGAGCTACTGACACCTGTTCACTGCAGTTAGCATTATGCAGACAGCCTCATTAGCTCTGTGCTAAGAGGTGGAATGACTACAGTCACGTCCACTTCATGAAGGCTGAAAATCATTGTTGATGCAAAACTGACACAGCACAGCTCAGGATGTGGGAAGGACATCTTCACAGCTACTAGAAGGTGTTACAGACTACCTCATCCTCTCGTTTACCTCTGATGCTGAAATAGGCAATTGAAGAAAATACAACGCACACCCCCCTTCCAGCCTCCTGAACATCAACACATCTGCAAACACGTTCTGCAAACCTAAGGGAAAAGAGCCAGATTGTAGCCTGCCTTATCTCTTCTGACTTGCTAAATGTATTTCAGGCCTCGAGCATCACATGACTGTACATAACGTGTGGGTACAATAACTAATGTGGCTTTCATAACGGATCAGCAGGGATCAGCAATGTTGAACAAACACCCTTATTTGTAAAAGCACCTTCCCAGCCCATGAAGCAGGTGACCTTGTCTCCCAAGGGTTACAGTGCGACAAAGTTAGTGATCCACAAATTAAGGATTAGAAACGTATGTGAAGTTTATCCATGGCTTCCCCTTAACCTCCCTGCTCTGCACTGAATAAAACAAGTGCTGTCACTGCTCCTTAGGGTCCCAGAGCAGTAGGACAGGCCAGTTCCTGGCAGTGTATGGTGCATGTTCTGCAAGAAGGTACCTGCTGGTGGTGGAGAGGCACAAGGTTTCATGAGAAAGCACAGATCAAGATCACATTAACTGTCCTTTGCCATCCCTCCAGCTGAATAACAGAACACATCTCTCACACAGTCCTATTTAATCCCATGGTACACTAGGCAGGACTCCACCACCATCTGGGTAAAGACCAGGTCAATGTATAAACTATTAACATGTTCCAGAACAGATTTCTACACACTGGAAAGTTCCATCTGTATGTGACTGAGCTGTACACTCTGCTGGACCCCAGCAGCTATCCATGAGATTCAATGACAGATTAAACTCCACATGGAAAAATTCCCAGACATTGCTTCTCTGTCAATACACTACATCCCGTATCCTGACAGCGATATCCCTTCTCTGCCCATGTATTTACAGAGCACTGTGACGTGCACAGAAGACAGAACACTTCTGCCCATGCTATGCTTCTCATGTGTAACTCAAGAGTTACACCTCTGGGTAAGTCCTGGGCATTTTTTGACTCTCTGAACACCATACTTGTTCCTGGCTGGGGAGTTTTTGGCTGCGGTAATGCATTTACTGCTGTTGGAGCTGGCTTTAGAAACTCCAGCCTGCCCTAGGGGACTAATTCCTACACATTTGCTGTGCTAGTCAAAGCTTTTGTCTGGCTACGGAATGGACAGGAGCTCCTGTGACAGAAATTCAGCAAAGAGGAGGAAACAGTGAATATTTTAAATCCACTCTAACGCCTGCCCTCTTTAAGGGAGGCTGAGGCAAGCTGGCAGGAATCCCAGCTAGGCAAGGCAGCTTTGAGAGACAAAGCAGGGCCTGTTGGTCATTTGTCTGTAGAAGATGTAGGGCCTGAGCTGGCATGTCCAGGTCTCTCTTGGCAGGAGCTCCAACAGGGAAGCAGCCTAGTCTCTCTCTAACACCCTCCATTTCCTCCAGCACGTTATCAGCATCTGTTCCCTCCTGTTTGCCTCCTCCTTCAGAAGGGTTTTTTTTAACGTGATTGCTTTGATTATGAACGAGCCCTCCTGGACTGATTTAGAAGATAAAGCCCAGTTGTTCCCATAGTCCTTAACATGGGGTCTTCCTTCAAGTATCTCAACCCTTTTGATTCCAGACAGCACATTCCAGCAAATACTCGAAAATAATCTCCTCCTCCTGCCTCTCATACCAGGAAAAGATTTTTAACCCATTGTTATCCCTTGAAAACAGGATACAGCAGCCGGCACAACTATTTTCATGCACTCCCGTGGAGTTTATTACGAGGGATGGACCAAAACCAAAAGGATGTACTGAAGAGACATAAAAATAACTGCACAATTAGGAAATGCACACACATTTGCCTACACAAGGTCTGCTTCTCTAACACTTGGGATTTGTGCGTAATTGCTTCAGGCTCCAATCTGCAAGCACAGAAGTCATAGAAATGTCATACGTACTGCCAGGACACCTCTGCAGAGCAGTTAGAAATGGGCTTTCAGATCTTCAGAGGGTGTGTTACACCCATGGCGAGCAGGGAGTACTTTTTACTTCGTTTGTGCACCAGAATTGTAGATTCATAGATGCTGCAAGGGAGGAGTTGCTGAAGCAAATTCAGCGATGAGCATAATGAGCTGCAGAACTGGACCATCTTGCCTCGAATCTTGTTTCTGACAGTAGCAAATGCTGATGGCAAAAGTAGGAATAAGATATTTTTTTAGCCTCTGCTGCTGCACCCCGTCTCTAGTGTGTAACAGGTACCAACCTCACTTTCTTCTAAACCACTCTGTAAACCTCCAGCCTATATTTCAAGAGCAAAACTTTAGTAGTAATAATCTGAGTGCCCTGAGGAACTAAAGCTGAATAGAGGAACAAAGTTTCTTTAAGACAGGAGGGGAAAAACCACTTGGATGTTTTAAAATGGAATATTGCAAACACCGCAAACAAGCTTGCTAAAGAAGTGGGACAGTGAAACACATGGGAGCAAGTGGAAGGAGGCAGAGGCGACTGCCTTCAACTGCGTAGAAAGTTTACTTTATATGAAACTTTTCCACTCCTAGGCTGAAATCATGGCTCTGCTCTGCCACCGGCCCAAGAAAAACACAACAGCACCAACATGAATATTCTAGCTTTGAGGATCAAGGGAGAAATTCAGGCATGAGGTTCTATAATATGGTCACACACATCCCCCCTCCCAACTGCCATCTCTCCCCCTGCTATAATTGCCCTTGTCTTTGTCTGGAGAGCTGACAGGTTTAAATAGAGCAGAGAAAACTGGCTGTTTCCAAGATCCTGTGTCTGCCTCTATGAGACAGCAAGTAACAGACTTCTTCACACTCCAAGCCACTTCTCCAAATTTCAGTTTTGATTACTTCAGGGCTGTGTTTCACGCTCTGCTGTTATTTATTTTAATGAACTCTGCCTACTCTGTCATTTGGTTCAAACTAGGAGATCTGTGGAGCTGTTATGTTAACACACAAATTCAGGATGATACAGCAAAGTAACCTAAATGGAATGAGGCCAAACAACATGTAATCATGTCTAACAAGGAGGGAGGGTAGAGAGTGCAGGGGGGGATGGGTGGGGAGAAGTGGAGATGCAATAAATACCACTCGCGGAAAGCCAGTACTTCTTGCTATAGTCAAGGCCTGACAAACAAATGTGAGGATGGCTCTGGCTGTGAGGGAAAAGCAAGAGCTGGCAATTGGGTGGACGTTAAGTTACCCCAAGAAGAGAGACTCGAGGCAGCTACCTGTTTCCTAATCTGCTTGTCACCTGAAGTCTCTGCCTAGACAGTTGCATTAACTTGCATTAACTAGATGATTAACAAGAGTTGCATCTCTTGCCATTAACTAGAATCTTCACTAATCCTCTTCCCATGTAATGCAAATGCATTTCTTACTCTTCAAGTGGGGTGGGTAGGGAGTGCTTTGTGATCTGCTTCTTGGGCAGAGCTAGAAATGGGCTAAACCTCTGGGGCAGAGATAACTCTAAATGGGTCCCCATGTTTGCAGAACAAATAGCTGAATTGGAGGTAAGGCAGTGCACTTGTCCAGACTGTTTCAGTGCTTTTGCTCTAGTAGGTTGAATGACGGAAAGGTGCCTGCACTGGAATAATTTATCCCAAGGGGAAATGGTAATGGAACAAACAATACACAGTAACCATTTAACTTAGGAACCTGTATAAAGAAAGAAGAGCAGGAGATAATGAAGTCTAAAGAAGAACTGAAGTCCTAGAAGCTTTTATTCCTTCCTCATATACCAACCACACTTATGGAAGCCCTTTGTGTTATTCTCCAAAGTCTTGGCCATGAACCTATAACTAAGCATACCAGAACTCCCCCTACTGAGGAGCCACCACAACCACAACTGTTTGGGGAATTTCTCTGGCAAAACGCTTCTCTGTTGGAAAGTGCTGATTTGTTGAAACCAAAAGCTTTCTGTGGAAAACGTCAGCTTCAATGAAACATTAGCGGGGAAGAGGCTGTTGTGCTCACAGTGCAATTGCTTGGCACGATCAAGCAGATAGGCTATTTCTCCTGGGGTGGTTCTGCACTGTCCATATCCAGACAAGCAGACAGATGAAGAGACACAAAGGACCCCTTTTGGGTGGAGAAGCCCAGGTTTAGAAGAGGTGTTTGAACCTGACCTTTCCCACTGGGCTATTACCATATGGGAAGGGGGCTGGTTCGTGGCTCAGCATTGTTCTTCAAAAGATAAAACCAAAGCGCCTTAACCTTTTTTACTTTTTCAAGGAGAGAACAAACAAAAAGACAAAAGCATTTAACTTTTCATGAAACAGCGCTTTGTTCCCACTCTCTAGTTTTAACTCAGATGATATCATTGCACGCACACTAGGGACTTGATCATTATTTTGGCTAAAGCAAACTAAACAAGAAGAAAACCTTGTAACTCTGTGTGATAGCCCCGTGTTGAGAAAGATTAAACATAAAACTTAAAATCCTGTCTTCACCCTCTACCCTTCAGCCTGAGGCTGACTGTCCTTGCTCACACACTTCCATGCTGGTTGCCAGCCCCATTTCACTAAATCAATGGAACATGGGCCCCTAACTAGCAGAACAGCATTTTCTGGTGATGTTTAAGAACCCTAAAAACCAGTCTCAAGTATGCCAAGGTCCTCTGTTTAAGCAACATGGCTACAGTGAGATTTTGTTTGAAAGAATCTAATTGCAGGAGGTTGGTCTGTTTTTAGTCCACATGGAAAACAGAAAAACACTCTGGTTCTTTAATCTCATTCTATGGCATCAGGAGCAACTGCATTGTTGTAAGTCCCTTCCTAAACACCTCAGGACCCATCTTTTATAGGACTTTTCAAATAGCTCAGCTGCTTGGCAGATTCTCAGCTCAGCCTGGGCGTGTGATTGTCCATGGGGATGGCTGTATGGGCGCTGTTGCTGCACGTGCTCAGGGCTGAGGAGCTTGGTGTGCTGCTCTGTGGGGTATCTGCTAAAGGCAGGTGATGCATGTTTCACGGTAGCTGTCCTGAGTCCAAAGGGAACTGTGCCTCCTCCTGACTCTTGTTTCCAAGGCAGCAGCATCAACTAGCTTCAAGTCACTATCAAACTTGGACAAGACCAAATGAAATAATTACCTTCTGGACATCTTCATATGCACAGCTACAAAATACACCATGAAAATGCTTTTATTTGATTAACTTTTTGTTTTTTTTGGAAGGCACAAGACATGAAGACAAGGTCTTGCAGACACTGATTGTTGGAATACAGTTGAGTGTAAATTAACTGCTGTTCCAAGCAACAATGAAGACCAATCTGCAAACAAGCTGTGAACCCACAGCCACCTTGACACAAGTCTGCAGTCAGGATTAAAAGCTGAACCACAGCCATTTAAAAAATGATGGCATTATCTCATCTTAAGTCCTTTTATTGGTTCCAAATAAGCTTGATTTGTGGATCGGTATTATGTGACTGACATTTTTATGTCCCTCACTTGCTGTACGCAATCAAAATTATAGTAACAAGTGATAATGACTTGCACTTGAGGGTTTGCTAGTGTAGAAGCCTCTTAAACCTTCCGAAGCTGTTATGAAAAGGAAGGTTAGCTGGGACACTTTGGTCCCAGGCTGTTTGCCCATCAGGTTTTGAAGCTGTAAATCCCAAGGGCTAAAGCAGCCCAAGAAACTTTTAAGAGCCACTTAGTGAGAGAGAGGCTATATACCAAAGCATGGAAATCTGCTTAAGTAAATTTCCACTTACCAAAGTGAAAATCTGCTGTGACCAAACCAGTAAGTATCACAGAATTACAGAACATTAGGAGTTGGAAGGGACCTCAAAAGATCATCCAGTCCAATCCCCCTGCCACAGAAAGATCCCCTAGACCAAGTCACACAGGAACATATCCAGGTGGGTCTTAAACATCTACAGAGAAGGAGACTCCACAACCCCTCTGGGCAGCCTGTTCCAGTGCTCTGTCACCCTCACTGGGAAGAAGTTCCTTCTCATATTGATGTGGAACCTCCTGTGTTCCAGCTCACACCCATTGCCCTTTGTTCTATCATTAGATGGCACTGAGCAGAGCCTGGCTCCATCCTCCTGACACCAGTCCTTTCCATATTTATCAATATTAATGGGGACACATTTCAGTCTCCTTTTCTCCAAGCTCAAGAGACCCAGCTCCCTCAGCCTTTCCTCATCAGGGAGATGTTCCACTCCAAGTTTCCCCTCATCATCTTTGGGGCTTTGCACTGGACTCTCTCAAGCAGCACTATGTCCTTCTGGAACTGAGGGGCCCAGAACTGTAATACAGAGACAAGCCCTATGCCGTGTTAGGAACGTCCAGCATCCACATGACTGCATCTGACTGAGAATCAGAATCACAGAACAAGAAGATGGCCACGATTCAATTAACACTCTGTACACACCCACTCCAGTGCTGTCATGGACATAAATTGTACATCTAGGAGAGGAATAACAAATCAATCACCTCAAACACCATAAAAACATCACACTCCTAAAATACAGATGTTGAATGTCTGATTGATGCCAGTCACTGAGGTTGTTTTTCCTTTTACTTCACAATTTCTTTCCTGCAAATAAAGTGTCCCACTTATTTAGATAATGCAGACTAAATACTTACAAGCTCTGTAGGAAATTATGGCTTGGCTATAGGTTTTTGACTAACGGCAGGAGAAAGATCCATAACATAATCCTGTTATGGTTTGATTCAGTCACACTTCAAAATCAGATTTGGGCACACTTGTCATCTCTGTATTTAGAATCATTGACACGTACTTACTACAGCCTTTTAAGTCTGTTTCTTCCCAGCTTCCAGTCCAAACACTTCCTTGAAAACACAGGAATATCCATGACAAATTAGAAGATATAAATCAAGCAGCTGATCACAGAAGGCTTCGCCTGGTAGGCAAGAAAAATATTTCTGTTGCACTGTTACAGAGGCTGAGATTCTTGATCAGAAAGGTGTCCTGCTCATAGTATGGGCCTGCCAGAGACCCACACCCTCGGAGCACAAACGGCCATCAAGAGAGTGAGCAGAAACACCATTTTTAGGTCAATACTACTGCAGTGTGGTTGTGGGTTTTTTTCTTTCCTATTTTTGGAGAGAATGACTTTGTTTCAAGTGTTGAAGAAACAGGACTGGGGCTGCCTCCCAGATCATAGCCCATTCATTGCATCTGATTTTGTCTGTTCCAGCAGCAGGTGAATAACAGTCAGGAAAACACTTCCATGTGATGCTCATTTCTGTTCAAGTTCCTCTTTGAAAGCTACTGTGAACTAGTACAGCTTCACAAGGGGTACTTCTAGTTTACACCAGCTCTGATTTTCAGGCTTATTCTGTAACTGCCAATCTGACGTGTGGGAACAACAAGAAGAGATTTAAAAAAGAAACTGATGTCTTTGTGTAGTCATTTCATGCTTTCTTGTACCATGGGTTGCTGATTTACAGGTGACTCCATTATTAACCCAGTTTGCCCATATGGTATCACAATTAATCTAGAGGCTGGTTCCTCCTATGCTAATCCATCACTCTGTGCAACAGCTGCATCTGAAATTGCATGAAAAGTGCAGATTTACTGCAGAGTAGCAGCAAACAGTCCTTACTACTGAACCTATGAAGTTGGAATTCCCATGGGGTTTTGATGGAGATGTCAGAAACAAATGCTCTTAGGGGCTCTCCGGGCCCTCAGAATGATAACTATAACAGAATATGCTGATGGAAGAGTACTAGGAATTAAAGTCCTTCTACAGCGAGCAGAAATTAAATGTCATTTTTACTCTGCTCACTTATCAACCTGATATTTTCCCATCCCTTCATTTTTCAGAATGGAATGAGAAACACTCCTCCAGCCAATATGACTGTGAGGTTTTAAAAATATTTTCCTCATTTAAATTAGAATGAAAAAAAGAAAATCAACTTCATTTTTTCATTGCAACGATTCATTTTTGCCTTATCTTTTTCAATTTAAGCTTCCATTTATGTGCTTCAAATAGTGCAGTTTATAAAAGAAATTGTTCAAAGCAGATGTTTCAACAATGTCAAAACCTTTCCAATGAAAAGGATTTTAAAAGACAAAATGTGATAGGATAGTCTCCCAACAAGCCCTCTCCTGGAAAAAAAAAGAAGGGTTTGAATTTAATGAATTATCATTTTCCAACACTGACATTTCAAAGAGAAATTCTTGATTAATTCCTTCCAATAACCTCTCAAGAAGGAACATCCTTTCACTATGTATAAGCTGGAATTACTGCGCAATTGCGCTGAAGGGTGCTAGAGACAGGTATGTGCTCAGAGCCACCTGGGTACTTCTTCCTGGCTCCTCTGCTACCCTCAGAGGAAGCACAGCGAGAGGGTTCCTCTCCACAACGATGCAAGCCCCACGTCCTTGGCAAGGCAGGCCGGCACAGAGCAGGCTGCTTTATTTCCACTTGTCGCTCCAACATCCTTTTGCACGCTCTTCAACGAGGAACAGGAAGAGTGCAGTAAGAGGCCTTTCCCATTCCACAGTATCCTGCATCGATGACATATCTGAGTGAGTTAAACTCATCCTTCAGAGCACAGCTCTAGCTCATGTTCTCTTCCCAAGGATGCGAGCACGTTCTGAATGTTGAGATTCCACTCACCGGTGGAGCACACGGCCATTATAGCACTAGGCTGCCACGGAAATAATGGTTTCAGTTACATTTTCATGAGGGGAAGTTTCCACTAGAGCTGATTTAACAATACATTATACTGCCTATTCTCCACGCTTGTGCCAGTGACTCGGAAAATTGTAAAATTTGGTACAGGAGAATAAGCCAGACCTAACTGCTGTGTCCAAGTGTCAGTGCTGCAGTTTCATTTGATCCCTCCCCACCTCTGCAAGTTTGAGGTCCACAACCAGCACCCAAATGTAGCACTTACTGCTCATCCCTGTACTCGTGTTCTTTCTTCCAGCAGGTAGCTAGAATGCTCTCTGCGTGGTTAGAAGTCTCTCTCTTAATACAGGCTCACTCATGATTTCTCATTATGCAGCAGCAAATCATACTGAAAAATCTTCACAGAAAACAGGTGCCATTAATAGATGAGTTGAGAAGGAAAAGCAAAACATGTTGGGAACAACTATATGATTATGAATTTCTGAAATTTTGCCAGATGAACATTAATAGATGTTCCAAAGGGTCACGTCTGCAGTTCAATTGCAAAGTCAGACGATGGAGTTGAACATTTTTGAAGGATTCACCTATACATTTAATTTTAAATGATTCAAGAATACCTTGCAAACCTTATGTTTATAAACTCCATCTGCCTGATGAAACCTCTTTCTCCTTCCCTCCACAGCACACAGCACACCTTGCAAACAACAGTCTTTTCATCTCTGTACCTCAGATCAGACAAGGGCTACATGGAATGCTCTTCTACGTTATTGTTCATTTAAAAGATAAAGGGAGGGAAAGAAAACATGCATGGGTGCATGGAATGGCCACAGTAAACATCTAAGGGCACAGACAATGGCAGCAATATGTTTGCTTCAATGATCTGCTTATGCTTTGTCTTAGAAAACACACTAGGAAGACACTATCAGGAAAATGTCACATGCCTACTCATACTGAATGCAGAAGTTCAGCAATTCTTAGGGTCAGCTCTTGAAGAGTCACAGGCTGGCCCAGGCTGGAAGGGACTTCAGAGCTCATCTATCCCAACCCCATGCCGGGGGCAGCGACACCTCTCAACCAGACTTGGTTGTTCAAGGCCTCATCCAGTCTGGCCTTGAATACCTCCGGGGAGGGGGCAGCCACAGCCTCTCTGGGCAATCAATCCTAGAGTCTCTCCACCCTTGCACTGAAGAACTTCTTCCTAAGATCTAGTCTGAACCTCCTCTCCTTCAGTTTTGAACCATTTCCCGTTGTCCTGTTGCTGGATCCCCTGGCGAAAAGTTCCTCTGCAGCCTTCCAGGAGGTTCCCTTCAGGTACTGGAAGGCAGTCCTAAGGTTACCCAGGAGTTTTCTCCTCTCTAGGATCAAGAATCCCCGCTCCCTCATCCTCACCTCACAGCAAAGGTGCTCCAGCCCTTGGATCATCCTTGCAGCCTCCTCTGGACTTGTTCCAATAGTCAGTATAACCTTGATAAAGCTGTAATGGATAATCAGTAGTTTCATTTTTTAAACCACATTGAAAGGAATTACACCAGTCTTATATTGGGTCTTATTTCCCTCCCTAAACATTTTTATTGGGCAAAAAACCTGAACGCAAATCACCTTTCTGCAACTGAGATTAGAAGATACTGCTGAAAGCAAAGACCTGTGTTGCATGACCATGGAGGGCTTTTTTAACTAACACTAAAGCAAATTGCTGTTGTGGGTCCACACGATGAAGTGGAACCATTTTGAAAAGATAATGCAGGATTGGATAACCCAAAACACCGAAGACCATTTGCTAATCACTCATCTCACTGCTTCCAGTCTTGCCTCTCCTCCCATATGCCTGGGGCCAGAGGCTGTTTTGATCAGACACTGAAAGGCAATCATCTAGATCAAGACAAAGGGTGTGAAAAGACGAGAGGTAACTACAATAAAAATCACACTCAAAGAAACAGTTAATGGAAAAGCTGGAGATCAAACATTCTTCCTTTTCCTTGCTGCAGAAGGTTATACCCCACACACATCCCTATCAACTGAAAACCAGTGTTGACTATGACCAAGGTGAAAGGGACCAGACAGACAAGTCATGGTCCTATCTCTGCACCAACTTCAGCCGACTGCAGAGGTTAATGTTATCTTTGTAAGAGATTACACAAGATCTGCAGGATCTGTTTCTGCAAAGCCCTTTGTGGAGACTGTATAATCTAACAAATAGAAAAACACATGTACGTCCCACCAGCTAATCCTCATGAGGACCATGTTTAGAAGGAAATACAGAGCTCTAACATTATATTTGTGTTGCTGGCTAAACCTACTGGGTACTGTCAAGGCTAAGCTGTAATCTTCCACGGAGAGGTTGCCCCTCCCTTGCAGGGCAGAATTCAGTTTCACTGGGACCAACGTTTGGCTCTCAGAGCATAAACTACAAACTAGCAGCCAGGCCACACTGCTGCAGCTCACACAGCCAACAGCAAAAAGGAAATGAAGACGCTAGTACTGCCAGTACTTTGTTAGGGAATGAAAAGGTCAGCATTTCACAGATATGTTCTGCATATAGACACGTGTGTATCACACAGGAACGTGTCCTTCCCACTCTTGTGCTACATGTTGGTTTATACACGCAGCCCTGACTGCAAGCCTTGAGGAAATACTATTGGAACAAGCATCCTGGACATGTAATGGTTTGACTCATCCATATTCTATTTCATCAACCTTGGACACATGGGTTCCCATCCAGAGGAAGCACAGAATCACACAGAACACTGTAAGGGAACTCAAAAGATCATCTAATCCAATCCCCCTGCCAAAGCAGGATCACCTAGAATGTTGCACAGGAACATATCCAGGCAGGTTTTAAACGTCTCCAGAGAAGGAAACTCCACAACCCCTCTGGGCAGCCTGTTCCAGTGCTCTGTCACGCTCACTCTGTTCAGACTGATGTGGAAGCTCCTGTATTCTAGCTTGCACCCCTTGCCCCTTGTCCTATCATTAGATGACATTGAACTAGGAGAGCCTGGCTCCATCCTCTGACACCTACCTTTTCAATATTTATAAACATGAATGGGGTCACTCCTCAGTCACCTTTTTTTCTGAGCTCAAAAGACCCAGCTCCCTCAGCCTTTCCTCATTAGAAGGAGGCTCAGACACAGGGAACTGATTTGGACCCCTACTGCAGCATCAGCACATTGTTATTGCCTAAGCCCTACGGTGCACAGACCTGTTTCCATCTCTTTCTACAAGAGCAGCAGCAGTTAAATGGGCATGAGGTTCCCTATTCTGCACGTCATTCATGTTTTCAGAGTACTGGAACCAGGTGGACTTGTGCTGTTTCATCTCTATTCACTTATTTGTTTTCTAATAACCAGTTTATTTTTAGAAACAGAATCAGCTGTCCTGGATATGTGGCTGTGTCTGAGTGCAGAACGTGAATTAACCTTCAAACGTGCAAATTTAGCAGCCTGCACTGATCGCAGTCGTCTTTCGTTATAGACCCTTTGAAACAATAAGCGATTTTTCCATGTTGTACGAGCTTCCCCAAAACTAGCAAAACCACCAACACAGGCAAACTTAGTCACCTGCCCTCTTGCTGGGAGTAAAAAGGAGGCACAAGCCAAGAAGCACAAAATGCTTTGGATGGTGAACACTGCCCTCAGCTCAAGGCCAGGGAAGATGTGACTGTCCGTGTTGCTCTCCCTGGAGCTTTCCCAGGGCTATCACCCCTGTGCTGGCTTCAGAGCAGCTGCACATCATCATAGCATCGCAGAATGATTGAGGTTGGAAAAGCCCTCTGAGGTCATCCAGCCCAGCCCACGACCTAACATAACCTCAGTGGCCAGACCAGGGCACTAAGGGCCACAGCCAATCTCCACCACTGCCCTGGGCAGCCCATTCCAGTGTCTGACCATCCTTTCCATGAGGAAGGTCTTCCTAACAGCCAAATTAACCCTCCCCTGGTGCAGCTTCAGGCCATGAAGATGCCTTAGCTTGAACTAGGATTACAGACTGCTCAGTTCCTAGCTGTGGTGTAGTGGTTCTCCTGTCATTCCAATGGATTAGCAGAAGCATCTGGCTAGGAACTGGTACATGCAACTAAGAGAGGGGATGTCCAAACTTGTTACAGTAACAGTCATCTGCATCCACCTGCCAGAGAGCTTAAGAAAACCACTAATCTTTTCTTAAAGTCTTCCTCATACTAAAATGACTTTGCAGGTGCTGGAAGGCTGCGTGAGCTTAGAAGTCATCAAATGAACTGCAGTCTCGATCAATTGAAAAGCTATGTTTGAAGATGGCAATGAAAGACAACAAATATCTTCTGAAGGTCTTAACAAACCATAATCCCTCAAACATTAGATGCCTGAGGTCACCATGAATACATCCTAAATCCAGGATGTAGCGGGATTATTAGATTTGTTAGATATCAGTGTGCGTGTGCTGGGAAGGGAAGATGACAAAGGAGTCTGTAAACTTAAAGAAGTACCTGGTGTCTAGTACAAGATATAACATACTTACGTCTAATATATATAATCTCTCTAGATTGGAGCTTCATCACACTTTGGGCTGTTTACTTTTGCTTCCTAATTTAATATAAATTCCTTAAAGATGGAAAAGACTTACCACACATTACCCAGCTGGGTTTTCAAGTTTAGTTTTGCAGAATTTCAGGAATGAAATACGTTGATTTATTTAAAGAGCTGCTTGGATGCTGAAGGCACTAAGGCTTTTCTGTATCTAGGGGAAACTTGGAATGGAGCATCTTCCTTATGAGGAAAGGCTGAGGGAACTGGGTCTCTTGAGCTTGGAAAAAAGGAGACTGAGGGGTGATCCCATTAATGTTTATAGATATGGAAAGGGTGGGTGTCAGGAGGATGGAGCCAGGCTCTGCTCAGTGCCATTCAATGATAGGACAAGGGGTAACGAGTGTGAGCTGGAACATAGCAAGTTCCATATCAGTCTGAGAATGAACTTCTTCCCAATGATGGTGACAGAGCACTGGAAGGGGCTGCTCATGTGGGCTGTAGTGTCTGCTTCTCCGGAGACATTTAAAATCCGCCTGGATATGTTCCTGTGTGACTTGGTCTAGGTGATCCTGCTGTGGCAGAGGGATTGGACTGGATGATCCTCTGAGGTCCCTTCCAATCCCTAATGTTCTGTGAGTCTGTGATTCAGTGAAACTGAGGTAGATAGCTAGTACATAATAACTTTCATAACACTCCTTTCACTGCAATCCAGTTATTCAGAGTAGCAAAATAAAAGTCACTTTACTTTTAGATCAAGGAGTTAAAATGGATCGACTGTGCTAGAACAGTTAATTCTGCAGTCGCCCAGTTCTCTAACTTCACTTTGTAAAGGAACGGTTGTCAAATGGCCACAAAGATCAATGTTTGGGAAGAGCAAGGATGTATTCTGCGCTTTTTCTGTTCCACAGATTTCATTGCATGAACCTCTGGATGCATAATGGGACTGAAGGATCTGGCTTCAACAAAACAATCACCTCATTCTTTTCCACAATGCCCAGAAAATTTGGGCTTCTCAGTTTCATTTGAGTGCACTAGTGGTTCTTAGAAATCCGACTCTGTATGCCAGTGCAGTAGTGAAGATACTTCTAAAATGAGTTTTTCATGTTTTGATCTCATTGGTTCCTGTTATTTGGAAATCCCAAATTCCTTTGTAGCAGACGTTCGAGATAACACATTTCTGAAATGGCATAAATTAAAAGTTAAAAATAGCAGTGACTACCAGTTTGCACAGAAACTCCCCTGATTGTTTTTTAGTACAGAACTCAGCTAGTAGTTATATTATTTTTGGAGATGTTAGCTTGATTCTCAAAACTTATTAGATGTATCTGTAGCACGTGTCAGCTCCAACAGGATCCACAATCACAATCACAGAATGTTAGAGGTTGGAAGGATCCGTGGTTTCCAAGTCTGGCTAGCTAAGAACAGGCAGCCTGTCAAAAGGGCACCCACGACCAATGTGCTAGAAGAATCACACCTTGTCTGCTGTAGCTGCTTTAGTTTGAAAGACTTTTTTCACTTTTTATGCCTTCTACTCTTCAGCATTGAGAGCATCTTCGCTGTGAGAGGACATTGCTAAACTTTCTATGAGGAAAAGCTTCTCTGACCCTTCCCTCATCTTCCTGCTCCCAAACGGTGCCCATTAATTATCCTGTTCAGCAATTCCCTGCCCCCTGCGATGGAGAAAACATCTATTATCCAAGCAGTTTTCAGTGACCTTGGACTCAGCTATGGTTATTCAGGAGGCCTCGAAAAGACAGATGACTCCAAATACATGGTCTGAACTTGGGCACTGCAGCAAACACCCTCATTTCAAACAACTGCGTCACTCATCTTATAGCCAGAACTCGTGCCTGACCTTGGATTGGCCAAATTACTCTTGCCTTTGGGGAAAAAAACAGTGAGAACTTCTTTCCTTTAGAAAAGATAAATATTCTCTTCGTGACATGAGTAAAGAAATCAGTGTATTGTTGAAAGTTTATTCAGCTCAGGGACTATCCCAGAAGCATCAGCCAGACACATCACTGCCTGCTCACTCCTGTCAGGGCTCAGGCACAGCTCCAGAAGCCTCCTCTCCACTTGGCCAAGTGCTCTCTTATTGTAAAAAATACTTTCAACAATCTAAATACTCAGACAACTTCATCTTTTAATGAATTACATGAAGCTACATTGTTTCCACCCATAGAGTGGGTCATAAGGGGCCTAAGCATAACATACAATAAGGCTCAAGATTTGAACTTCAGTATTTTGCAGAGAGAGAAGCATCTCACTCCCAAGGCTCTCCCCCTCCTAAAGGGTATTACAAGAATACAACACTCAATTTTCCATGTAAGACTCTGCTGCCCCTTAAAATGTTGACAGCTGAAAACTGCGGCAGCTTCCATCTTCTTATCTGCTAGTGCTTTCTCCTCCTTATCGGGTGCTTACAGACAGCAGTGAGGTGATAGGGAAGGGGCTGCTTGTGCTGCAGCAGAAAGCAAAAAGCAGGGATGTGTCCAAACACACAGGTCACCCAGAGCAGGCTCCAGTCCCCCACATGTTTGTGTGAGGCCAACAAATCGAGACTCAGTTGCCTACATCTTTACATCTTCCCGTGTAAATGGTTCTCCTGACAGAACATACTCATGCAGGAACTTTGAGTAACTCCTGCCCCACAAAGGGTGATGTGGTGCTTCAACACCTTTTCCCGAAATGAAAAGGAGAGGCTACAAAAATACTTTGAACAATCTTCATCCCCCAAATGGTGCTTCCCTCTCACCACTATGTCTAACATGCTGTCAAAAAAAGAACTCGTATATTGATTCTAGAAAGAGGTAAAGGTTACTAATGCGGTTATCGAAACAACGCTGTCTGCACAGGGAACATCAACCATGTCCAACCTTTGGCCACTTAAAATCTCAGAAAACACCAGGCACAGAAAGTCAAATGCATTGACCCTCTAACACTGAAAGAGAAATAAACTCCCAAGAGAAGTTTGAAACTCACGTGGATCTCACGGTCCTGGGTAACAAGAGATTGCAGAAAAAAAAAGAGCTATTTTCTTTTTTACTTATTTTTTTTTCCCTGAAATCTGTCCCACACAGAAATAGGTATTTTATGGGACATCAGTGCACTCACAAATATAAACTCAAAATCAGATTTTTTCTCACAGAAGAGCAGCAGCAGGGAGGTGATCATTGCCCTCTACTCAGCTTTGCTGAGGCCACACCTTGAGTCCTGTGTCCAGTGCTGGGCTCTTCACTACAAGAGGAACATTAAAGGGCTGGAGAGGGGAACAGAGGTGGCTACCAAGCTGATAAAGGGTTTGGAACAGGTGTGGTATGAGGAACGCTGAGGGATCTGAAGTTGTTTAGCCTGGAGGAGGCTGAAGGGAGACTTTACTGCTCTCTGCAACTACATGGAAGGAGGTTGTAGACAGGTGGGGGTTGGTCTGTTCCTCCTAGTGGACAAAAGGAAATGACCTGAAGCTGCACCAGGGGAAGTTCAGGTTGGGTGTCTGGAGGAATTTCGTTACTGAAAGGGCTGTCAGGCACTGCAATAGCCTCCCCAGGGAGGGTGTTGAGTCCCCATCCCCGGAGGTGTTGAAGAGAAGGGTGGGTGTTGCATTAGGGACAGAGTTTAGTGGTGCTGATAGGGATGTGGAAAGGTTGGACTCGATCTTGAAGGTTTCATCCGGCCAAAACTGTTCTGTGATTCAATCATTCACGTTTTTTATGTTCCTGATGAGATTAGCACCATGTATCCAAGCACACTGGATCAATACATGCTGGCAACTCAGGGACCAGATACCAAACAGATTTTGGATCAAACTTAGATCTATTTGTAAAACTTCAACGTTGACCAATTCTGCAAACCCACAGCAAAAACAAAGCCTTATCTGCAGAAAGAGAGCAGTGTGCAAGGAGTAGTCTCACACAGATGTGTTTCTTTATTGAGAAAATGAATCTGTTTTCCACGTACAATGGGTTTATTTCAAGATAGAATCATAGAATCATAGAATCATTACGGATTGGAAGGGACCTCAAAAGATCATCTAGTCCAATCCCCCTGCAACAGCAGGATCACCTAAACCAAGTCACACAGGAATCTATCCAGTCGGGTCTTGAATATCTCCAATGAGGGAGACTCCACAACCCCCCTGGGCAGCCTGTTCCAGTGCTTCGTCACCTTCACTGTGAAGAAGTTCCTTCTCAGGTTGATGTGGAACCTCCTATGTTCCAGCTTACAACCATTGCCCCTCGTCCTATCACTACATGACACTGAGAAGTTCCATCCTCCTAACACCCACCCCTCAAATATTTGTAGACATGAATGAGGTCACCCCTCAGTCTCCTCTTCTCCAAGCTAAAGAGACCCAACTTCCTCAGCCTCTCCTCATAAGGGAGGTGCTCCACCTCCTTCATCATCTTCGTTGCCCTACAATGGACCCTCTCCAGCAGCTCCACATTCCTCTTGAACTGAGGAGCCCAGAGCTGGACACAATACTCCAGGTGTGGTCTCACCAGTGCAGAGTAGAGGGGGAGAAGAACCTCTCTTGATCTGCTAACCACCCCGCTTCTAATCCACCCCAGGATGCTGTTGGCCCTCTTGGCCACAAGAGCACATTGCTGATTCATAGTCATTTTGTTGTCCACCAGGACCCCCAAGTCCCTTTCTCCTACGCTACTCTCCAACAGGTCAGTCCCCAGCCTATACTGGTACCTAGGGTTGTTCTTTCCCAAATGTAAGACTCTGCACTTACTCTTGTTATAGCTCATTCAATTTTTCTCAGCCCAGCTCTCCAGCCTGTCCAGATCTCGCTGAATGGCAGCACAGTCTGCACGGGTGTCGGCGACACCACCCAGCTTTGTGTTGTCAGCAAACTTGCTGACGACACAAGATCTACCCACATGCACAGTAACAGTGAGGGAGAAAAAGAAAGACCATCTCCCTTAAGCATACACCTCTCGAATGCACAGATATTTGCTGAAGATGCAAATATTTTTTGCTAACTTGTGTCAGGAAAAAAGTAAGGTATTCATAGATTTGCTCTGTATACCAAAGCTTCAGTTGGGAGCTGATCCCAATCCTTTCACATTTGCCAATCAAGCCAGTATTTTGTTGAATGTCTTTTCTTAGCGCTACAGCCTGTCGTAAGCCATGGGTTTGAGGAAAGATCTTACAAAACAGCATGTGCAGGGAGGAGCCCTTCAAAGCTCCTGCCTGGGGAGTAACAGGGGGCACTCACACCACAGCCATCCCAGGGAGAAATCCTCTACTGGCATCCCAGAGTCTTGACAACCATCCTGACACTGAGATTCTGGTGATGTGTGAAGCGTGTGTGTATCATCCATTATTTACTGCTGACATGCAAAAAATTCTGATTCATTAAATACACTGGTGTTGATTTTCTGATTCCCTGTGTGTCGCACAGACAGGCCTGGAAAAGACCCCTTGAACTTTCCCTAGGAATGTGCTGTTTGGGTGAAAGAACCCATTTCATAGGGATTAAGTGGAATAATCTCTTCGCCTTCAAATCATTGAGACTCTTGACAAAGTAAGGTAGAGTTCAAGCGATCTGGAAAACATCCAAACCTCGTCCATAATCCTTCTTAATTGAGTGGAAAAAAGTTGGATATTGTCCTACATCCAATCTGATTTTGTATTAAGATTGCCACAGCAGTCTCCGATACCATTTTGGGTTGGGGTACATGTAACTTCTCATGGATGAGGGGAAGATATTGTTTGTTGAGAGTCTGGGGTTTTTTAGCAGCTTTGAGCAGTTTGCTGAATGGAGGTGCTGCTGTCCTGGATGCGCACCCAGTTCCCACTACTGTGGTTCTAATCCAGTTACAGCAGATGAAAACTCCCATGGCAAATGAGCTTGCCAAAGCTTGTAGAGACGTTAAGAAATATATAGAGCAGAAGATAAAACCCTGGTGCCTCTCCACCCAGGCACTAACGACTCAAGTCTCTACAGCTCAGAGCTAGCCCAGGCACTGATGACTCGCCTCTCCACAGCTCAGAGCTAGGTTGCGTTTGGCACTAATGAAAAAAGAGGACGTGCAGTGATTAGCGAGAAGCAAGATCTACCTCAGACTCTTAGAAACATACTGTTGTGGGTTCAGAAAACAACCACTAACATAAACTATGAGATCACCATCACAGTAAAATTATTTCAGTTAAAAAATAAATCAGTTTTCCAGATCTGAGACTCAAATCCCACAAATTCTTGGTGCGCACATGAAAACCTTTTCCTATATGTGTAGTTAAGAAATTAAATTTTCCCAGAGGGTCATAAAGCAACTATTAAAAATAATCAGTCACACAGGGCACCTCATTAAGAATTAAACTGACAGAGATTTCAATTAGTCTCAGTTCTAACTAACACAACAATAGACCTACTGGGGCAAACAGCACAATCTGAAGTTTCCTTTGGCTATGTATGTTCTACAGATTCTGAAAGAACTGGAAAATAACATAAAATTTCAACAAAATCCTCCCAGACCACAACCCATAAATTGCCCTGGCATCTCCTAACGCAAATCTGCACAGGATGAGGTTTATTTTTTTTTATTTTATTGTGTCTCTCTTGAAAACCTTTAGGTTCTGGCCAGGTACCCTGGCACTGGGAAAGAGGGGAGACGTAAGTGTTCATCGCCAGTATCATTCCAGTCTCCAGGGACATGCAGCAGAATCACTCTTGATTAGTTTTTCTCAGTAAGTTTTTTCTTGGTAAGCTGGGTAAATGTTTTTCTGTCCACAACATTCTGGCTGCTCATTTTAAGGTTTATTAAGTTAGACTTAAATTCAGAGCAGGACGTACCCCATTTCCTGTCGGGGAACAATTCCTGTAAATAATTTGTTTTGTGAAGCTTTTTTGTTCACTTCTTCCTGGAAAGTGGGGAAAATCTTCTGTCTGCCTAAGGATGACGCTTTGATATTTGTCATGAATTCCACAAGCAAACCTGGCAGAGTGTCTCCATAGAGGGAGGAAATTAAATCCAGTGGTACTAATGAAACAAATTGTTGGTTCATAAAGACAGAAAAATACACCTGAAGCTCTTCTATTTAAATTGCTGGTCTCACTCAGGAGTCCATTCCTGTCACTGATCATATTTTTTTTTCTTCTCTTCCCTGTAACCTTCATATGAGGAGGTCATGCCATCCCCAGCAAAATTCCCAGTGAAATCCCAGCCTCAAACCTTAAATTCACTCCTGTCCTTCAGCCAGAGTAACATGCAACAAAGGATTGTAATGCATTATTAGTGCTGTTATTTTTATTATGATGTGGCTGAAAACATCTTTAGTAATGTTTAGGTGCAAATTACCACAAGACAGCTAATCTCCAGGAATTTAATTTGTCTGGAGGGACTGTGTGAGAATGATCAATGTATAGTAGTTCTGTAAGGAAGGTAATCACCAAATTAATCACTAACACAGCTTTATCTAGAACACTTGGAATAAGGCACAGGATCCTTTCCTTTAGATCATCATCATCATAGATGATGCTCCCCTTTAGCCAAAATCTCTGCTTTCTAATGCAGACGGAGGGCAGTGATGTAACCCATCGGTATGTATGTTAGCTTCCAGCTAGGGAACACGTTATTTCATTTGAAACTAGAATGGTTCTTGCTCTTAATTCTGCAGATCTTCCAGTGACAGAGATCATGACCACTGCATCACAGATGAGTGGTACAGCAGGAAAGACTGTCCTGTGCAGTCTGATTAAGGGTCAGAAGGTGCAAACCCCAAGGTTGCTAACCTGGAGGGTTTGAGGAGCAGTGCTCAGTGTTGGATAGCACAAGCTTCTGTGAACTATCTTCCATAAGAGCTAAGTAGTCCTTTAACTTATCAGAACATGTGCTTGCCTTTTGGACGAGATACAGAACTAGAGGCCATTAAATACAAGATTCGTTACAAGATTATTCACATTAGCAGCATTTCCCCTCCTAGCTCTACTGCTAATGGCCACGGGATTGACCTGCGGTTGGTACGAGTTGGAGGAGTTACCTAAGCAGGTATGTGTTTCACATGGATATGAATCACGGACGCTTGCTGGAGACCTGAAACTCAGTGCAGCAGCTTGTAAACAACTGCTTGACCCACAGTAATCTAGGGCAGCAAAAGTAGGTTTGGCACAAAGACAAAGGTCTATTCATTGACAAGCCCTGCAGTTTTGGTATCTAAAACGTTGTCTGGTAGGTCAATCCAGAGCACAAACTCACATTTTCAAAGGTGTAACTCAAGCAGTTTAACAACTGACATGAAGAAATGCTTGATTCTCATTTGTATCTGACACTCCCCTGCAATCCTTAACACACAGCTCGCTGTGTCAGTCTGTGTCTGGGATCCAATTAGTGGGGTCAGCTAGTGTGTCTGACAGGGAAGTCAACTTAATCACCTCTCTATCTTCTGTCCTCTTCCCAAATTCCTTGCATGCGTGAAATCTGTAATGCCTCTTCCTACTCACCTTGAAATCATCGCTCTAGCCTTAAAACATACCACTGCTGCAATACACATGTGCTCATTTGTAATGATTGAGCGGAGCTGTTCCTACTTATTTCCATGCTAGGGTTAAGTACGCTTGTAGACCGTGCGGTTGTAACACATCAGTTTGTCACAGCAGCTGTCAGGGTAGCAAAACATCACTGCAGGTTACCTTAACTGCTTACTTACTGTCATTTGGGTGGCAGCGATGGAGTTGCCAGGTAAATCATCTTAGCATCTTTAATTCTGAAGGAAGAGAACTGGCGAAGGAAGTCTCAGGGTTAGATTCAGACAGGGTGAGTAGGGAAGAAGGTGCAGAGCTATAGCTGACAACCCTTGAACACACATAATCATAGAATCATGCTGGGTTGGAGTGGACCTCCGAAGGTCATTTAGTCCAGTCCCCCTACACCCAGCAGGGACATCTCTAACTAGACCAGATTGATCAGAGCCCCATCCAGTCTGAATATGGGAATGGGAGATGTTACAGCCACAGGCAATGGAGAACACTTAATACTTTCCTCATGTCTTGGCTGAAAGCCTCAGCACTTTCTCCTGTTTTCCCCATGCCTTCATCGTGTTTCCATACAGACACACACACACACACACACACACACAGAGATATGTAAATATGTGCTTTATCATGTAATTTCACCATCTGCAATTGCCCTGAGTATCTTGGAGGACAGAAAGCCTCATTCATATGAGTGCCAGTCACACTGTGCTCTAACAAGTGCAGGTCAGGGAAAATGCAGAGACAAATTAATTTTTGGAAAGGGTTATGCAGCATTTGTACCTGCACACCGTGCCTCTCACTGATCTAGGGGATACCACATTATGCTGATACAGAATTGTTTTGGAGAAGCTGGTAAAGGACAAGTAAACACTGTAAGATTGTGCACAATGAAGATAATCCAGCCATACTGTTGAGTATCACCAGGAGACTAATTAAACCCTTTACCTTGGTCTATATTCAGTTCCCCAGTGCAAGGGGAAACACAATAAAAGGATCTGACACTCCTGACCTGCTAAAGCGAGATCTTACCGGTGATTTCTTTAGTTGTACGTTAGGGCTCAAAGCGCAATGGGACAGAAAACAGAATGACTGATCTTTAAGTACAAACGATACAGATGCTGCCTAAACAGGAGACACCAGCTAGGTTTCAGGTCAATGATTTTTGGGTATCACTGAAAGCAGAGTAACAAATTTAAAGCTAAAACAGAAAGAGATTTCATTTACTGCCAAGCTTTCCACACACACCCCCTTTCTTCATTTTTACTCGTCCCTGCTTTTGACTCAGAAGTCATGTTTTAAAAATAATCTAATATCTGAAATAAGGAATTCAGATTTACAAAAAAGAAAAGAAACCCAGCTTATTTATAGTTCAGAATTTGTAAAACCAGACATGCTGACAAGACATTTTTCCTTCCACTTGTTTGCAAAAAGCTTCAATGGTGAGCGATGCCAGTTTAAGTGGAGCATGTTGGGTGAGCCTAGGCATGTTTTGCTGTGTATTCATATCTGTTGTTGTGTTTATCCTTGTGTTGCAGAGCATCCTGTACACAGCAGTGGGGGAACCCTACACTGGGAAGCATTTGTGCTTTTGGAACAAGCAGCTCGAGCGTTGCAGCTAACACACCTTCAGTTTAGAGAGCAAATATCCATCTAAAGAAAACATCTTGACCATTGAAAGCCATCTCTGAATTGTAAGATAGCCATCAGCTCATGGGGAAGACTTTCCAAGGGATAAGAACTTGAGTGCCCATAACCTAAGTAACACCCCTAAAATCCCAAACCTACACCCCTTCATATTTGCAAACAGGCTCTACATGAGTTAACAAGCTGTTAGATGCTGCTTGCTCACACTGTTACAGCCCAAACAAGTTCATTCCTTCAGGGTGATTAGGTTATCATCTTCCATTCAAAACACTGAGGACACACGCACCTACAACTTTAGCATCCTATAGCCCCCAGCACACCGAGCTTTGTCCAGATCTGGGAGAACTGCATCAGACCAAGATTACTTTAGATGCCCCCACTAGCTGCTGCAGGGCAGCCAAAAGCACAACAACATAACCAAGAGTCATGGATGAGGATTTTGAAGCCTCCACCCATAGACCCTCCATACAGACAGTGTCACATGAACATGGCCAAAGAGCAACAGTTAACTGAACACACGTATTGAAGATGCCCATCTGAAAGATTTGGTCCTTGTCTCCTCCAATTAAAAAAACTAAAGCACCCTTTGGCTGTAAATCAATTCTTTGCTTTACAGGGTTAGGAAAATACATTTTCTTTCCTTTGAAGACTACTTGCTTGAAAGATGAGATGAGGCTTTGCCAGGTAATGAAGATGACTTCTATGCAAAGCAGAGCTTTTAGGTTTTGCTCAGGGAATTTTTCTTGCACACTAGCACCAGCTTTAGAAGACTTATTGATTTTGGAAGCAGTGAGGACTGTTTGCCTATAATTAAAGACTGACTGCATTGATTAATATGCACACAGAACTCACAGGAGGAAGGGAGAGAAACCACCTGACCCATTAGAAGAGCAAACCACTTGCTTTGCCCCAGCTCTCTGACAATGCACTGTTTGCGTGGAACACACCAGCAATTAAATACAAGGTCTTGTAATCAACAAAATCATTAACAGAAGAAGCCACCTTCTCCCATGCCCTGGGTTGTGGATGGTAGGTTTTAATTTACTAAGAGAAGACAAACTCACTGAGAGGAAGATCCTTGTTTAGAGAGAGGCATGCCCTTGTGCACCTGTGTGATCAGCCAGTTTCTCTTGCCAACTGCAGCTGAAATCAAGGTCAAAACCCACATCTCTCTCCCTTTCAGAGAGCAGCTTGACTTCTCCCACCTGTAAGTTTTAATCAGACCAAATGAACTGACCTCCAGTCTTTTCCAGTTTGTTTGAACAAGGTTCAACAACTACAAAATAATCTGCTCCCTTAAAAAGACTGTAGCAGTGGAGCAGAGAGAGGTAAAGCCACTTAAGAGATTGCCCCTCTTTGCTTCACTGTGCTTTTGAGTTCCATGATGGCATTGGATCATGATAGCATTGCCTGTCAGCCAGAAACATGGAGCAGAACTCCAGTTCACAGTTTTAACCTCCCATTTCCACACCTGGAGAAATACCTCACTGCCATCATTGCAAGGAGCTGCGGGGATTTACACAGGGACAAGAGGAGGAAGGTTGTGCACATGGATATGCACTCTAACCTGAGGGTGGGGATCCCTGGAACAGGCTGCCTAGAGAGGTGGTGGAGGCCCCATCCCTGTAGCCATTCGAGGTCAGGCTGGATGGGGCTCTGGGCAGTCTGTTCTGGTTAGAGATGGCCCTGCTTGTCGTAGGGGGTTGGACCAGATGTCCCTTGGTGGTCCTTTCCAACCCAATATGATTCTGTGGTTCTGTGAAGTGACTGGTGGAACAGTGCGGCATACACTTCAGTGAGGGGTGAACTTCAGTGAGTGTTTAAGTGGGAGACACCAACCTCAGGGTAGGAGAAGGGTTGAAAAGGCCATAAAGGGAACACCAAAATAAGGATAGCTCATGTGCTCAGAAGAAAAGACTTACAGACACAAGCAGGCTGGCAAGAGATTTTATGCAACATCCTGATCATCTGGAGAAGAAATATTTTCACAGATACATGTCTCCTGGAGTCTCAGTTCCCAGTGAGCAGTCTGTCATCTTTCCTCTCTTCCGTAGTCTTTGCAAACTTCAGGTAAGGCTCCCTCTTTCAGATCTTCTTTATAGCCCTTGGGTTACTTGTACCATGCCCAGGCCCTGTAATAAAAGTTACCAAGGTCTTTGGTTCAGCTATTAGTTTATTTTCTTTATGGTAGCATCCAAGCAGCTCTTCCATTCTCTCTAGCTTTCAGACTGAAAAAAATCCGGAATTACAGCAGGTTACAACCCCAAACTTATAACAGCAGTTCCTGGATTTTGCTGTATTTCCTCTCCCTGCTCTTTCTAGAAAAGCCTTGTGGATAGAACCTGTAACACTGCACACACAGAGGTATTTAACCTTGAAGCCTTATGTGTATCTGATTATCAGCTCTAATTCTGACTCCTCATCCCAAGCTTCTCTCTCTTCCTGATTCTTGTTGCAGTATCCTGTGGAGCAAGAGGGGGGTAGGGTGGATCCATTTGCAGCTCAAAGTTCTTCTCTCATTAATACCTGCTCACCAGAATGCTTCTGCATGAGCAGTAGCCAGCGGTGCTCCTGAGCACACAAATACTAGCAGGAACACTGACGCTCAGCAGGGCTGCTGCTGTGGAGTGAACAGTTACCTTGAGGAGAATCAGTGAGAATTCTTTACATCACAGCTGGGCTATAGCCAGACATGTGCTGTCCTCCTCCTTAAGAAACAAAGGCAAAGCCAGAGCATCACAAATACATGTTGCTACAAACATCCCTTCTCCAAGGCAAGATAACCTACCTGACTGGCAGGTCCAGGACTACATCACAGGCTTTGATTCGGAAGGCTGAAGTGTGAAGGGTGAGCTGTGTGCTCAGCTGGGATACAGCTGATAATATGAGCACTTGCAGAACAGAACATTTGCCGAGTTCACCCCTGTGCTTCTCATGACTCTGAGGTACAAGGCTCTGCCATTCATCAGGTTTGTCAGCTTATTTGGGCACAGCAGAGGCCAGGAGACTTCTCTTGGCTGTACACAGGGAGGTAAAGAACCATGCTACTGTGTACCTGGGCCATTGCCTGCCTAGTTCTCAGAGCCACAAACATTCTACCTTCTGTGCTGCTCTCAGATGAGGAGCCCTTCCACCTGCTTCTCTGGAAGCCACCTGCCACTGTCATCACACAGAATCACCGAGTTATTAAGGCTGGAGAAGCCCTCTGAGCTCATCCAGCCCAGGATCTAACATCACCACATCAACCAAGCCAGGGCACTAAGGGCCACAACCAGGCTGTCCTTCAGCATCTCCAGGGATGTGGACTCCACCACTGCCCTGGGCAGTCCATTCCAGGGTCTGATCACCCTTTCCATGAGGAAGGGCTTCCTAATGTCCAACCTAACCCTCCCCTGGCAGCTTCAGGCCCTGCCCTCTCATCCTGGTGCTGGTTGCCTGGGAGAAGAGCCTGATCCCCACCTGACTGCAACCTGCCTTCAGGGAGTTGGAGACAGAGAGAAGGTCCCCTCTGAGTCTCCTCTTCTCCAGGCTAAACATCCCCAGCTCCCTCAGCGTTGCCTCATAAGCTTTTCCCCCCAGTCCCTTCCTCAGCCTTGTTGATCCTCCGGACCCACTCCAGCCCCTCCGTCTTTTTCCTGAAGTTAGCAGCCCAGAACTGCCCCCAGTACTTGAGGGGAGGCCTTGTGAAAACATTATTGCCAGGCCAAAGACGGTCGCAGGGAACATGCACTCGCTCTGAGCACAACAGTCTGTTTGTCTCTTAAAAATGGTAGAAAATACCCAGCAGCTAGAATGTGGCTGTGGGTTTGACCTGCACAGACTGAAGCAGCACAGTTCACTGCTGCCTACAGAGATTAAAACGTTCGGATCACAGCAGCATCACAGCAAGCTCATCCTCACTGTAAACACAGAAAAGACCAAACAATCATTTGTTTGAGCAGCATAAGTGCCGTCAAACCAATTATGAACCCATTTTAATAGCTCTATGTGTATGATTTCAGGAACAGAGAGAACCATAAGCACTTTTGTGCCATTTTGCACAAAAGCATAGCTTTGCAGATGACACCAGGTTAGGTGGGTGTGTTCATCTGTCTGAAGAGGCTCTACAGAGGGATCTGGACCAGCTGGATCAACTGGCCAAAGCCAGTTGTATAAAGTTCTACAAGAGCAACTGCTGGGACATGCATTGTGGTCATAGCAACCCCATAGAAAGCTACAGACTTGGGGCTGAGTGGCTGCAAACCTGCATGTTGGAAAAGGACCTGTGAGAGCAGGGCAGGAAAGGAACCTCTTTAGTCTCCATCCAAGGGCTGGAATACCTTTACTATGAGGAGAGGATGAGGGAGCTGGAGCTGTTCAGCCTAGGGAAGAGAAGGCTCTAGGGAAACCTTAGAGCTGCCTTCCAGTGCCTGACGGTGACCTACAGGAAGGCTGCAGACAGGTTTTTCCCGAGGGGATCCAGCAATAGCACAAGGGGAAAATGCTTTAAACTGAAGGAGGTTCAGACTAGATCTTAGGAAGTAGTTCTTCATTGCAAGTGTGGAGAGACTCTGGAATTGATTGCCCAGAGAGGCTGTGGCTACCCCCACCCTGGAGGTGTTCAAGGCCAGGTTGGATGAAGACTTGAGCAACCAATTCTGGTTGAGAGGCATTGCTGCTCCTGGCATAGGGTTGGGGTAGGTGATCTCTGAGTCTCTTCCAACCTCTGCCAGTCCAAGATTCTTTGAAGAGTTGGAGCTGTGGCCTATTGTAGTAGGCAGCTGTATTTCTTAAGGAGATACTAATTTCAAAACTAAAAAGAGACATGTGCTTCCTGGTAACCCCAAGTACATCTGCTCTTGTGAAATGCAGCGTAGCTTATGTCAGGGGACAGATTGTTAGCAAAATTTTAAGTGAAGTGCATGTCTAAGGATTGTACTGGGAACAAATTGTTGCTTAAGTATGTGGAGAAGAAGAGGGAGAACTTGAACAGGTGGCAGCTGAAAGACAGCCAGCGCAGTAAACATGGACAGAGTTTCTGGTCATTACGACCACAGTTATGTCTCTGCAAATAAACAAGGTTGGTTAGATTTCTAATTACCCGAGTTAGAAGAAGTGGTATTACCCCGTAGCCGACACATTCATTGTGTGAAGCCCACAGCTATCATTTAATTAAGCATCATTTAGTCTGGTGGGAAGTTTGTATCGGCAGGATTCTTCACTACATTATAGGACTTCACAGTGCTGCAGCGAGGTCAGGGGAGTTACAACAACAGAATCACAGAAGTATTGAGACTGGGAAAGACCTCTGAGATCATCAAGTCCAGCCAGGTCATCAACCAAGCTCTGAGTAGTGGAACCAAAGTTTAGGCCCGCTGTCCTCAAAATTTTGGACACTCATCATAGCTCATACCTTTACAACTTGCTGAACTGATAATGATCTCTGAAGGCTTTAGGTTCTCATTGAAATAAAATCCTTATGCTATGCTTCCCTTAAGCAGAGAGTTTGTCTGCAGGTGGTTGAACAACAAGTGGATGGTCTAGAGTGCTGCAAACGAATGTTCTTGTGACTTCTGCAAGTTGGTTTGCAGGCTCCTTGGTTGCTCAAAGTGTGTGTGGCTCTCATTTCCCTTCCTACATGACTTCAGACAGCAGAAGTGTGCATGACAAGATGGGCCCCTTCCAGCCGGAGATACTCTGTGATGCTAATAACAAGATGGTCAAAGAGAAAACCAATAAAGGGCAGCAAAATGCCATGGGAACAAAGAGAGTAAATACAAGAGCAAGCCCAGAGACTTCCAAGGAGCCTTTATTTCTTTTCTTAAGAAACCAGGAAACTGTGTTTCATTCAAAGCAGCAAACTCTGTGTTTTAAACTGCTTCTCGAGCTTGCTGAGTGTGGTATTTGAAGAATGAGTCTGTTCAGCATAAGGAAATTAGAGAGGAGAAATTAGCTACAAAACACTGGTAAATTGCTGACACTTTACAAAAAACCCCCGAAAAACAAACCAAAGGAACAAGGGAGCAGCCTTACTGTAATATTTCCCATAAGAAATAAAAAGGTGATTTACCAAATTTGGGTTCCCTGTGAAATTTGAGGAAAGCTGCAATTAGAGAATTAATGATGTGGGACCTGTATTAGCAGCTACACGTTCAGTGCAGTCATTAAGTGACTCAAAGCTTTCGTTAGAAAGGTATAAACATAACAAGCTCTGGTTTATAGGGAGGAAATTTACAAATTGTCATCACCTAACGATAAACTCAGAAGCATATGACTCCGAGTTTCATTATCATCCCTTTGGATCATGCCTGCTAGATCAGTTCTGTTGAATTTATTCCAGATTCACGACATGCACAGGGGAGGGCAGTGAGCGTGCAAGCGGCTCGACTCTGCTCAGCTGCTGCATGAGGCACCCTGTGGTTACTCAAGTGAAGTAAAAAGGAATTTATCAAAATACAATGTCAAATATTAAAAGAACATCAATGAGCAGGGAAACTGAAAACTCAATTAACTAAATACACCAGTTTCTCGAAAAACAACTTCCTTGCCTGTAACAAGGAGAGTTACCAGGTGACCATCGCCCTGTGACTGGTTTTATGCTGCTGCCCTCTATCATGTGCACAAGCAAGTCTCAAATGGACACGATCACTCCGAAGAACAAGCACAGACACTGGAAAACATTTCAAACCCCCTCTCTACTAAAGAGAGAAACTTCCAGACTTTGGTTCTGTACTTGCTGTGACACTGAGCAGTCTGGACACCTGATGCTGGGAAAATGCATGAAGTTTTTGGGGTGCCAAAGAGTTAGAACTACTAGCACTCTTTATATAGAAATGCATGTGTTTGGTTTTTTTCACAGTGCAACGTTCTACCCTAGAAATGAAGGTTTTTAAAAGAGAAAAACGCTTTTAAATAAAGAAAGGGACTTGGAGAGCGTAAAGCCTAATTCCAGTAGTTAAAAAAGCCCTGATGTTGCAGATCTGGGCAAGTGCTTGTATTCAGCCTCTGCAATCCAAATGTATCACTAAAGTTAAATTAAAATCTACAAGCACAAACATAAGACCAAGTTCTGACCTGATTTAGTCACTGATAAAAGAATTATATTTATCAACACATAGCACATCTGGAAGAGTTACAGCCCTGAACCGGATGGGGTATAAATCAGAGTAGGATCAGACCTCTGGAGTGCACGGCTGTCTGGTGGCCAGATGTGCTCCCTGTCAACAACCATAATCCCTTCCGAGCCATTGACTCCATCACCAGCACAAGTGGCAGTATTAGCCAGTGCTGTGCATGCAGTTTCACTAATGTACTCCCTTGGTTTCAGGGATAAACTCATGCATAATCCTGCCCTGCATGACTCCCCTGCACTAAATAGGAGTCAGGCGGATGGGTCAGACCACCCAAGCTGAAGGTCAAACAGCACAACTTGTAAAATGTCCAGACTGCAAACTGGCTACTCATACTTGTAAGCAGTCTCCTTACTTCCAGTTCTCTGAGTCAGTGGGTAACTACTTGCCAGAACAACAATCAGAATAACAGCGATACTTTTGTCTTAAGAAACACGAGGCAATTGGCATCATATGCATGACAGTGAGCTGCAGCAAACTGGAGGATACGTAACTGGAATCACCACAGCTGTCTAGAGAACTGCCTCTGATAGATACCCATCTTCAGAGTGCAGAAGATATTTGCAGAGCCTCGATCATGTTCTGTGTTTTGCGATTAGAGTAGTAAAGATTCCTCTCTGGAAGACGATGACAGATCAGATGACCCTGCAAGCTCTTTCCTAGTCTGTATGTGGTTTGATATCTGCTACTTCTAATTTTCAATGGCTACATAATGCATGGAAAGGAAGGCTGCAGTTGTGCTACTCAACATGGATGAAGAGTGTGACGCTGAACTCAAACAAAAGTTCAAACTAATCATCATTTCACTTATGTTATTGATGCCACCAGGACTATTCCTGGAGAACAGCATCACCCTAGCCTGCCTAGGGAGAGCAAAACATGACTCATGGCATGCTTTATGCTTTATCTAAGCATCACTTGCACTCTGAAAGCAAAACAATACAATACAAACCTCTTTTAATACAGGAGAGCACATTCAGAGCTTTGTGAGTGGCACTGCTGTGTCTGTGGAGGCCGGGACCTAGAATGACTTCCTAAGTGATGAAGAAAAACCAAGCATCAGATCAGTGAAATGACTTAATGTTGCCTGGAAATGACATCCAGAAGTCATTTAGCAATATCTATGCTGGGATATTATGCTAAAGTGACCAGTAGTTTGTACTGGGTCTGCAAAGCAAACTACTGTATTCAGTTGTCTGGCTTGAAGGATGGGAGGTTCAGTCTAGCAATTTAAAACCTGATGGCTGCTCTTGGACACAGGAAGATTACCTGGGTGGCATCAGAGGTACCTAGTGTCTTAGCTCATAAAAGGTGATCTCTGTGATCTCAGTAGTTCGTAGAACATCAATGAGAGAAAGGTGAATTATTCTCAAGTAGGTGAATGATGCTGACAGTTTTATTTGGCAGAATTTATTGGAGAAGATTAACAATTTTCTCAGGTCACACAGAACAACAACAGAGGACTGAGCTTGACTGTTACAAGCTGCATACATTTCAGAGTTCCGTATGCATTACATTTGTCAAGGTTCTGTACTAAACTAAATAATTTCTACCTTTTTTTTTTTAACCACTATTGGACACTGTTGGAGCGAGTCCAGAAGACACCACAGAGATGATCTAAGGACTGGAGCACCTTTATTATGAGGAGAGGAAGAGGGAGTGGGGGTTGTTCAGCCTAGGGAAGAGAAGACTTCAAGGGGACCTTGGAGATGCTTTTCAATACCTGAAGGAAACCTACAGGAAGGCTGCAGACAGGTTTTTCCCGAGGGGATCCAGCAATAGCACAAGGGGAAATGGTTTGAAATGGAAGGAGAGGAGATTCAGACTAGGAACAAGTTCTTCATTGCAAGTGTGGAGAGACTCTGGAATAGATTGCTCAGAGAGTCTGTGGCTGCCTCCTCCCTGGAGGTGTTCAAGGCCAGGTTGGATGAGGCCTTGTGAGCAGCCAAGTCTGGTTGAGAGGCGTCGCTGCCCATGGCAGGGGGTTGGAGTAGGTAATCTCTGAGGTCCCTTCCAACCTGACCCAGTCTATTGTTCTTAGTGGGAGGACTGGTTTCATGCTGTGTGGCTAAGAGTGGGCCTTATTAATAAGGTACTTCATCCTAAAGCCTTCCTGAAAACAGAGTTGAACACCCTGCACCTTGGTTGAGCAATCAATGCACAAGCCCTTCCCTCAGGAAAGGGCCACACAGTTTACTGACAGCTAGTGATGGGCACAACCACACTGGGGACTGGCCTATTCCTGATCCAGTGTCTTCTCCCAGCGTTAAACAGACATTCTCATGGAGCTTCATGCATACACTGAAATGTTAGCGCTTGGTTTAGTGTAAATTAGCAAGCTGCCAGCCAATGCAAGCAGCATTGATTTACGTCGCTTCCCAACTGGAAGGTATTATTTTAATTGCTGGCATGAAATCCCAGGACTGTCTTTTAAATTCCACACATTAAACACAGGTGTTTCACAGGCAGGCCATAAAATCCAGCCCTGCTTTCTATCTTCGCTGGGCTATTGAGCCCTAGAATGTTTTCTGTTATACAAATGACAGCATTGCTCTGCCCTGCACAGAAGAAATGCAGAGGGATTATTAGTCAGGAAAATCTTTAGCAATCCAATACATTCCTTGCTGCAGCTGTTTTCAGAATGGAAGAGATCATTACTCAGACTTGCCAGAATCCCTAAAGGGGCGGAAAGTCATTCACAGTTCAGTATTTTCTGCCTGGAGACTGTAGGAGTCATGGTAGGGATGGAAAAAATCAGCACATTAGAGCGATTACGTAGGAGCACGGCTCTCAGCCGGAGAAATAGGTAATTTTCACAGCACCTCCCTCCCTCTTACGTAGATGTTCCTAAATAACTGAAATGCTAGAAAAACAATTTTTTGGATGCTACTAGTGTAATCTGACCATTTATTTTAAGTTAGAGCAGAAAAATAAGCTCCGTGCCTGCTGATATGACAAACGGCTAAGAGGCAATGAGCAAAATCCCTTCCAGGGCTGTGCAAATGGCAATAAGGATTATGGAAATAGTCCGGTGTGTTTTCCCTGTGAAATTGGATTGGGTGATTGGCACGAATGACAGCAGACAGGAAGATAGAACAGCTCCTCCACACACACTCTGTAAGGAAATCACACCAGGTATCTGCAGTAATTTTGGCTGCCCAGTTTAGTGGTGGCCTGGCAGTACTAGGTTGAAGGTTGGACTTGATGATCTTTAAGGTCTCTTCCAACCAAAGAGATTCTGTGATTGTTTTACTTCTCTCTAGCTTTTACCATGGAAAAACACCACCAAAATACCATCTCTATTTAGAATTCTTCCTCTGGGCACAACAGGAGCACTGCTGGCCACGGTGAAAGAAAGACCTGACCTTCTGCTTCTAGCCTCAGGAAAATCAGTCTAATTGGTGCTGAAGGTTTTCTCTGTAAGCTGTAGTCCTCAGACCAGTGCTCCCAGTACAGCCTGGGAGCTGTGTCAGGGCTCATAGCAGGCACATGTGAAAAAAATGCACTGCACTAAAGCCAGCAGCAGTGTTCGGGTTCGTACACTGCCTGCAATGCTGGATGTTTTTTTTCATCCTCAATCTGAGAATTTTATACATAATTGGATTCCAAGTAACAAAATTAAAGAGGAAAAACCAGAAATAGTATCAGCCCCAGTTCATTTCGTCCTTATTTGCATCTAAGCAGCATCAAGCAACCAAGCTGTTTATTTTAGAAAACGTCTGTGCTGTTTAATTGATTAAAATTACTGGAAGAAAATGAGAAGTCCCTTGGGCTAGATGAATTTGTCCTGAAACTATCACAAATCAGCTTTATCCATGAACCCTTTGATTTAGGGACAGAACACATCTGATCACAAGCAGAGAGCTCAAAATCCTCCACTCATAGCTCCTAGAGCCCCAACAAGCCAGGCCTGGACACTGGCAGGGTGAAGCCCAGGGAATTTGTTTGCCTGAGGCTTCAATTTCTGGATGTTTGCAAACTCCTGCCTCACATCAGCAGCTTTGTACCTTTCCTCTCCCTTGATGGCCATTCTATGTTACTGGGGTTATTGAGGCACGGTTAGTTAACAGTTTCTTAGCACAAAGCCACCCACAGCATTTAAAACAAAATACAAATCCAGACCCCTCTCTCTACAGCTGGCATTGTTTTATGTCACATCCCAATCAGTAGGGAGTGACTCAGGTTCATGGATTCTCTTGGGGTTTCTTACAGCAAAAGTGATTTTCCAGCCTGGGATTTACATTTTCTTGACTCACCCGCTGAGGCAGTCAGTGCTGCCATTCCAGCACCTACTGCTGAGCCGCTGCTCCACTGAAAACACAACACACCACTTCAGAGAACTTTCAGAGAACAACAGAAATTCTCATTTTAAGGGCTTGATGCTTTAATTAGTGGGGAGAGGAAGAGGATCCCTGCTCATGGCAGGGGGGGTGGATTGGATGATCTCTGAGGTCCCTTCAAATCTAAGCCATTCTATGATTTCCCTCAGGGCTGAAGTCCCACCCAGGGTACTGGTGCTGTTTGCTTTCCCCTCTCATTACTTGATGTTGGTGAAGAACATCACCTGCTGTCACTTCACAGAATCACAGAATCACAGAACGTCAGGGATTGGAAGGGACCTTGAAAGATCATCTAGTCCAATCCTCCTGCCACAGCAGGATCATCTAGACCAGGGGTCCTCAAACTTTTTAAACAGGGGGCCGGTTCACTGTCCCTCAGACCATGTTGGGGGCCAGGCTACAGTTTGTGCTGCCTGGCTTGTCCTGCCTGGGAGCTGGAGGGAGGGAGGGAGAGACGGGCGAGCCGCCCGCCTCAGCCTGGCCACACAGTTGGCAGGAAGTCGTCTGTGGCTGCTCGGTTTCCGCCCCCCAACCCCTGGTGGTTGGGGTAAATAGCAGCGGGCCACATTGGAGACCATGGGGCGCTATGTCTGGCCCGTGGGCCGGGGTTTGAGAACCCCTGATCTAGACCAAGTTGTACAGGAACATATCCAAGTGGGTTTTAAATGTCTCCAGAGAAGGAGACTTCCCCCGGGCAGTCTGTTCTAGTGCTCTGTCACCCTCACTGGGACGAAGTTCCTTCTCACAATCATACAGAACCTCCTATGTTCCAGCTTACACCCATTGCACTTTGTCCTATAACTAGATGACATGGAGAAGGGCCTGGCCACATCCTCCTGACACCCACCCCTCACATATTTGTAAACATTAGTGAGGTTACCCCTTAGTCTCCTCTTCTCCAAGGTAAAGTGACTCAGCTCCCTCAGCAATTCCTCATAAGGGAGGTGTTCTACTTCCTTCACCATCCTCATTGCCCTGTGCTGGACTCTCTCCAGCAGTTCCATGTCCTTCTTGAACTGTGGGGCCCAAAACTGGACACAATACTACAGAAGCAGTTTCACCAGGGCAGAGTAGAGGGGGAGGAGAATCTCTCTCAGTCTGCTAACTGCCCCCCATTCTGATACACCCCAAGATGCCATTGGCCTTTTTGTTCAGAAGAGCACATTGCTGGCTCATGGTCATCCTGGTGTCAACCAGAACCCCCAGGTCCCTGTGTAGAAGCATGAAAAAAAAGAGATAAGTAATAAAAAGAAGCTTGCTTTGCTTTGCGTGAGAAATGCCAAAAAGAAATACTGTGTCATGTACATGTCTGTCACAACGCCGCGCCGACAATTGGTGCCCTGTGTGAGGAATTTATGACCGTGGATGCTGAGCAGTGGTGATGGGGATTTATGACCATGGTGACCGAGCCCGGCGTATCTAAAGAGCAGCAGCATACAGCTGACAGTCTGGGGAGAAGAACCTCTCTCGATCTGCTAACCAACCCCTTCTGATCCACCCCAGGATGCCATTTGCCCTCTTGGCCACAAGGGCATATTGCTGGCTCATGGTCATCCTGCTGTCCACCAGGACCCCCAAATTCCTTTCTCCTACACTGCTCTCCAACAGGTCAGTCCCCAACCTATATTGGTACCTGAGGTTGTTCTTGCCCTGATGCAAGACTCTACAATTGACCTTGTTATAGTTCACTAAATTTCTCCCTGTCCAGCTGTCCAGCCTGTCCAGGTCCTGCTGGGGTATTGGCCACTCCTCCCAGCTTTATGCCATCAGCACACTTGCTGACAGTGCCCTCTAATCCCACATCCAAGTAATTAATGAATAGATTGAATAGAACTGGTTCCAGTCAAGAACCCTGGGGGACTCCACTAGATGCAGACCTCCAGCTAGACCCTGTTCCATTGACCACTACTCTCTGGCTTCTATCCTGCAGCCAGTTCACAATCCACCTCACTACCCAATCATCCAGTCCACACTGTCTCAGTTTGGCTGTGAGGATGCTGTGGGAGACTGTGTCAAGTGCCTTACTGAAGTCAAGATAGACCACATCCACTGCTTCACCATTGTCTATCCACCTGGTTATGTCCTCATAAAAGGCTATCAGGTTGGTCAAGCATGATTTCCCTTTAGTGAAGCCATGCTGACTGTCCCTAATAATGCTTTTGTCCTTGATGTGCCTAGAGATAGAGTCTGGGGTAAATTGTTCCATCACCTTTCCTAGGATGGAGATGAGGCTGACTGGTCTGTAGTTACTTGGGTGCTCTTTCTTACCCTTTTTGAAGATTGGAGTGACATTTGCTATTCTGCAGTCCCCAGGCACCTCTCCTGATCCCCATGATTTAGCAAAGATGATGGAGAGAGGCCTATCAATGACTTCCGCTGTCTCCCTCAGCACTTGTGGGTGCATCCCATCTGGGCCAATGGATTTATGTCCATCCAGTTTGCTCAACTTATCCATTTGCTCAACTTATCCCTAACCCAGTTCTCATCAGCCAGGACAAACTCCTCTTCTGTCTCAACTTCCTCTCGGGCCTCAGCAGTCTGAGGCTTGATATCAGGACAGCCCCCAGAAGTACAGACAGAGGCAAAGAAGGTGTTCAGCATCTCTGCTTTCTCTGTATCCTCTGTCATCAAGGCACTCACCTCATTCAGCAGGGGGCCTACATTGCTTCTAGTTCTAATTTTACCTGCAATATATTTGATGAAGCCATTTCTGTTGCCTTTGACCTCTCTTGCAAGGTGTAATTCAAAGGAGGCCTTGGCTTTCCTAGCTGCCTCCCTCCATTCCCTCACTAGAGCCTTTTAAGCATCCAAAATGGCCATCTCGTCCTTCTGTGACCTATAGACTTTCTTCTTCCTGTTGAATTTGCCCAGCAGCTTGAGCCCTGTTTAACCATGCAGGTCTTCTATCTCCCTTCCTTGACTTCCTATCTGTTGGAATGCTCTTATCTTGGCTTCAAAGAAGTGGTCTTTGAATGCTAACCAGCTATCTTGGGCCCCGTTACCTGCCAGTGCCCTGTCCCATGGGATTCCCCCCAGTAAGTGCTTGAAAAGGCCAAAGTTGTCCCTCCTGAATTCCAGGGTGTTGATCCTGCTAGGTCTTCTGTTCCTGCCACAAGAGATCCTGAACTCTGTTATCTCATGGTCACTGCAACCAAGGCTGCCCTCAACCTTCACTGCTTCAACCACACTCTCCTTGCTGGTGAGTACGAGATCTAGCAGCGCTCCTCTCCTAGTGGGATCCTCCACCATTTGCATCAGGAAATTGTCACCAATGCACTGGAAGAATCTCCTAGACTGTGGATGGCTGGCTGAGTAGGTTTTCCAGCAAATCCCCCATGAGAACCAGAGCCTGTAGCTGTGAGGCTGCTGTTAGCTGCCTGTAGACGACCTCATCAGCTTCCTCATTCTGATCTGGTGGCCTGTAATAGACACCCACAACAGTGTCACCCATGCCAGCCTGCCCCTTAATCCGCTCGCACAAACTCTCAACTCTCTTCATCTGCCCCTGGACAGAACTCAATACATTCCAGTTACTCTCTCACGTAAAGAGCAACTCCACAACCCTGCCTTGCTGACCTGTCTCTCCTGAGAAGGACATAGTTGTCCATGACCACATTCCAGTCATGTGAGCTGTCCCACCAGGTCTCTGTAATTGCCACCAGATCATAATGACCTGACTGAACATAGATTTCTAACCCCCTGCTTGTTCCCCATGCTGTGTGCATTGGTGTACAGGCATTACAGCAGCGAGCTGAGTGCTCCGATTTCACCCTAGGACAGTGGGAGGCCGCCTGGTTTTCATCAAGACCATAGCTCTGTCCCACTGGTGCTTGCCCATCAGCTATCCTGCCCACCCTCAAATCTAGTTTAAAGTCCTCTGAATGAGTCCTGCCAATTCCTACCCGAGAACCCTTTTTCCCTTTTGAGATAAACCCATCCCATATGTAACTGTCAGGTCTGGTGCCATATAAAACCAGCCATTATCAAAGGACCCAAAAACCTGCCTGTAGCACCAGTCTTGCAGCCAGGCATTTATGTACTGAATCATTCTATTCCAGTCCATATCCTCACCGCAAAATTGAAGTAATGAAGAGAATATAGTTTGTGCCCCAGACTCTTTCATCAACCATCCTAAGGCCTTGTAGTCTTTCTTCATTCCCCTCAGGATACACAATACAGCTTCCTCTCGACCTGTCTGGAAGATGAAAATAGTAGCAAGCAAAGGAAGAGAAGTAAAACCTGAGGTAGCTGTAAATGTTTAAAATGCACATGGAGAAAAAAAGAATCGCCTTTCATAGAAGAGTGTGCCTTGAAAAAATTAGGAAGACAAATCCCCAGTGCAGCTATTTCTTTGAGTTAGTAGTGCTCAGTTTTGCAGCATGTTGCATTAAGGCTCAGTTCACCTTTATTTCCCTGCATGACAGGTTTCCACTGCTTTATTCCGCTTTTCTGGTTAGAATTGATTTTTTTTCTTTAAAAGTCTTTTCCCTGATCAAGGATATTTCTGCATTAATGAAGCAGTATGTTCTGGTATCTATAAATGGAACAGCAGACGCTCTAACAGCCAGTGAATGGGGAGTAATAGAGAAATTTTGAAGAAAAAAGCACTCTTCCACTAGCAAAATCAGCAAATACAGGGGCTTAAGAAACGTTTTGGATGTTCATTCACTGTGTATGGGCAGTACCTCCTTAGAATCACAGAATTGTTGAGGCTGGAAAAACACTTCTGAGCCCATGACCTAATATCACCACATCAGCCAGATCAGGCTCCTAAGTGCCCATCCAGTCTGTCCTTAAACACCTCCAGGGATGGTGACCCCACCATTCCCCCGGGTAGTCCATTCCAGCATCTGATCACCCTTTCTGTGAGGAAGGGCTTCCTAACATCCAACCTAACCCTCTCCTGACAGCTTCAGGCCCTGTCTTCTTGTCCTGCTGCTGGTTGCCTGGGAGAAGAGCCCGACTCCCACCTGACTACAACCTCACTTCAGGTAGTTGTAGGGTAGTAGTAGCCTTCAGTTACCATAATATTTGCTTTGTGCCCTTTGTACTGTAATTCAGAACCACAGCAGTATTGCGTCCATGCTTTTTTATTGCTATTAAATCAGAACAATGTGATATTTAAAAGCATTTTTCAGTTTCTGCATTTCTTTTCCCCTAGTCCTTCTCAAGTTTTCTGTTGGCAGTTCCATAAATGTTACGAGCAGTATGGTGATGCTGCTCCTGCTAATTGCTGTGTTGAACTATGTTGATTTAGCAATCCCACTTATTCTGCTACTAACACAGATGTCTATCCATCCTCTGTCTCTGGCTTCCTCCTAACCCGTGGGGAAAACTTGCTAAATAAGAAGGTTTGGCTGCCCAACTTTAACTTGGTGGGGTTATTTTAGAGACAGCATTCATATTGGTGCTGTGTGTGAAACAGTCAGCTTGAAGCCTTCAAAGACCTTAGAAAAAATGAACATCAACCCCAGACCAGATCTCCTGTGCTTGATGGTTACAGGTAGAGGATCCTGAAGCCATCCCTGAGGATCACTTCCAAGAGAGATGGCAGTGTACGACAGTGAGATGACAATTTGGTTGCTAGATGAAAGGAGAGGAGAGCTCCTAAACCCTTGTGAGATCAGCACGCATTGATTTACTATGAAGTGCAAATGAACAAATGAGTAAAATGTGAGTGTGGAGCAGTTTGGCCTTTCCCCTGCCTCTCTTTCCTTTTTCTGGTGGCAAGAAAGATAACATTGTGCATTTGACTGATTTGTTCTTTATGTTGGAGATTTACACATGGTGCTAAGCAGTCTTAGTAGTTACTTCACCTATGAGTTACAATCAGGATTTCATCCTTAAGGCATTTATGTATGAAAACGCTTCTCATTAACAGCAAGACCTCACTGCTTGGTTGAGGTTGGCTCTGCTGGTGTTTATACCTCTTGGTAAAGTATATATAGACATCACTACGGAGGTGGTGCTCTGAGGACAGTCAGAGGCTGAGGGAGATTCTCTTCCCCTTCTACTCTGTCCTGGTAAGACCACACCTGGAGTCCTGCATCCAGTTTTGGGCTCTCCAATTCAAGAGAAATAGGGATCTACTGGAGGTAGTCCAATAGAATGATTTAGGGACTTGAGCATCTCCCCTATGAAGAAAGACAGAGAACTGGGGCTTGTGAAGAGAAGACTGAGAGTGATCTCATTAATGTCTGTAAATATCTGAGGGGTGGGTGTCAAGAGGAAGAGGCTAATCTCTTTTCTGTGGTGCCTAGGAATAGGACAAGGAATAATGGAATATAGAAGGTTCCACCTCAACGTGAGGAGAAATTTCTTTCCTGTGAGGGGGACGGAGCCCTGAAACAGGCTGCCCAGAGAGATTGTGGAATCTCCTGCTCTGGAGATTTTCAAACCCCACCTAGACACAGCCCTGTGTGACCTGATCTAGGGGATCCAGCTCTGCCAGGGGGGTTGGACTGGATGATCTCTAGAGTTTCCTTCCAACCCCTGATGTTCTGTGATTCTATGACATGCTCTTGCAGGTCAGTGCCCAACTTTCATCACTATAGGTTCAAGCAGATGGGACACCGCAACCAGAATGGTGTTTTCCTAGGGCAATGTTAAGTTTTAAAACTGACCCTGAAAACCTAATGGCAGCACTTGTGGGGGAAAGGATGTTCAGAAGTGACACATGGATGAATCTCATAACCAGGTGAAAGGACCAGAGCTAGCCAGGCACCTGCTGCTGCACACAAAGTTGGTCTCTGTGTCTGCCACCAAGAAGAGCTTTTAGCTCCACTGCTGGCTGCATCCCAGTAGGTGCTGAGCGATGGGGACACAAGCCATGCCAGTCAGTCCTTGATGTGAGGAATGGCCCCCTCTGTTGTAAGAGGCCATCCAGGAGGGAAGGCCAGGCTCAGGAGAAGCTCTGGAAGGGCCTTAACAGCCCTGAGTGGCCTTACCTGGTGTCCCTATCAGTACATCACAGAGCCTGTTTGGGTTGGAAGTCTTTCTGTGAAATTCTGTGTTTGAAGATGCTCTCTCTGGCAATTGGAGCTCCCAGTGACAGCAGGAGACGATGAATTGGATCAGGGTGAGGAAATGAGTTTTGCATTTCCCAGGTGCTTTCCACAGAGGTCTCTGCATGGCAGTGGCAGGCCATGGGTTGGTGTTGATTTCTCTGCTGTTGTATCTTTGGGTCAATCTTCTTTCTTTTTATTATCTACCCTGCAGAGGTAGATAATAAACTCCATCTTTGTTTTCTACTCATGGCTGCATCCCTTTGGTTAGGTTATGGAATTGGCAAAGCAAGAGGTAACAATGTGCTGCCCAGAAACGAGCCCCGTTTGTCCAAAGCCAGAGTGGGTTTTGTAACGCTGCAGGCTTCAGACGACACATTAGAAATAAACATCTCTGAAATAAGTTGGCTGCTTATTTCTGTCCTGGGTGGAGTGTTTGAAGCTTTAAGTGCTCACTCTGCTGTAGGATGAGAACAAATATGAGACTGAAGTGCAAACATATCCTGGGAAGGGTATAACAGGCCTGCTGGTTTCCAAGCACTGAAGTTTTCTTAATTGCTTCCCTTAAGAGACAAGTTAGAACAGCAGAAGCACCTTCGTAGCCCTGTTGGCAGCTGTGGGAGATGTGCCACAGCTGTGTGGTATTGTTTCTGAACCCAGGGCACTCTACCACTGTAGATCCTACTCAACATTGCTCAAGTTAACCTATTTAGTATTTAGGTAGAGAGCTGTGCTTTTCTTGTTGTAAATATCTGACCCTGGTGCATTTCCCTTTTTTCACAGAATCATTAGGGATTGGAAGGGACCTTGAAAGATCATCTAGTCCAATCCCCCTGCCAAAGCAGGATTACCTACACCAAGTCACACAGGAACATATCGAGGTGGGTTTTAAACCTCTCCAAAGAAGGAGACTCCACAACACCCCTGGGCATCCTGTTCCAGTTTTCCTCCATTTTTGGATGTTTTGCCAAGGATGGATATTTCTGTCTGAAAGAAACCTGCTGGGTTTTTGTCTCTTCATCTGTGGAGAAACACCCAGGAGATCACAGAATCATAGAATGGTCTGGGTTGGAAGGGATCTTAAAGATCTAGTTCCAACCCCCTGCCATGGGCAGTGACACCTCTCACCAGACTGGGTTGCCTGGAGCCCCATCTGTCCTGGCCTTGAACACTTCCAGGGATGGAACAGCCACAAATTCCCTGGGCAACCTGTTCCAGGGCCTCAGCACCCTCACTGTAAATAATTTCCTTCTAATATCTAATCTGAATCTTTCCTCTTCCAGTTTAAATCCATTTCCCCTCATCCTACCAGTACAAAGTCTTGTTGATCCAGGCAGACAGTCTCCACAGTGAGTGATACTGGTGAGTTGGTCTCTTCATAGCTGGGGTAACTTGTGACTTGTGTTCTGTTTCCTGTAAGAGGTTCACCCTGCTCTGGCTTTTGAAACCATTGTGTGAGGAAGCCTGGGAACGACCGCTCACATCACTGGAAGTAGTGGTTGAGGCAATGGGTAGAAGAGGGACATGGTCCTGATTGGAGCTGATACCCTGTCTAGCTTCCTTGATTTCTCTGGTGTCAGTAGGGGAGAATGAGGTCAAACCCAGATACTTACGTTAATATTTTAAAAGCAACAGAATCTTCCAGGAAGATAAAAATTGAAGAAACATGATACAAGGGATGGAGAGTGGCAGGAGCATTCCTTTGCTGTCCAAATGAGTGCAGAACTTACTGAAGTTTAGATGACGCACCAGGGAGGTGCAAGGGCTTCTCAAGGTTTTCAAGGCCCAGGTTACATAGTGGGAAGCTCCCACTGATTTCTTTGAAGTGGGTTTGGGTCATGCTTCTGTAGAACAACTGAGATTGCTCTTCATGAAGACATGCAGCTTTGAAAGTGATAACTACATACAAAATCTCTTTAGTAGGATTCCTCCAAGAAGTGGTAGAAATACAGCAGGAGCTTTTAAAACAAAGCCATGTGACACAGGAGATGCCCCATGCACTTATAAATCCAGTGACCGTACCCTTGCTGGAACAGAGGTAGTGTTAACACATCTATGCTTGTACAGTAGCTGGCACAAAGGCTGCTTGGACCTTATCAAGACCTTACTTGAAGAAACAACATCCTTCAGGGACAGAAGATCATTGCCTAGCTCTGCCTAACAGCTGGGAGCAACAGAAATACTTCTGATGACATCCAGGGAAAATCTTGTTCCGTCACCATGCTGACCGGGTAGTTCTGCCAGGAGAGTTTTGTCTTCATGGTGTTACAGTGGCAGCACAGCTCATCCTGCCGCTTTGACCAGTGCCTTCTGTACTCTGTTCCTGCTTTTTATGAGATCCTGCTTGTGGGGATTTGTGTGTCAATTGTTTCTAAGCAGATGACTCAGAACAGGGTAACTGTCGCAGGCCATGTTAATATTTACAGTATATGGTGGTGTTCCCCTCCTTGGTGTGCAAACAGCAAAGTCAATCAACAGCCGTCATCTGTAGGAGGGCAAACAGGATGGTTTTACAGGTCTGTGGCATCCACAGTTTGGTTACAGGAGACCCAAGAATTCAGGGTGGCTACCTGGTGCACTAAGCAGGTTTTATGGAGATGCATTTGAGAGGCAAAAGAGTAGCAACACATAACTTTTCAATAACATTTCATTTAATGTACCCATTTAATCTTGAAAACCCCACGCAGTAATTTCCTCCTTACTTCACGGGTGGGCAAACTGTGGCAGAGAGCCATAACAAGTCCTGTATGTCACTATATAGTAAAACAATTTGGATGTTACAAGTCCTGAATCAGTGATTTCTCTAATGATACTGGAATATCGTGGTGGGCATAGTGTTTGGTCTCAGATCTTGAAACCCCCCCCTTAGATTTCATGGGATCTGCGTGAAATGCTGGACAGGTCCACATGGAGGTCGCTGTGTGCTGTCCACAGACCCAGTTTTCTCAGTTGCCCTTGGTGGACTTCTTCTGAAAAGGCTGTGGTCCCCCCTCCCTGCTCCCCAGAGGAATGTGACCCACAGGATGAAAATTGCTGGTGTAGGAGTGTTATTAGCGAAGGCTGGAAGCACTGAAGTGAGAAGGAAGATGTGTTTGAAAGCAGGTCTGAACTCGCTAGATTAACGCTTGGCTTTGCTCCTCAGATAGCTGCAGGTGGGGGAAAAGCTGATGTGAAACTCTGCTGCTGTAGCTGTCTGATTTTAGGTCAGAACTTGAAGTGTGTGAGCTTTTGTTTGTGAATGCCCTTGACTGCCACCTGCGTCACCACAAGTGTTGTAGGTAGGGGGAGGGCTGGGGGTCTTCATGTGGAGCAATTGCTGCTGTTGCAGGAGGCCAAACTGGGAGGAGCTAAGGTGTGGACAGGCAGAAACCCTCTTTGTGTCCTGGTACCTCAATAACAGTTTGCAGCTTATGTTGTGGAACGGCTTTAGCAAGTTTGGCCGATGCTAGGATTATCCCCCTGGAGGAAGTGCTGATAGAAAGCTGCCTGGCAAGTACCACAAGTGTGGGGTTTAAAGGAAAACATGCTATGGGACAGTGTGTGGGATTGGGAGCAGGGGTTTAAGCTGTTGTGGGGTTGTTGTGGAGTGAAGGGCTGGACAGTGCTGTGTGGGATTTAATAGTGGGTGGCTAAAACATGGAAGGTGAAAATAACTTTGGGGTGAGGCTATAAGCTCTGGCTGAAGCACATGCATGTTGGTGCTGTAGGGAGCCACTCCAGAGCGAAGTGTATTTGTTTTTTTCTCCTTTTGGAATGTAGTTTATTGTTCTGGTTCTACCCTCTTTTTCAGTGTAGGGCTAGCAGGCTGTATTGAAACTGTTTCCACCTCTTTAGATGAGGTCAGTGGGATGTTTATCCAGTTATGAAATGAAGAGGTTGCTCATGTGTGGTTCCTGAGTGCACGATTCTGCTAGGTTTGTGTGTTTGCACTTAACTTAGACCAAATATCAAATGGGAACAGTAAATCATTCTTTGTTGTTCCCTATCTGCAGCTGGTTCTCTTTGCCCTGAGTTAAATAGCAGGGGGCATGCAGCAGAGTAGAGCAGAGGTGATGGAAGGCAGGATCAAGCCATGTCTTAAAGATCTTTGCTCAGAAAGGTCTTGCGTGATCACATGGCTCTGTGCCCAGCCAGTGCTGAACCCTTCTTTAGTGTGTGCTAACCTCAGTACCTCTAAAGACTACAGAGCTGAGCTGAGCCAGTACCAGATTGCCAGGAACCAGAGCTTTAGAAGCAGTTTACCTTTGAGGTAAATGTTAGGGTTCTAGATCCAAGAGTTTAGCAGGTCTCTGCTGAGGATATGGCATACTGGAAACCCACAAGGTGTTACAGCACCTTATGGAATAACGTTAGGAGTGTGTTGTAGTGTGCACTGTTTCAGACCTAAGACATCATCGCTAAGGAATGCTGCTAGCTGGTGAAGAAGAACCAGGTGCCATGGAGACGAGATAACTGAGAAGGCAACAAGAGACAAGGATGGGGCGCCTGGGTGCAGAGCAGGGAAAAATTTGCCTGCCCACCAGCCAGACCTGAGGAGGGACCAATTAGGAAGCCAGATAGAAGGCGTGGTTTTCTTGTGAGAACTTGTGGGATCACATGCAGGGAGAGATTGTATATAAGGGACAGCCTGAGAACTATTAAATGACTTTCATTTGATCACATTGATCATGGTGTGATGGTCCTTCTATAGATCTCCTGCAGGAGTGCAGCCACCTCAGGTGCTTTGACCAGCTTCATTCGCTTGCTCTTATAGAATCATAGAATCATTAGGGATTGGAAGGGATCTCAAAAGATTGTCTAGTCCAATCCCCCTGCCACAGCAGGATCACCTAGACCAAGTCATAGAATCAGTCAGGGTTAGAAAGGACCACAGGATCATCCAGTTCCAACTCCCCTGCTGTGGGCAGGGAAAACACACCCTTGATCAGGCTGGCCAGAGCCCCATCCAGCCTGGCCTTAAACATCTCCAAGGATGGGGCCTCAGCTGCCTCCCTGGGCAACCCATTCCAGGCTCTCACCACTCCCACAGTGAAGAACTTCCTCCTCACATCCAGTCGAAATTCACCCATCTCCAGCTTTGCTCCATTCCCCCTAGTCCTGTTGCTACTTGATATCCTAAAAAGCCCCCCCCCCCAGCCTTTTTGTAGGCCCGCTTCAGATACTGGAAGGCCACAATAAGGTCACCTCGGAGCTTCCTCTTCTCCAGACTGAACAGCCCCAACTCTCTCAGTCTGGCCTCATAGGAGAGGTGCTCGAGCCCTCTGATCATCCTCGTAGCCCTCCTCTGCACTTGCTCCAGCATCTCCACATCCCTCCTGTAATAAAGGCTCCAGAACTGGACGCAGTACTCCAGGTGGGGTCTCACCAGAGCGGAGTAGAGGGGGAGAATCACCTCCCTTGACCTGCTGGCCACACTTTTCCTGATGCAGCCCAGGATCTGGTTTGCCTTCCGGGCCGCAAGTGCACACTGCTGGCTCATGTTGAGCCTCTCATCCACAAGCACCCCCAAGTCGCTCTCCTCAGGGCAACTCTTCAGCCAGTCCCTGCCCAGCCTGTATTTGAGTTTAGGATTGCCTCGACCCAGATGCCGGACCTTACACTTGGTCTTGTTGAACCTCATGAGGTTGGCTTGTGTCCACCTCTCCAGCCTGTCCAGATCGCTCTGGATGGCATCCCTGCCCTCCAGCGTGTCTGCTGCACCACACAGCTTGGTGCCGTCAGCAAACCTGCTGAGGGTGCACTCAATGCCTCTGTCCATGTCACCTACAAAGATGTTCTGTTCTGTGCAGAAAGTGGCAGCCTGGCCAAGTATAAGTTACTGGGATCTTGATGGATCCTTGCCCCCAATATGCATGACTGTCGTCCAGAAAGCCATAATTTCATTATGGTATTTTCTTTTCCAACCGTGGTGATGAGAGGAAGTGGGTTTGCTAGAAAAAAACCCTAGAAAATATGGACTCAGTTATTCCCTCCTGGTAGGAGGATTCCCAGTGCTTAGGGCTAAGACCCATCCTCACTGTGAACTGTCTCCGGCAATCACTGCATGAGGGTGGCTTTAACTCCATGTTGCTGGGTGAAACTTGAGGGAATCCAGCTTGCCAGAAGTAAATGCAGCTGCTCTGTAATCTGTCAGTTACTGTTTGTTTAGTCATCGCTCCCTGCATCTTTGGTATGGACAGCTTGTCATAATTTCTGTGACAGGAGTGACACTACAGGTACAAACATCATGGCACGCCCCATGACATCTGGGGGCAGTTCATACAAACAAAAACTGGCTTGAGCACCTTTCCCCAGTTGTACCCAGTAACACCAGCTGGTATGGCGTGTACTCCTGTGCCTCATGATACCGTCAATTGAGGTGTTATATTTGAGTGGCAAGAAGTCTGGAGGGGGATTGTTTATGAAGCCCTGGAGTAATAGGATGACAGTTAATGGTTTCACATGAGACAAGGGCAGATTGGAATGGGCTGTTAGGAAGAAGTTCTGTAGCAGGAAGGGAGTTGAACACTGGAACAGATTGCCCAGGAGGTGGTTGAGGCCCCATCCCTGGAAATACTCAAGGTGAGGCTGGACAAAGCTCTGGGCAACCTGATCTGGATGATGTCCCTGTTCACTGCAGGGGAGTTGGGCTCGAGGACCTTCCAACCCAGGCCATTCTATGGAATTTATGGCAATAACTGAAGCCAGAAAGTAGAAGTTCTCTCTCCTGTCATGAAAAGCTGTACTCTGTATATTAGAGCTCACTGCTTTGTGTCCAGAATGTGATTTCTACAGAAACATTGATTTTTAAACACTGAAGCATTGCAGTGTATTAATTTCTGTTCTATTTGTATAAACATGACATTTAAATTCTAAGCACCTTCAACCCTTCACCCTTCTGCTGGTAATTAATTCCTAGTATGTTCCAGTCCCACTCAGCTCAGGCTTAATCAGATCATCGGTTGTGGATGTTAACCACAACATCTGTGATGTTTGCATAAAACCTGTCGGAGCCTGACGCTGTATGAAATCGCTGTCATTACACAGCTCGTCCTGAGCCTCTAAGTAGCCGTGCTGCTCGGGAAACAGGATTAGGGTGAAGTATTCTGTTAACACGCTTAATCCAGAACGAAAATAATATTCATTACTCCTACCCTGTTCTAGGAGACAAATGTTTTGTTTAAGCTGAGAGTGACCTTTCTGAACAGGGAGTGTGAGCTACATTATAAAATTGAGGTCCATAACGAAGAAGATTAGTTGGAGCTTGTAATGCAGCAAAGTTGGGTGTTGAGTGGGAAGCAGTTGTGTTGGAGGTGACACTGCTTTCTCAGAGCTGCTCCTTCGAGGCTGGCTAGGCTGGAACTGTAATTCATAGCAACACAGAATGTGTTGGGTTGGAAGGAGCCTCCAAAGAGCATCTTGTCCAACCTCCCTACAACAAGCAGGGCTATCTCTCACCAGAACAGATTGCCCAGAGCCCCATCCAGCCTGACCTTGAATGGCTCCAGGGATGGGGCCTCCACCACCTCTTTAGACAGCATGTCCACCTGCAATCTGCCCTTTTCCAGCTTCAGACCATGACCCCTTATCCTATTGTTCCCTGCTCTTGTAAAGAGTCTTCCTCAGCCTTCTGACAGCCCCTTTCAGAGGTTGGAAGGTCACTTTAAAGTTCGTCAGGAGCCTTCTCCTCTTCAGCATCTCTTTAAAAGTTGTGATGTGGGATCTGCTGGAGGGAGCCAACCGCTGTCTCCCTGGCTGTGTCTGAGTCAGACATTGCTCTTTCAGACCGTTGACTGTCTGCTGGTATTTCCACTATGTCTGTGTTGCAGCCACAGCTCTGACTCAGACTCCGAGACTGCACTGGAGGACTCCAGAGCTAAAACAATGAGTGCCGACAGCGCCAGCGAAGGAGCCAAGCTCCTGTCGGGGGTGGCTGTCACAACACATCTGCTCTGCATGCTCACCAGCGGATGGACATGAACAGTAATGCTGTGTTTTTCTCCGTGCACAAAGGCCGTCTGTAGGCCCTGTCAGAATGAGTTCTCATGGATTGGGGCGAACGGCGGGGTCTGTGAGTGAATGTGCTGGGGACTGCCTTTAATTGCAGGGAATGCAAAATGGCTGCAGGTCTCCACGGCAGAGCTGTGGCTTTGTGCCGGGCAGAGAGGCACGACAGCTATGCACTTACCTTGCACAGCACCCTCCCTGAACTCTAACTTTGTCCTCTTGCTCAGCCCAATTAGCAATTGAACAAGGGGTTGTGTTTGTTAACCATTATTACAGATTTTCTATGACTGGAAGCACTTGAACGGCCTTCGGGTACCTTGTTCGTGTCAGACAAAGTCCCGCTGGAGCAGAGTGAAGCTTCACAATTTTCATTCTGCCTTGGGAGAGGTTTTGTGATGATGGGTTTGCACTGGGGAGAGCCATGTGCACCCCTTTGGTTGTAGTTTGCAGGAACAGCATGACTGACGGGGGTGTTGGATGCTTCATGTTTAGTTTAGTTCTCGCTAACTGAGAAAATATTTGGTCTAACAATTATTTTAAATTTATTTTTGTAATTTGTTTTTTATCTTGCATTGTTTAAAATGATGCTGAGTGGGGAGCAGGATGAGAATCTCCCTGGTCAGTAGATACTGATTCATGTTGTCCAACTCTGTGTGCTGAAATACTGCTCTTCTGAGCTATACAGTCAGCTTATGAGCAAGGAAAGGAGGAGAGAGTGTTGATGGGGATGGGGAGTAGGAAAAATACTGGTGGATGAGCAGAAGAGGTAAAAAATTAAAGTAACAAAGCTGAGTAAAACTGTTGTGTACAGATACTTGTTCTATCCATGACGTCTTGCTGAGTGTAGTGTTGAGCACAGAACAAGTGAGTGGAGGGTCGGAAGACATAATTCTCTAACAGTGTCTGGGTTTACGGTTTTTTATTTTCATACTATTATGAAAAAGATGCAGCAGAGCAGCCCAGGATCTGCTTTGGATAAAGAAAAAATCTGGCTGGAGCCCACTCGTTGGTCAGTGGCAGACAGAGTTTTTCATGAGGAGACTGCCAGGTCTGTGAAGCGGTGAGACTGGAGCCTATTGCTCACCCTCTGTTTTGAACAGGCTGGTACAAATACTGGTTCTGGGTGTTGTGGCTTAAAAAAATGAGGCGAAAACAAGCCCCTCGACTGTAGAGATTCCCTGTAGCACAAGGTGGCAGTAACGCTCTACCAGTGCGCCTTCACTCTCCTGCGGCTGCACAAGCGGACATCAGACCTGCAGAATGCAAAGATGAGTTGGTTTAGGTCTTTATTTTCTTGGGCACTACTGCAACCTACCTGAAGGGAGGGTGCAGAGAGGTGGACTTGGGTCTCTTCTCCCCAGTCGCCAGCAACAGGACAAGAGGAAATGGCCTCAAGCTATGTCGGGGAGGGTTAGATTTGACATCGGGAAACATTTCTTTCCTGACGGAGTGGTCAGGGGTTGGAATAGGCTGCCCAGGGACAGAAGGAGTCACTATCCCTGGAGGGGTTTAAAACATGAGTAAATGTGGCTCTGGGGAACAGGGTTTAGTGGGCAGGTTGGAGTTGGAGTGATGGTTGCACTGGGTGATCTTGGAGGTCTCTTCCAACCTTAGTGATCCTGTGATTCACCTCCCCTTTAACACGCCCCCCCCCCCTTCCTATTTTTCCCTGAGGTCTGGGTGGGGTGAGAGAATGTGAAATGTTTATGACCTGGGTTGGGCTGGAGCCTCTTGCCTCAAGATGATGGGGAACTGTATGCATCTATCTGAGTTTGGTGCTGTAGGGAAATGGCTGGGATTAGTTAAATCCCAGGATTAGTTAAAATGAACTCACCACCCTGCTGCCACTGCAAAACCTCTGCTACCTACAGATCCCATGGAGCTGCACAGGAGCTACTCAGTGAAGTCAGACCAGACTGGGTGTAACAAGAAGAGCAGGGGCCTGATGGAGTGGGTCCAGAGGCGGGCACAAAAATGGTCAGAGGGCTGGAGCACCTCTGCTACAAGAATAGGTTTAGGGAGCTGCGATTTTTCAGCCTGGAGAAGAGAAAGCTTGAAGGGGACCTTCCAGTACCTGAAGGGGGCTACAAGAAGGCTGGAGGGGGGCTGTTTGCAAAGGCCTAGAGTGATAGGACGAGGGGCACTTGTTTCATAATAGAGAAGGGCAGATTGAAATGGGCTATTAGGAAGAAGTTCTTTAGCAGGAGGGGGCTTGAACACCGCAACAAGTTTGTACAGGGAGGTATCCCATCCCTGGAGCTATTCAAAGTGAGGCTGGACAAGGCTCTGGGCAACCTGATCTAGCTGAGGCTGTCCCTGCTCACTGCAGGGGGTTGGACTGGATGACCTCTGGAGGTGCCTTCCAACCCAGGCAATTCTATGACTCTCTGTAAGGAATAATCACGCTGTGATGTAGATCTAATACTCTGTTACTGCCCAAAGCTATGTTTTACACTGAAGCAGAGCTCAATACCTGCTTGAAAATGGATCTAGATACCCATCTCCTGTAGCCTTTGCTCAGGAGTTTTCAGCTGGTGCATGCAGCTGCAGGTGCATGGTGCATGGGGTGTGAACACAAGGGTTGTGTTGTTCCGGAGTGACTCTCCTGCCCTGATGCCTCATCTTGGCCTTTCCTGCTAAGGGTTTGTTAGCTATTTACATTGTGGGTCCTTTTCTGAACCTCTCAGTGCTGTGAGATATCTGTTCCATATTAAAAGTTTAGAGGATGCAGGCTTTCGTTTAATCACAGAGAACACCAGCATGAGGAGATGTGGGATTAATTTTAAAAAATATCTGTGTATTATATGCAGAAAGGGAAAGAAGCACTAGAGTGGTGAAAACCTGTTGTTTCCAGTCAGCTGTGAGACACCATAGTCCTGTCTTGTGACAGTTTCCTGTCCCTTGGGAAGACTTGGGCAGGTACGTGGGAAGCATCTCACGGCAACAACATTGCCTGTTGTTTTCTTTCCAAGCTGCCATCCACTACTGGGTGTAAGGATCAGGCCTGACAGAATCACAGAGTATTCTCCATTGGAAGAGACCTCTAAGATTGTCAAATCCAACCACCAACAAGCACTGCCAGGCTACCCCTAGCTCATGTCCCTCAAAACTCCGTCTTTTAAATCTTTCCGGGGTCAGTGACTCCAACAGTGCCCTGGGCAGCCATAAGCTTCTGAAGGAGGATGCTGTCCAAGGCTTTGCTGAAGTCCAGGTACACAGTGTCCACAGCCTTTCCCTCATTCACTGGGGTGAATTTAGCTTCAGCAGCCTTTTACTAATAAAGTGAAAAGATGTCGTAAGAAAGATAGTGAAAGATAATAAACACAGCATCCCAAACTGCTCCAAATCAGTATCACTGAGATAATGGTGTTTGAAGGTGTCCTGGTTTGAGGGGTGTTTGTTTTGGTTTCTACCCTGTGGCCACATTCTCTGCTCCACTCCTAGGGATGTATCACTGTCCTGGAAGTTGTGGGCTGGAGTTGGGAAGGATTACAGTGAATGCCTTTTCCCTGTCACGTCTGTTTTAGGCTCCTCAACTGCTCTGAAGTGGACAGTTATCCCTCCTCACACAAAGGTGGTCACTGCCTTTCTGCTGTGCAGTTTTGGTACGGAGTGACATTCATAGGTCTAGAAACTTCTTGTGTGTGAGGGGAGTTCCTCTGAGGTGTTGAGAGCTCTGTGTGAGTCTGTGCATGTCAGACCTTCGGTGGACTGGCGGCTGCTGGGGGGCCTCCAGGCTGGGATTAATCACATGGATGAATCATCATCGAATCGTAGAATCATAGAATCACTACGGATTGGAAGGGACTGAACTGGAAGTCCAATTCCCCTGACACAGCAGGATCACCTAGACCAAGTCACACAGGAACACATCCAGGCAGGCCTTGAACATCTCCAGTGAAGGAGAAGAAAGCTCTGTGTCCAGTGGTGCCAGTCCCTGCAGATGTCACTCTTGGCTCGCAGGAGAAAGCTAAGGGTGAGCCCTCCATCCCCCATTCTGCCTGCAGAGCTGCTGTTCTCTCTGCACAGTGCTGTGACCCCACATCGGAGTGGTTACTGGCTGGTCTAGTGCAGTGTTCTGTCCAGCAAGTCATTGTGCAGTGTTACTGGCTTTTGGGGCTGTATCTTTAGTCTGTTACTGGGATAGCTGTTTCAGCTGTCCCACAGTGTGTGTGACAGCATGCCACAAATCCGGAAGCGTCTGTGATTTTCCTCTGTCTGTCTGATTAACTTAGAGTAATTACATTGCCACAGTTATTTTGGTGCACTGGCAACAACATTGAATAATGGATGTGTTTCAGTACGGAGCACCTTCCAAACGTGCAAATGTTTGGAACATCCTTCTGGGTGGCACAGATTGAGGATCAGAGCTTGGGTTTCTTGCCTAGTAGAGTTAGTGACAGTTTGTAGGATGAAGCACAACTGAGAATCTCCCCTTGTCATGCTCTGTCCCACAGCCTGTGTGAGCATGAGCAAGGATTGCTTTACAGTGTGATGTTTTGTCCCTCCTGTGTGAGAAAGCAAAGACTTCCTTACTCGGGCTGACAGTGGAAGAACATCTTTTTCCTGTCTGATGATTGATTTTTAAAATCTTAAATATTTTTAAAGATCTTGCTAGCTTCTGAGGAACTGGAACACCTTTTACCATCTTCTCTTAATGAAGACTCAAGTTGTGCTGGGGGGAGTTCGGTTGGACATCAGGGAAAATGTCTTCCCTGACAGAGTGGTCAGGGGTTGGAACAGGCTGCCCAGGGAGGGGAGGAGTTGCCAACCCTGGAGAGGTTGAAATAACGAGTAGATGTGGCCCTGGAGAACAGGGTTTAGTGGGCAGGGTAGGATTGCATTGGTGATTGATCTTGATGGTCTTGTAGATCTCTTCCAACCTTAATGATTCTATAAAATGCAGTTTGACCATGGATGAGGTGATGTTGAGTAACATCCAAACCTGCATGGGTATTTTTGACACACATGACTGCATCCATATGTGGCTTTTTGTATACAGTGAGAAAGCCACATCACTGCTCAGGAAAAACAGACTGAGGCTATTGAACATGTGCTAAAGCTCAGAGTTTTCATTAATTTAATATACTGGAGAATATATTGTACTAACAAGAGATTCCCGCTCTGAGCTGAATTGGGATTTGGGGTCTCATATGTTTTGCATCACTTCCTTGTCTCCACTCCAACTTAAAAGTATTGAAGTGATTTTTGGTGAAGTTCATCTCCTGGTGTTGTGTTTTGTTTTGGTTTCTTCCTCCAAATACTTTCACAAATGGTTAGCTTCAGAATTAGAGGCATCATCCTTACGGTGCTGAAGTGCAATGCGAGACTGAGATCTTGGCACTCCAGGCAGTTGGAGTGGTTTTGCTACCTGTGGACTTCACTTTCTGGTATGCAGTCATCATCATCTGATCTGTGTGGGTTCCTGGAAGGAGGTGCATCCACTGGGCTGTGTGTTTTGGACTAGGACCTGTGTGGGTGATCTGAGTCAACAGTTTGAGACTATGAACCTGACACTTGGTCGCTGGGATGCGTGAACTTTGGCAGGAGCCAAGGCTTCCCTACTCACAGAGAGCTGGCTGGTCCCCTTCTTCTGGAAGAAAAGGCATTGAGGTTCTGGCTGGTATTAAAATGATGTCTTTTAAGGTTTAAGGGCATTTAAATGATGTGTGGTCCCGGTGCTTAGGCACATGATTTAAAGATCAACTGTCAGTGCTGAGTCAAAGGTTGTTCTTGATCATCTTAAGTCTTTCAACCAAAGACTTTCTGTGATTCTGTCTGTCCTGGCACACTGGAGCTGAATGAAGCCTGCTAGCCAGCAGATGCAGGGAGAACACTACAGATGTAGAAGAGGGCACTTCTGCCTGCTCTTGTTGCTGACTTGTGGTCTGGCTTTGTGCTTTTCTGTTTCATAATGTGGATGTTCAGACTAAGCTGAACTAACTGCTCATGTTATCTAGTAGTTACAGACAGACAATACAGCAATAGACACCCCCTGCTTCAGGTCACAACCATGCCTTTGTTCCTCTGTGCTGATGCTCCCTGGCAAAATTCTGTGCCAGGGAGCTTCAGGCACTTTGGAGTGAGGTCCTTCTTACCCAGCACTGTCAGCACATGGAGCCTTTCAGGCCTGAAAGGCATCACAGGGTATGGTATCTGTGCCTCTGTTGTGTGTTTGACAGGCAGGGCATTTTCTCGTGTCCCTGATGCCTGCTAAGATGCTCATGCCAGCTCGTGAACATGTAATTATTCACGGTGTTGTTTTAGACTGGCACCTTTTGTACTCACGTTGTTGGGTCAAGGCTTGCAGTGTCCCTGTTTGTGAGCACAGACCTCAGTCTGCCTTCCACCAAAGCAATTAAACTCCAGAAAAGCACAACTGTGGCATCCGTCAGCACTGTCAAAATCTGCTGGCACAGCAGCGGTTGAAGTGTTCTTTCCTCTTGTGACTTGTGCGCATGTTCTCGCTTCTCTTTCCTCTTTCCTGGTAGAGACTAGGAGCTGGAGGCCTGTCAGATGCTATACGGTCAAGTCAAACCTTTGACTAGAGGAGAATGACACGTTGACACTTTTCATAATAATTGCTTCGTACACCAGAAACCTCCAGCTGTTTTGGTGGAAGTAACATGATGTGACTGTGACAATAATCCAGTCCCTAAGCCTGCAGACTGAAAATAAGAGCTTTGAGGTCCAATTTTTAGTTCAAACATAGGTTTTCTTAACCTTTTTGAACATCATCATTAAGATAACTACCTGTGGAGATGAAGGAAAGTCCAAGGAAGTTCTTCCAGTTGCTGATGCCCATGTGTAGGTGCTTGTAGGATGGTTTTGTGAAGAAGGATTATTTTTGTCTTGGCAGCAGTAAATGCCAGGACTGCCCTTTGAAGAGAAATAGGTTTCAGTCGTCTTTCTGCATTGGAGAATTCAAGTTGCAAAATTTGTATGGCAAGATCTGTTTGTGGCGGCAGCCAAAGAATCTCAGAGGCTCTTGCCCTCTGAGGAGAGAGTGTGTGACCAGTCCACGTTGAATAGAAAGTCATCCAAAGGTTAGTTTATAGTGAGGGAATTCTGGGGCAGCTTTCAATCCTATAAACAAAATTATTGATGCAAACAATAGTCATGAAAGTTAGAGCCGAACAGGGAATACTTACTTTCAGTACTTTTTTGTTCACATGAAACATTAAGAACATCCTGTCCAATCTTTAATGAGACATGGAACTATTTGTGAAAGGATGAATATGGAACTGTATTTCATTAGCTCTTTCTTTGGAATTGATGCCTCTATCCCCACCCCAATAAAAACAGGATGAACATATGTCTGCTAAATGTTTAATGTCTCTAATGGTTTCTTGATCATTTGCATTTCAGATCCTCCTTCATATGTAGTATCTGTTTGGGCTGCACTGCTGACTGAAGCTGAAGGTGCTGTTTATTATCATTTTTTCCCTCGTTCAGCCCTAGGATGCAACAGAATAGCCTCATATTTCTGGAGATTCGCTGCTGAGCTCTCAGCATTGAGTGGGCACAGGCTCTACTAACTGTGCTCTAGAGGGACTATGTATTTGTGTGGATCTTTTTGATGACAGGGATTCAGAGAAAACATTAAAAAAGACATCTGTTGAAGGCGTAGAAAGGCAGGTAGGCAGCAGTGCCGTTGCAGTCATTGCCTGTTGTGTTTAAAGGATGATCCCACAAAGGCCATCATGTAACTTCATTAAGAGATGGATTAAAATCACTTAAGTGCCTTGTGTTTTGTTAGAGGTGACAGAGCTGCTGATGGAGCAGCCACTGGTAAAAAAACCCAACCAACCAAACTGGAGAGGCTGAAATCTGTTATTAAACCACAGTCCAATTTTAGAAAGCACAAAGTGCAGGGACTTGAGTGCTGTTTAGACTGAGGGCAGTCCTCAGAGGAGCCTGCTCATAGAACAAGTTACTCTCTCAACCTGTTATCACTCAGGATAATTATGCCAAATGTGGCGATAAAATACCAAATCCTGGAAGAGATTTCCTAGTATCATGATATCCTAGTCTGATTTAAAGTCTCTTAGGTCTCTCTAGTGACCTGAAAGGAAGTTTGCTGCTGTAATTGATTTATTTTAACTCATGCTAGTTACCAGAACATCAGATCCTTCCTGATCTGTTTTGGGAGACTTTTCATGTTGCTTCTGCTTTTTCTTGCTTCTGTGAGTGTAAAGCTGTTGAAGACAATCTGGTAGATATCCAAAATAAACCTGGAACTAGATAGCAGTGAACTGATGTTAGATTTCCGAAGTTACTAGTTGCAGCTCAAAGGATGCACAGACACTGTGATTATATCCTGTATTTCCAGCTTGAAAAGTTACACTGGAGAGACTATTTCCCTCTTACATTGGATTTTTTAATGGCACAATCATTCAAATGTCTCTATGGCTTTCAGTGTTGAGGCTCAGCACTTAAAAGTGCAGTGCCAGCTTGACTCCGAAAGGTAGCTGGTCCCTCATTGTAGACATCTGTTATTTACTGCACAACTGTCATGGTCACTCCCAGTTACCAGAGATAGCTGCCAGGGAGCTACTGCAGGTAAATTGTTCTGTTAGTAACATTATATATTAGGAGGAAAGTCTTCACAGTGAGGGTGCTGAGACACTTGGAACAGGCCGCCCAGGGAGCTTGTGGCTGCTCCATCCCTGTAAGTGTCCAAGGTTGGATGGGGCTCTGGGCAGCCTGATCTGGCAGGAGGTGTTGCTGCCCATGGCAGGGCGTTGGGACTGAATGAGCTTTAAGGTCTTTTCCAACCTAAATCATTCTGTGATTTATTCAAACTTCTCCCTTTCTGTAGTGGCTCCAGATGGATGCTAAGCGTGCCAGAGAGGTTTGTGGTGCATATGCCCTTGTCTGCTGTGGACACAGGCCAGGTGTCAGTGCTGATCCTCAGCTTGCAGCCTTCATCTCAGTGCCAGTGACAGGGAAGTGATGTGTCTGTTGCACCCTGGCAAGAACAGGTTAGCTGCCTGGAAGCATGTCTGGTTTCAGCTTGGAAGTTTATGTGTGATTGCTCATCAGCCTTGAGGGTTCACTCACTTGTGGTGGGAGAGAAAGTTGCCTTGGCACCCCTGTTGTTCAAGGATATCAAATGATGTGAAGAGCAGTGTATCTGGATGCTGTAGAACTACCCTTGGTTTGTTTTGCTTGATCCCTGTGTTGTTGACACATATATTTATGTCAAAAACAGTCAGCTGAGATGTGACCTAGATGATGAAGGAAGCATGCAGTAGAAATAGCCCTGGTCACAGAGTAAATGGTGAGATATCTCTATTTCTCACCATAACTTAAAGTCTGGTGGCTCCTTTGTTGGCTGAGGTGGTAGGATAGTGCTCCAGCCTGCCTCTTTCTGGGGCTGTTTTTGTAGGCCTCAGCTTTAATGTTGTTCAGGTACTCAAACCCTTTCGGTTTCTTGGAAGGGAGGTGTTTTTAGCAGTTCTGGCTCTTGCTTCAGGTCAGAAAATGTCCAGTTGACACTTGGGTGGTCTCACTGATGCTTCAGTAATGCCTTGGAGAACATAACACACAGACGCCTTTAAGGGCCCGCAGTGATTTCTGGGGCTTTCTGAAGATGTTTATGAGAGGTCCTGACCTCTCCTAACTCTCCACAACCCCTAGGAATGCTGAACTCTGATGCTCCTCAGTCGAGCATGTTCTCAAGGACCATGTTTGGTTTCACTGTTATTATTTCTAAGGAAGCAAACACCCTCACAGGGAGCTGATCAATTCACAGTGCCCCCAGACTGAAAAATGCATTTCCAAATGCTACATCCTCAGTAAAAGAAGATAGAATCCATGTGTAGAAAATACCAAGGAAGGAGGAGAACGCTGACCATCTGTTCCTCTCCTCTCCATTGCCACTAGGTATTGTTTTTTGAGTTGTGTGTAGAGTTTTATGTCCTAGATGTAAGTAAACAGACTGCTTCCCTGCGAGATACTTACTGCAGTTTGTCACCCTGTGCGGCACTGCAGTGATTGCTGGGCCTTGGCTCTACAAGCTCATGCTGGGTTGCTGGAGCCCTGACAGTCTGGCAGGTGGCTGCACAGTGTCTCATTACAAAAGGGTAATGCGGGTTTCTGTTGTACATCCGTGTAAACATAAATCAGGCAGGAGAGGAGGAAAAAATTCTTTGTCTAAATCGGGCAGCAGAACAGGAGAAGGAACTGAGCAGTGTTGAGTTTGCTCAACTTCTGTGCTGATTTTGCTGGATGTCTCCTGCATGGGAGATGTAGGTCAGAGATGTTCAGAACTGCCTCCTGTGACCTGAACTGAGCAGAAAACAGGGCTGTGAATTAGTCTCCTCTCTGTGACTGTCCAGCTAGGGCTTACAAGATTCAGTTCTAGCAGGAAATTCATTTTGGTGACCCTTTACCTACTAGAGGGAGAACGTGCTGTCAGATCAGTGATAGAACAACAGGGATTGGCCTCAAGCTGCACCAGGGGAGGATTAGGCTGGATAATTGGAAGAATTTTTTCACTAGTCAGGGATGGGAACAGGCTGCCCAGGGAGGAAGTTGAGTCACCATCCTTGGAGGTGTTTAAAGGTTGTTTTAGATGTGATGCTTAGGGATCTGGTCTAGTGATGAACTTGGTAGAGTTGGGTTATTTGTTGGACTTTATGATCTCAAGGGTCTTTTCCAACCTGAATGATTCTATTATTCTATGATTTGTCACTATCACACACGTGGAAAGAGAGGTTATGGACACCTCTGGCTTTAAGAACTGTCAGTGGGGGTTAACTGAGCTTACACCTGCTTTGGGGTAGGGGGATATCAGTGAATCAGCTACAAATTCCTCATTATTGACTTTATTTAAGAATCAAAATTGTGGAACACAAAGCCAAATTGTTTTTTGCACCACCTAGCTGTACGAGGAAAGGCAGTCTCTGAGCTACAGACTCGTGTGTCAAGTTCATGTTTCCAGCTTAAACTCTGGTTTATTTGTGTGACACTGGTGCATGGAGATTCCAGTGGAACTTGGACAGTAGTTGCTCTGGGCACTGCACAGAACATACAGAAACCTCTGCACTGAACTGCGCTCTGATGTCCAAGGTAAATAAAAGGCTGGAGCTGATAGCTGGTCTGATGTCCAGCTGGACACAGACCCACAAGTCCAACATCCCACAGACTGGAGTGTGATAGTTCCTAATGGAAACGTTTGTGTTCCATGCAGCCACAAAAAGCCTGTCAGACCGAAAGAATGCAGCACCCCATCAGCTGCCAGTGCCCTGAGAGTCACTAGACTTGACGGGAAGGTCTGTTTGGAAGCAACCCTGTTCATGGTGCAAATGCTTAGCCAGCTGGCATTTCCCTTCTGCTCCTGGCTTTATGCAAGAGAAACCAGGCTCTGCCTGCACAATAAAGAAGAGCAGGTGGGATGATTTCTCTTACAGCATTGGTAGAAATAAGGAATTAGGTGTGTGCTGGTATGTTGGAGGGCAGTATGAATGCAAGTGGCACCTCTGATGCTAAGGCTGCTGGTGAAAGTGGTGGCATCTGTAAAAATACATAGCCTCTGAGACATCCGAGGAGTGTTTTATTTCAGGTTGAAATCTAGCACTGCAAGCGCTAAGGAATATTTTTCTTCTACTTTTCGCTTGTGACTAATTGATGAATAAATTAATGTACGGTTAGTGTGAAATGAGAACTGAATTATTCATAGGTATATTCTTTTTTGGTAAAGACGTGTAAGTCATGAACAAATAGTGATAATAAATTTTGGTTGGTGTAAAGTCAATAACTGACTGAGGTACTGGAGCTAGATGTTTCATTAATGTACCTAACCAGCTGGAGTGTGTGTGGTTTTTAGGCAGGAACTCTGTGAATACCTAGAAAATAGCTTCTGAAAAGTACCTGAAGAATTGCAATGCCTCACTGAATCCATTTGACCTGAGGACTTGCAGACAGCTTCTTCCTGGCTAGAAGTAAGCTGCCCACATGCAAAAAGACTGTGAAGGCACTGAAGAGAAACTCACCTCCTGGGGTTTTATGGGGTTTTGTCCCAGACCTTTGAGTCAAAGGATGTCTTTGATTTTGACCACCTGTCCCATTTAAAATACCAATGAGTGCCTGTGGATGCACTTCCACAGGTAAAGGATAGTTAATAGTTTTTTTTCAGTAAGGCAATAGAATCATAATGTGCTGGGTTAGAAGGGACTTCCAAAGGTCATCTAGTCCAATGTCCCTACAACAGGCAGGACCATCTCTCACCAGAACAGAAGGCCCAGAGCTCCATCCAGCCTGACCTTGAATAGCTTCAGGGACGGGGCCTCCACCACCTCTCTGGGCAGCCTGTTCCGGGGATCCCCCCC
>VXBP01004741.1:0-229579 GCA_013400115.1 Rhinopomastus cyanomelas | reverse complement strand
GCTTCAAACCATGACCCCATGTCCTATCGTTCCCTGCCCTTGTGAACAGTCTTCCCCAGCCTTCTGACAGCCCCTTTTGGGTATTGGAAGCTCCCCACAAAGGTGTCAGTATGAGATGTTTTGTTGTATTACATTAAGTGAAAGCTCTGTCTGCACTGAGGTTCAGAACAATACCAAGCACTGTCCTCTTCAGGGGGACTCCAGGAGGAGAGGAAACATAGTGCTATGACCCTGAGCTGCACTTATGCCTGTCACAGGTCTTCTGGGAGATCTTGAAGCCCAGGTGGAGGTTTCTGTCTCAGCTTCTTAGCTCTGGCTCTGCTGTTTACCTCTTTAGGTGGTAAATATTCAGAAAATGTTCTGTCTTGAGATATGAACAGCAACAAGCACATGGGGTCTTGCTCTCGGGGCACTGTGACTATATAAATAATAATTCTTAGCCTGGGAAGCAGGGCACGTCTTCCCTTTGCAGCATCAGAGCACTTGAAATTCCTCTGCTGTCCTGGGTTAGATGAGTGCCGACTCAGCAGCAGGAATATCGTTACGTGGGCTGTGGGTTTGGGACTGCTCCCCTAGCTGTGTAAATCAGAAGTAACTTTGCTGAAATCAATGTTTTATGTACTGATCCGTAAGGGTGGGAGAGAAGAACAGATTTATTTTGAAAAATGGGCGCAGCAGCTTGCTTAACATTTCTTTCCTTGCATTAAAGAAACCCAAATGTGTTGATGATGTTTTTCTAATGGGCTCTAAAGAGTCAGCCCTTAAAATGAACGGGTTCATGAATAAAAGAATTGTTCCTGGCAAGGGAGAACTGCCAAAAAAACTGCTTAATTTATGGTGCTGAGAAAGAAATACTGATGTAATAAATGAGTTATTCTCGCCATTCGATTATGCAGCTAACGTTATGGGTTCTATAATCTTCAAGTTGCTTCCAGTTTCTATTTTGATTCTTTCCCATGTCATATAAATTCTGCAAAGTAGTTTCGAGTTGAAAATGAGCGAATTCTGAGAAAGGAAAACTTCCCTTTGGTCCCTCTCACGTTAACTTGCACAGTGCCACGTGAATGCGGCTGCCTCTCAAACATGCAGTCTACCAGCAGCTGACCTGGCTGTCCTGGCTGTCGCTTCTCATTAGCTGGTGTGGCTGATGTCCACGAGGGAGAAGACTGCATCATGCTGACAGGTGCCCTTTGTTTCTCTAAGATGTTATCTTCTAATTATAGAGGAAGAGCATTCTTTTATGTTGTTGTTTTTCTTTTATCTAGTGACTTTTTTCTTTTGTAAGATATTTTCTTTTGGTTTTTGTCTTCTGATATAAGAAAAAAAAAATTCAAGTATTTAGTGCCTCAGGGTTGCTGCTGACTTAGCAGTCTGTTCTGTTGTGGACCCCGAGAAGCCAGCATCAGCTCTTGGGTGGCTGAAGATGGTGCCCAAGAGAGGAAACGATGGAGTGAAAATTCAGAGAGCTGAGTTTGGACTACTGGAGTTCATTATGGTTATATAAAACAGAGACTGGGAAAACAAGATGCCTGTCTGGCAGCTACTCTGCTAATTACCTGTTTTTGTTTTCTTTTAAGATCGAAGTGCAGTGGTTCTTTGCCAATGTTTTGAAGGAGTGTCATCTACTAGGAGGTGCTGATTACCCCTTAGTACTAACATAATCTCACCATTATGTAGTTCTCAAAGCATGCTATAACCGAGATTATACTTATCTCCATTTATCAGCTGGAGAAAGAGGAACTGATGGGCCTCCCTGAGGTTTAAAAGCATGTTCTAGGGCAGAATTAGAGAGACTCTCAGTTCCCCAGCAGTGTTTTACCCACAGGCATTGCTCCTATTTCAGCGGGTTGAACACCAGTTGAATTCTGATGTCTGACATTATGGTCCAAAGTCGGGTGTATTTACTGTGCAGCAAATAACATCTGATCAGCAGAGACTGACTGCTGCCAAAAGCTGCTGGGAGCTGAAGATCTTTATGATCAACTCTTTTTCCTTTCAGGAATTAACATGGGTCCAGATTGCTGCAAGTGGGGCAGTTTTGTCAAGAATAGGATTGAGGCTGGGACTAAGTGGGGTAGTTTTGTCAAGCAGGGTAGGATCAAGGTTATGGCTCTGACCATTGGCTTTTGGTCTCCTTGATCTGTTAGGAATCACTGGAAGCAGTCCCCAAAATCTGTAAGGTGCTGATACCAGGATATAGGTAGAGTTCAGGCATCTCAGCCTGGAAGTCCTTAAAGTCCTGGAGCTCATAGAATCATAGAATCATAAGGGATTGGAAAGGACCTCGAAAGATCATCTAGTGTAATACCTGTTGCTACTGGGGGCTACTGTTGCTACTGGGGGCTTCTGGACTGCCTTGAGAACAGCAAAGTGACTTTTGTCCTGGCCTCATGGGTTTCCCACTCAGCTGCTTGCAGCCTATTTCCAAGGGACATCTTGGGGGCGAAGTTTTACATGTGTTCATACATGCTGCAGCATGAATGAAAAGTCATCTCAAAACTGATTAAAATGAGGGGTGAAAAGCTGGTGATGTTCTTTTATGTGGGACTTAGCTTTAACAGCAGTTTCCTGCCTACAAAAACCTCAAAATTTTCCTCACCTCCAGCTTCAATCTCCATGTTCTGCACAGGGCTGTCTGCAAGTTCCCAGGCTCTGTGGGCTCTGAGCTTTCCTGCTTGGTGGAGAATAAAAGGTGCAAGTTTGAACCTTCCTCAGGCAGAGGAAGAAACTGAAATTGGACTTTCTACATCTGGGCTGTGTGCTGTGATTACTAGAGCACTGAGTGCAAGAAGAGTATCACTAGATCCCATGTCAGTCATGCTTGCGAAGGAAGACAGTGGCTGTCTTTCAGTAGGGAGATGTTCAGCTGGACAACTCAAAGTTGTTATCAGATGTGTGAACTGTAAAAGATGAAGATGGGCTCCTTGCAGGAGAAGCAAGGTGGCCACCTGAAAAAAGGTGATTCAGATGGCATTTAGCAAAGTGAACACTGCTTGGATGAGCTGCCTTCTTCCATGAAGCACTTGGTGAGGGTAAGAGCCTCATTCATGGTGCTGGGTGGCCCTGGGGACGGCTGGGTATCTGTGGTGAACTTCATTGCAAGAAACAATGTTTTTTGAAGAGCTAGCCCTTGGCTTCTCTGCAGTTCATTCACACTCATATGCAGACAGTGATTTAGGCTGCAAAACTGGGGGTTTTGAAGTATGAAATGGGCTGGAAATTTTTAATCTAGCAGATGTAGAAGTTTAAGCAATAGAACCATTAAGGCCAGTTGTTTGGTTTGTAAAAGAATATCTGCAAGAGGTTGAACATATAGGTGTGAGGCTGTGGAATGGGAATTGAGGCCTTGTATTAGCTTTTAATTTCCATTTTCTGGCATCATTAGAGGGTTTTTGCAAAACTTTCTGGACTGTCACCGGTGTGAGGTAGAAAAAAGGCAGACAGCACCTTCTTTGCCTTCCAGAATAACCTTCCGCAATCCATTCCCCTGCAACTTTGACTTCTTTGAGCTTGTCTGAATGTCTAAGGGGATAAATTGCATCATGGTCCCTGTTCCTGTTTGTCACCACATCTTTGCCTTAGAGTTTGATGGTTTTATTGTTTATCTTCTGACTTGTTTTATTGTAAAAGGAGGTTGCATGCATGAGTTTAGGGCTTATCTGTGAAAAAAATAGAAAGTGCTATTAGAGTGTTGGAGAACTCGGGATCTATAGCTATTCAAATGTAGCAATTTCTGAATTTCCTAATAAATCGGGATATCATTAGTACTTTGAGAACAGCTCCTGCTTGTAGGGTTCATTAGTGTCTGAGTCTGTAGCTTTTAATTTGCTGAAGGAACTCTGAATTCAGAAGGATTGTATCTGCCTTCTGCACAGGAAGCTTCATTTATAGCTGTTGTTTTCCTCCACTGAAGAATCCTCAAAGCTATTCGCAGGTAGTGTGAGGAGGTGAGTGGATAGGGCATTCCTTAGATTGGCTGTGCTTGTGGTAAATAGTCCTGAGGACAATGCAATGAATAGAAAGCCGGAGCTTTAATTGACAGGCTCAGACATGAAAAGAGAGACCTGTTTGATGCATTTCTCATTACTGGGCAAACAGAAGGTCAAGCTAATTAGTTCTCTTGATAACTTGCTTACTCCACTGTGGGAAAACTTGAATGTGTCTGAACAAAACTGGTTTGTGATGCAACAGAGAATTACCTTCCAAAATCATTAAAGAAACATTAAGGAAATCACAAGTGTAAAGCACCTGAGCAGATTACAAGGTTGTGATAAACCAGTGCATATTTAAAATGAGCTCTAATTTTTGCCTTCATTTAATGCACCTTCATCTCTTTAATGAAGACCCTTGTGAATTTTAACAAAGGGGAGCGGAAAGTGTCCCAAGATGGCATTGATTTTGCACAAATAATTCAAGCAGTTGTTCTCTGGCCAGGTTTAATGACTGATGGTACTTTATGTAGTTTGATTCTGATGAACGTGTGCCCTGCACAGAGGCTGGTTTGGCTCTAATGTTTGTCAACGTATATCTTATAATTATGGAAGGATAATGTGGGCTTGGGAATGGGAGATTAGTCAAGTTAATGTATTGCACTGTTTTACCTAAGAGGGAAGGATGTTTACAGCAGTCTTGTGACTTGGATCACAGCATTTTGGTGTGTGGTTCTCCATTAGATCAGTGAATGTTTATTAATTGCTTGGGGTAATCTAGTAGAACAATGTGAATGATTAGGCAGCTTCCTAACCTTATGGTAAAGGTCTAGCTCTCTGCTTTCTTGTTCCATACCCTCCAGATTCGGAGAGGAGGGCTGTGTCTGCAGTGGGATGTGTTGCTGTAGCTCTAATATGCTGTTTCTCACCACCCCAAGCTCTCTGATTTTGCATCTGGGTCTGAGCAGCACAGGTACTATCGTGGGTATAAACTCAGCATATGCCATAGCATATGGCAGTGGGAATCAAATGGGATCAGGATCCTAGGGCGCTGCACAAAGGTAGTTTTAAAATTTGCACTCCTTGAGATCCAAATCAGCAGGTACAGAGGGGAAGCAAAGGAACACGTTTGTTATCTGTGTGTGGAGAGCTATGTGCAGAAGAAGTCATTTACTGCAGTCCCTTGGGAGGGTAAGTCTGGGGAAAATAAATTGGAATCCAGCTCTCCTGAAATGTGGGCTGGTTCCCCAGCAGTGGGATTACTTTGCATGTTGGTGCATCCAGCCCAAAAACTGGAGAGTTTCAGCAGAACAAAACTGCAGGTTTTGTGCAGTGAAAGAAACAGCCTCTGGGAAAGTATTCAAATGCTGTCCAAAAGGCTTCAGAGATAGTGAGTCTTTTAAGGAGCTACTTTTCTCCTTAAAGCCGCTCTGCTCTCAAATAAAAAGTGGATATGGATTTTGAAAGTATCAGGTACAGAGAAACTTATTTTAAAGACTGAAGTTTTTAAATGTATGATTTTATGTTGGCTTTTCTTTGCAGAAAAGGCCCATATTTCAGCAGAATTTACCAAAAATTTGTTTAAACACAGGGCTTAAGATTTTCAATATTTGAGTCCCTGTGTGAACATTGTAGGAAAATGTATGTCATGTTAAGTCGTAACAGTCAACTCTTTCATATCAAGATCATTCACGTTCGTAGCAGAACCTACTTTGACATTTAGCTTCAGCTTTTGGAAGAGCAGGGAAGAAGCTTTTTACTTTTATTGACATCTACGTAGCTAATCCTTTTTCTTACCACTTTCTTCCGTGGTGTATTCCCTGCTGGCTCCTTCTGTTTTGCCTTGACATCTTGACTTGGATCATGCATAAACAACACCTGATGGTGTCAGTGGGACCACTGCATCCATGAGTGTCCTCTCAGCAGTGCCCTGCCAGCAGTGATGACTTTCCAGCCCCGAGTTTGACATTGATATCTGTTCTGAAGGCAGCGAGGAATATTGCTGCGTGCTAGTATTTAAAAAGACAAAGGTCTGTGATTTTTAAAGGGTTCTTTTTGTAACTTGCTCTGTCAGAAAGGTAGCTTGCACCACACTGCTGGTTTAATCTGGACTCAGAAACCCTATTGTGTTGTGTATACAAGAAACATATTAGAACTGTGCGAACATCCTACTTGTTCAAGTTTAATACTTCTTGTTGAATCTTTGAGTTGTTTTTGATGCATTATTTATTTTGATACATCTCTGCCATTTTTTGCCTTTCAGACAAATCTAAAGAACTCAGGTTACGAATATGTTGTTTCTCCAGACCTCAAGTCTCCTCCTGTGACTGTTGTCAAAAGAAATGGAGCTCAAGGTTTTTGTGTGCCACCAATAGATGTCCAGTGAAAAGGTCTTGCTTTTATGATCAAGTGTAGAGTTCACTCCTTTTTCACCACAGAGCTACATAAGAGATGCAGAACTAATCTGGATGCAGTTCAGATGATGATGCTGCTTGATGCAGGTTTGCTGTGTGGTTTGTGATAATTAGAAACCATATAATGGTGCTTTTTACCTTCCCACATTTTGATTTGTGTTGATAGATGGCAGCTGCTATTTGTATTGTTGAGATGATCACATCTTTGGATTTTGGCATTAATGTGGATGGAATTGTTTTACTGGTCACAGTGCTTCCTCCTCTGGCTGTTCCCCATGGCTCTGTGTGACAAAACTTGCCCATATGAAGTGTAGAATTATACAATCATAGAACAACTCAGGTGTGAAAAGACCTTTGAGATCATCAAGTCCAACCACTAACCCTACTCCACCAAGGTCTCCGCTAGACCAGATCTCTAAGCACCACATCTAAACGACTTTTAAACACCTCCAGGGGTGGTGACTCAGCCCCTTTCCTGAGCAGCCTGTTCCCATCCCTAACTGCTCTTTCTGTGAAAAATGTTTCCTACTGTCCAGCCAACTCTCCCCTGGTGGAGCTTGAGGCTGGTCCCTCTTGTTTCTATATTACTAGCCTTCAGTGAAATTAAAACTCAGGTCTTCATGGAAACCTGATACTAAATGTTTTTGATTTGAATGTTGTGCTGTATCCAGACAACCAGTGGCTGATATGATTGAGTTTGCTGACTGCCCAGTGAATCAGGCTTGATGGAGTCACTGATCAGCTAAGACCAGTGTCGTTTTTACTGTTGAACACCTTTGTTCTTCCTTACATGAGTGTTTTTATAAGGGAGGAAGTCCATTGCAATGCTGGATTTGGGAGACTAGGTTTTTTTGATTTGCAATAGGAGATGGCTGGTAGCTGTATTGCTGGAGGGGAACCGAAGTCAGAGCCATACTAATGGGGCAGTGTGTCTGAAGAACTGCTCAGTGAGGGTGGTGATTTAACAGTAGCTGAACAGGTGCCAGCAGGTGACCAAGAAGGCAAATGGCATCCTGGATTGCATCAGCAATAGTGTGACCAACAGGACTACAGAGGTGATCCTGCCTGTGTGCTGGGCACTGGTGAGGCCTCATCTTGAGTACTGAGTTCAGTTTTAGGCACCTCAGTTCAGCACGGACATTGAGGGCCTGGAGCAGGTGCAGAGAAGGGCAATGATGCTGCTGAAGGGCATGGAGGACAGGTCTGATGGGAAGCAGTTGAGAGAACTGCAGCTGCTTAGTCTAGAGAAAAGGAGGCTGAGGGGAGCCCTTATTGCTCTTTATCTGAAAGGAGGGAGTAGAGAGGTGACGGTTGGTCTCTTCTAATTCATTAGTGCTAGATTAAGAGGGAATGGCCTCAAGTTGTGCCAGGGGAGGGTTAGGTAGGACATCAGGAGAAAAGACTTCTCTGACAGAGTGGTCAGGGGTTGGAACAGGCTGCCCACGAAGTGGGGAGTCACTGTCCCTGGAGGGGCCCAAAAATGAGTAGATGTGGCCCTAGGGAATCAGGTTTTAGTGGGCACAGTGGTGTTGAGTGGATGGTTGGATTGGATGATCACAGTGGTGTTGAGTGGATGGTTGGATTGGATGATCTTACATCATCTAACCTTAGTGATTCTATGATTCATCTCCCCTTGCCCCCCTACTCATTCTTCCTATTTTCCCGTGAGGTCTGGAGCTGGGTGGGGTGGGACAGAATAGGAAATATTTATGGCCTGAGTCGGTCTGGAGCCTCTTGCCTCAAGACAACAGGGCACTGAATGCATCTGAGTTTGGTGCTGCAGGGAAATGGGTGGGATTAGTTAAATCCCAAGATTGGCTGAAATGAACTCTCAACTCCTGCTGCCACTAGCAGTGTCTCCAGAGATGAGGCTTCCACCACCTCTCTAGGCAGCCTGTTCCAGGGATCCCTCACCCTCAGATTCCAGAACTTTTTCCTCATGTGCAGCATAACTCTTCCCTTTTCCAGTTTCAAACCACGACCCCTTGTCCTACCTTTCCCTGTCATTGTGAATATTTAGCAATGACCTGCCTCCGATTTTTCTTGGGATCAGAGTTTTGAGGCCACTTTTCTGCAACAACAGGCTGTAGAAGTTCTGATGCATGTGGAATGGGGACCCTGTGTGACCTCTCCACATCTCTTGCATGCCTGGCAGTGCTCAGGTCACGGGTGAGCTCTAACCTTAAGAGAGCCTATCTGTCCTAGCAGGCTGCCGTTTGCTCAAACCCAGTTTGCAGTTAATACTCAGTACACAGTGGTACTAAAATGAATTCTCACCCAGGAGCAGCGAGGTGTGGGTCTGTGTGAGCGAACAGAAGTAGAGGAAGCAGTGACGGCAGCTTATGTGGAGCAGAATTCCAAACACAAGATGTTACTCTTCTATCTAGGAGGAGAGAACTGCAGCTGTTAAGTTACAGTCACTTGACTTGCTTTGCCTGTAATGCGCAGGAGCAGTGTGCACAGTTTAATAACGTTGTGATATGGGTAAGGACATCAGTGTGCACAATCCTTTTGCTGACTCCAGTAATAAACCATTCTGCCCTTTATTTATAGGAGTGCCTCAAGGATCTGACAGGAGGAATTGAGTATGCTGCCAAGATATTAAATGAAATTCCCCAGAAAGACATTCAGTGCACTAAAAGAGCCTCAAAGGCAGAAAGGGAAGGAAATGGGCAAGGTAAGTCATACATAACGATCTCGGTTGGCGTCCATTGATCTCAGCCAGCATCCTTTGAGAGAGGAATATCCATAAAAGTATTTTAAAAGCCACTTGGATATTCTGGGTAGTGTTTGTACTCGCAGACATGCGTTGTTCAGCAGTAAGGTGAGATATGACAAGCCAGTTTCTTTTGACCCTGCTAATTAAAAAATAAACACTTGCCTCAGTCCGTTGCTGTTAGCTTGAAAAGTCAGCAAAGAAATACAGATTTTATCCTGAATATCTTAATCTCTGTAGTTTCCACTGGTTTTCCCTGGAGGACTGTACTAGAAGAGAATAAAGGTGCCTTGAGCCTGTGCTCTGTTTCCAGTGCTGGTCAGTGATGGGTATGTGGGGTGAGGATAGAAACAGTGATGTTCTTCAGAATCACACCTATCAGCTTTCTGTGGAACAGAACCTTCCTGAGCCATGTGAATTTATCTATTTGATTTTGGAATCCTCCAGAAGCTATTAGCACCCGTGGGTCCTTGCAGCAAGAGGTTCCAAGATGAAGGATGTGTGTGTGGTGAATGACTGCTTCTGTGCTGTGTTTACTGTTTCCCCTCAAACTTGAGGGAAACCTGGTGTTCCCTAGTTCTTACCCCATGGAATTCACAGGAGCTGGCCCTTTCCTTGTGCTTCATTGGATGTCAAATCTTCTGCCCTTCCCTGCTATCTCCTTTCCCACTTAAGTTGTTCCTCGTACAATGCTGTTTTGTTCATGTATCTGAGCTGCTTGTGTGTGAAGCTTTTGTGAAAAAGAAGTCTTATTTTGGGGGAGAGCTGGCTGGAGCTCAGTTTCGTAACATCCCTGGTCTGAAACTGTAGCTCTTGAGATGAGAAAACTCTTGTTCCTCATCCTTGGCAGTAACCTCGAAGGTCTGTATCTCGTGACTTGTGAAATGAAAGGTTTTGCTGTCTGTGTGTTTTTGACAAGTACTTTATCTTTTTGAAAATTGTGTTTTGGTTGAAGGAAGTGCTTGTGATCTGAGAGGACATTAAGTTCCGTGAAAGCTCAGAGCATGGCGTTTGGTTTTGAGTCTTTTATGTGGGAGGGAATGTGTTTCAAAGTTAATGCTTGAACTGCTCCTTTGAGGAGATCTGATAGTAGGCACAAATATTTTACAAACATACAGTAACAAGTGCATTGGTGTTCCCAAAAAGGACCGAATGCTTTTCTCAATGCTTTTGGAAAATAGTGGAAGGCAACATAAATATTTCTTAATGTTACAAAGTGCTTCTAACCTGCATGGTTAGAAGACATGGCCCAGCTGTGTTGGTGAAAGCTCAAGGGCTGCTCAGAAATCACACAATCACTGTCAGCTCGCAAGCAGTTTCTGTACAGCTGTTTGCACTTTGTTTTGCTGGGCTTTATTTAATTCACTGCTGTAGACTCCTAGCAGTTTTGTGCACAAATCTGGTTTCCCAGCCAGGATGTCAAACCTCAGAGCTATGTGATGAATCAGTAACCATTTAAATCTCATGGTTCCATGTATAAACACTATGCTTGTGAATTACATTTCTAATCCTTCCTGTTCCCTCTTCCAGCATGAACTTGAAGGACTATTCAGGTTTTACAATGTTTTTTGAATGCTACATTATTCCAATTATTTAAATTTTTTATTAATTTGATAAATTATTGAGTAAATTAATGAAGTGCTTGGAGTTGTGCAAGCTGTATGAGGAACACTGAGGTGGCAGTGTCTGAGACATGCCAGTCTCTATAACTTTGCTCTAGTTGATTTGGTAAGTGGCAAAGGATGTCATGGCTCTTATCTTCTCTTGCTAGATCAAACTTTACTCTATTTTCCAGCTTAAATAAGGTAGTTTATTGTATACATCATATTTCCAGGCACCAGACTGCTTTAGGCAGCAGATGTGGGCTTTGTTTGGTCTCCTATTTTCTTTTCATGCCTTTTTTGTAGCATGCTCACATTGCTCTGGGATGCAGTAACAAGTACAACCCTCTCATTTGAACAGTCTTTGTCCTTTTCTAGAGCAATGGTACCTTCCAGCTATAGGTTTAGGGATTGATGCTGGAATTTTTCTGTCCCTTTCATTTCAATCTTAATTAAAACATTAAATTAGTGAATTAGGAGGATGCCACCTCTATCATTCTGGCTAAGGAGTGCAGTAGTTAAGATTCATACTCTCTGACTCGAAACTACACTGGTGTCATATGGGTTGGTTGTTGCATAAATAGCATTTGGGTTTTCCCTCAATAGTGGGGCTTTAAGATGCTTTGCACACAAATCTACATGGAGTTGTTAGAAAGAGCCTAAAGCCGCTAATAGGCTTAACACAGTCACTTTGTTGACTGCTGAAGTGCAGGCTCTAAGCAGGAAATACAGCAGGACTCCTGCAGCAGAAATTAAACTTCTTTGGGGATCTTTATTCTTATAACTGAAACAACTGGGAGTTCTTTGGAAAAGCAGTGAGTTGTGGCCTGGTTGGACTTTGGCTGAAACACCTGTGTGACACTAAATTAAACAAATCCCTCCAAGGTTTGATGACCAAAAGATGTTGGTGATTTAAAACAAGAATCACTTTGAACCTGGGGAAGTGCTTCACCCTGTTCCATCACATTTTAAATAGGATTTTTATTGATTGCAGAGGAGGCTGTAAATACTGGCTTTGCTAGCATTGAACCTCTTCACTAAACAGCTGCACCTATATTTTAGCAGATGGTTCTCTATTTTAGGCTTTTTAAAACTTCTTAAGGACTTTTTTTTCCATTGAAGTTCATGAGGACCAAATGGGGTCTTACTGAAAGTCAATCTTTTTGTTTTTATCATAAAGCTGCTTTATAGCGAGAGAAAAAGGTGATATTAAGACTTACATTATTGTCTTCTGGATCAAAGTGCTGTGGATTGTTCCATATTTAATCCCGTAAAACACTGGTGATAAGTTTGTATGGAATATGAACTGTAACACAGTAATGTGGTGCTGAATGAGCTGATGAATTAAAAAGGAGACACTCTTAGAGCTGGGAAAATGTCTTTGAAGTGTCATTTATTACCTCCATGCTCCATCATGTGCCCGTGGTGAGACAGACTTCTTTCTTCTTTGCCTGCACTGTGTATGTGGAGTGGGACTGCCTCAAGTTCTGATCCTGACATTGAGATGATGGAAACCAGTGCTCACAGTGAGTGTGTAAGAAACTGGGGTGGAATGGCATCCTGGCTTGTATCAGCAATAGTGTGGCCAGTAGAACTAGGGATGTGATGATCCCCCTGTACTGGGCACTGGGGAGGCCTCCCCTTGAGTTCTGGGCCCCTCACTTCAAGAAAGAGATTGAGGGGCTGGAGTGAGTCCAGAGGAGCAATGAGGCTGGGGAAGGGACTGGAGGGAAAGGCTGATGAGGAGAGGCTGAGGGAGCTGGGGGTGTTCAGCCTGGAGGACACTCAGGGGAGACTTTCTCCCTCTCTGCAAGTCCCTGAAGGGAGGTTGTAGTCAGGTGGGGGAGGTTGGACTTTTCTCCCAGGCACCCAGCGACTGGACGACAGGATGAGAGGGCAGGGCCTGAAGCTGCCCGGGGAGGGTTAGACTGGATATTAGGAAGCCCTTCCTCACAGAAAGACTGATCAGACCCTGGAATGGACAGCCCAGGGCAGTGGTGGAGTCCCCATCCCTGGAGGTGTTTAAAGACAGCCTGGCTGTGGCCCTTGTTGCCCTGGCCTGGTCACTGGGGTGATGTTAGGCCCTAGGCTGGGCTGGGTGAGCTCAGAGGGTTTTTCCAGCTTCAGTAATTCCATGATTCTGTGAAACAGGACTTGATTCTTGTAAGCAAACAAAAAACTAAGGACAGCAAACAGGTCTTTGCAGTTAGGAGAAAGATTTTGTGATTTCCATGGAGCTCAGGATGAAGTTCTGCCTAGGAAGCCCCTTCTGCCAGCTTTTGAGCAACAGTGTCATGTGAAAAACAACTTGTTCTCCCATGACGTTGGGACTTGTTTGAGTGGGGTAAGTCTGCAAATGCAAGTGACTTTTCTTAAGGCTGCACGGTCTCCTTTGTGGAAGGAGTGAAGTTATGCTATTCTCCCAGCAGGTTTGCTGTTGGAGTCTTTTCAGATCTGCTGGACTTTCTGCAGGAGATACTGACATATCTTCAAATCTGAGCTGATGGTGTCTCTTGTCATGTTCTCCCGAAGCTTCATGCAGTGCACAGCTCCTTCCCCTCATCTTTTTTCCTGTGATGTGTAACTGACTTCCATATCTGCTGTCTGTAGAGATGGTAGTTTCCCGCCCTCAGCTGCTGCATGGAAGCTCTGCACTGTGTCTGGCAAGAAGCAACATTGAACCTTTTGGGTCGTTCCTTCCATCCTATGTTCTTATTGGTAAATCTGTCAACTATCCAGGATTTTAAAATGTGGGAGCCTGCCTTTTAAACTGCAGTGATGCTGCATTGTTGGACTGTATTACACTGTGCTGTGTCCAGGCTTTGAAGACCAGCTGGCCTTCCCCTGCCATCCATGGTGGTAGAGCTGGCCTCAGGGTGTGAAGCTTATCTTTGTGGCAGTGTGGATACAGGAGAAAGATCTTGCACTCAGCGGCCTTCCTGGGTCTTTCTGGTATCTATTTCTTCCTGAGAGCTGCTTGAAAAGAAGGATGCCTACAAAGTAGCTTGTCAGGGTAACACCACCTGTTAAAAGCGAGCAGCCTTCATTCCTATCCATCCTGCAGGATGTGGGAGTCTCACTGAAGATGCTTCAAGCCCTTCCTCTGAAGGGATTTTGGGATGCTAGCAGCAGCCAGGTAGGAGGGACAGGATGCATGCAGCTGGTGAGAGGGTTCTTGTCCATCACTATTATTGGCACCAGGTTTGGCTTGTGTCTGAAGGGTTCTGTCCAGGAATTCCTACACTTCATCTAGGTCAGAGCTCTGTCTGGGGTAAACAACACTGGGCTGACCATGGATGGATGAACTCTTGAGTTGGAAGCTGTCTTAGTGCATTAGCTCACACTGGAACTGAGCTGATAATCCTTGCTCAAAGACAAGGACTGTTAGACTGTGCTCAGTGCCAGGATAATGCAGTTAAGTGCTTGCCAGCTACCTTGGAGCATGGCCAGTGCAAACTGGGGCCCTGCTCACAGGAGAGTATGGCTATCCTTACATATAGGATATAAAATAAATTTCCCTAATTGCTTACAGCTAGAGACTGGATTTCATTCCTTGAAGAGCTACTTTTTCTTACCTTTATAATGTTGAAAGTCCTTGCTCTACATTTAAATGTCTGTTTTGATGTAGAATGCTGCATAGGTACAATCTTTGGGGACTCTGAGGTTTGGTGCTTGTTCAGCTGCATTAAAACCCTTTATCATTTTACTTCATCTACCCCTTTGCAACTCATGCAGCCTGAGCATGGAAGCCCTGAAAACTCTGTAGAAGATGATTTCAGTAGCTGTATTCTTTGATCTATAACTAAAAGACATAAAAACCATTTATGTGCTGGCTCATGCCCCCCGGTATGGGTTAGGCTGAATGTAGTGTGAGAATTTTTATCACAGATGCTGAACATCTTCTGGCACTTTGGCTGTCCTTTATCTGTACAGAATTAAAGAATCAGTTCAGGTACATTGGTGTGAAATACTCACTCTGCTTTAAAACAGTCAAACCATGTTCCACTTCGAGGAGCTTCGTGTCCTTGAAGGAGGAGAATGCAGGAATGAAGAAGATAAAGAATGGAGCAAAAAAGGTTATGGCCATGGGGAGCAGTGTCTGAGGATTCACTGAGCAATTCCTGTGATGAGCGACAGACTTTGATTCCTCAGAACAACCACATATGAGGCCCCTGGGAACCTGTAGAACAGTTGGGGCCATTCCTGCCAACATCCTGGGGCTCTGAGCAACCTAATCTGGTTAGAGATGTCCCTGTTTGTTGTAGGGGGTTGGACTAGGTGACCTTTGGAGGCCGCTTCCAACTCAATCATTCTGTGATTCTATTCTGACTAACCACAGTGTCCCTGTCTCATGTTTTCTGAGCTGAGAATGGCTTTGTTTAACTTCTTTAGAGCAGGAAAAGCTCATGTTTTATTCTGGTTCGATTGATGTAAGGATCCCAGAGTTCTAGTGATAAATAAGAATATAATTTGAGGAGGCTGCTGTCATTTAATGGTGCCACATACCAGTTTTATTTATGGTCAAATTGGTGGTGGTGGTAAAACCCTAAACAGCTTTGGAAACTGGACTAGTTAAACATGCATTGAAAATGGTGGGCAACTGGAGACAGGCCATGGTGGAAAAAGTAAGATTTTGTTTAAGATACTCAGCTGGTAACTTCTGCTTGGATAGGTTTTTCTGTTTCTATCATAAATTAATTTCCTTTTAAGTTTAGAAAGTCTATGTGTGCAGTTGGTGCCCTGCATCACATAACAAATTCATTTTCATCATAAGTGGGTGTTAGACCCTGTCACAGTGATCTGGGATTCTGAATTAATATTTGGTCATCATTTTGGGACAAAGCCAGTTAGGGAGATGTATTTTAAATTGAGATAATATTAGGACATCAATGCAGCAAAGAAACTGTCAAAGTGGCAGATCAAGATCAATGACTCTTTATTTTCCCAAATTGCTTAAGTTTAGACCAGGGTCTGTAAATGCTATTAATTCTTTCAACTGAAAGATTGTAAAAATTGAAACTTTTCCTGTGATTAATGTCACCCTGGTGCAGATTTTGTGTTTTAAAATGTGAACTAGCACCTGGAATTTATTTTCTCATGTTAACTTTGTAAGGTTTTGGGCATTTTGTTTCACAGGGAAAACTGCAAACAACCCTCTAGACAGCAGCTCTCCTTCCCTCCTCTCCCCATTCCACTTTGTGCTGTTTTGTTGATGGTTTTTCCACCCCACACCCCCTTAGTTTGTTCTGTTAACAGAGATGTAGTTTCCTTCCCATGGGATTTTGCTTCTGAAAATAGTGGCTGCAACAGAAGGAAAAAATTGTGATTTTTCTGGTAGAACCAGCTGTCAGAGTCAGAATGAAGGACTTGGTTGCTTCTGCACCGATGGACGTTTGGGCTTCTACTGGGTTTGAAGTAAAAGTGGGAATGTGGAAGTGATAAAAGTTAGCATATTTACTTGCATGGTTGATTTCTGTCTTGAATGTAGGAACCCTGAATCTAAGTGTAAATCTCATATGATGGATCTCGTATCATCTCATGTGGAATCATGGATCACAGAACTGTCATGGCTGGAAAGGACCTCCAGGATCATCAGGTCCAGCCCTCATCACAACCCTTAGACCATGGCCTCAAGTACTCTATCTGCTCATGTTTTAAAAACCTGTTGGTGACTCCACTTCCTTGGCCAGCCTGGTCGAGCGCCCACCACTCTCTCAGTAAAGAACTTCTTCCTCAGTTACAACCTCCTTTTGGCTGTAACTGTGAGCTTGCTATGTTCTTGCTCAGCTGCTGAGTCAAGCTTCAAGTCATTTCAAACTCAGAAATTTGAGCTGATTTTTTAAACCATTTAAAATGCACCAAGGACCTGTACTGTTGCTGTTAGGAGGAGAAATAGAAGTTTAATTTTTATTTGTAAAAGGCAATTTATACAGAAATGTGGACACCCCTTATAGGGGCTGTGTGCTAACTGATCTGCAGTTACTCCTATAGTACCACCTCTTCTCATGTATTAATGGTTCAATGATTACTGAAATGACATTTCCAAGCCCAAATGCATCCAGTGGGGTTGGGTGTATTTAGTCAAACTCTTCAGATTCCTTACAAGAAAGAATGAGGTGTCTAAGTGAAAATGTAGTCCTTGGAGATAGACTTGAAAGGAACATTTTCTCTGTGTGGTATACATTAATCTTTATTTTCACTAGGTTTCCACCCCTCATATTAAGAATTCCTTGGAGGAAAGAGTGCAAAATCCAAATCATTGTACTAAGGCATTAATGGAATAAAAGGTAGGAGCTGTAGCAGGGTACTGCATTAAGTAATGAAGTTTTCTCCTAGGCTGCTTCCATTAACACTAGGTAGAAATTTTAGGTTTTATTATTTTATGGTATTTGATGTTGTCAGTTTTATCCAGGGAGCTGCAAATCATTGTTTCTGATTTCTGTAGAGTGCAAAGAACAACAGAGGTGTCTGAAAGCATCAAGGGCACCGCCCCACGCTTGACTGAAGATACTATTGGTAGCATGGATTTGCTGCAGTCGGGGACCATAGGTATTCCAGATGGTTGTTGCTGCCCTCGCTGTGTTACACCCTACTGCCACAGCACAGCAATTTGGGTTCTTTCTGGGTTCTTCAAATAAGCATCTGCAGCAAAATGCCTCATGTCAGACTGCCCCTTGACCATCCTGTTTGCAACATCATTGCAAACAGGTTGGAACAGCAACAGCTGTGCTTATTCTTTAGAGGCTTTCCCTCTATTTTTTTTCTTTTTGAGAGAGGGGAAACATGTTTCTGTGTCAACCAGGGATCTGTTGTTCCATTGTCCAGTTGTTTAGCTGGATGTCGTGTTTACAGATCCAATGGCAGGCTTGCAGCACACGGCACCGTCTTTGCAGAGCTTTGAAAAACGGCTTGTGTTCAGTTTCAGTGACCGGAACGCCTTCTTAATATCTGTGAGCAGACTACTTCAGTAACTGCTTCACTAACCCTTTGGAACAGAGAGCCTTTGTCCATTCTTTTGCGGGACTTCTTTCCCTGCACTTTCTGTGGCTACTGGACATCCTGGATTCTTGAAATGTCTGGTCTTGAATGGTGTGGTGGCACCTCCTGTACTCTGGTTGCTATTGTGTCAGGCCGTGGCAGGCAGCTCTGTGTAATAGTTCTGCGCTCCTGCAGCATCAGGGGGGTTTGTTCTGGTAACTGCCCGTCAAAGTCGCTTGAGTTTGTGAGCACAGCACCAACCCTTGAGAAGGTCATCAGTTGACTCCATGAATGTGATTTTCATACAAGGAAATGGGTGTCTAGAAATCATCCAGTGCTATGGAATTTGTTCTTCGCTTACTTCTGATGTTTATTTACATGTCTAGCTTGAGTAACATGGTGACAGGTGCTTTGTAAGGGGTTGTGCTACAGTAAATTGACAAGTTTTTACTTCTTAAGTACACACATCTAATATCCTTTTCAGAAAGAGCCTTCAAGCAGCAGCTTTGCAAGCTCTGTGGCAGAGTATGTCTCCAGGAAGAGAGAATACTGGGCAGGATTTCTTAAAGGTCTTGAAAATATGGTTTAGTGGGCATGGTGGCTCTGGGTTGATGGTTGAACTGAATGATCTTGCAGGTTTTTTCTAACCTTAATGTGTGTGCTCCAGGTGCTGGGGAAAGGCAACTCCCTCATGTAGAAGGAACACTTGAAAGTCCTGAACAGGCAGAACAGTGGAATTCTGACTCAGGAGCACACCTAGCTCAATCTTTGTCTGACTAGCTTCTGCCATTACTCTCCAGCACAGAGGTGTTTCCTTCTCATAAAGGCATAAAAGAAGGATGATGTCACTGAACTTGTTCTTTTAGAGAATTTTGAGGAGGAAACGGGCAGAAGTTTTTCCTAAAAACTTAGAAAATCTCAAAGGGAAATGATGGAAAGTTGTGCTTCTGAGACTTGTACAACCAAGCTGAGCAGAATGCCAATAAGCAGAAGCATTGGAGACCCTTATGCTTGCAGGGGAATGAACCAGCTGAGATACTCAAACAAGCCTTATCTTTCTCTTCTATAATTAGCCATCTTGGAGGCTCAGGATACTAAGGCAAGAGCACTACAGATGTTATCTGCTACAGGATGGAAAAACAAGCAGTTCAGAAACCAAACAAACATGGTGGTTACAGTAATCCTCTCTCCCCACAACTGTTTCCAAATCACGCAAACATAAACAAGTTCTATAGAATTTGGAAAAAGAGTAATCTGTTCCCATTCAGATAGAGCGGGTTGTTGATTTTCACAGCTTTGGCTTCTGAAATCTGTAATGTAATTGCAGTGTAGGAAGAGCAAGAATGGAAGGAATTGAGCATAATGTGCAGAGAGTTTTCAAATGAAAGATAAATGTGGATATCAGAGGAAACTGTGCATGGACTGAGCAACCCAAACACTGAACTAGAAACATACCCTGGCCTGGAGAGCTCACTTCTCCCTGAGCTGGTACAACTGGGAGTGATGCATTGCATTCTCTGCTGCCTCTTTTTAAGAGGATACAGAAGATCCCTTGTCTGACTTCTTGTCAGAGGCGGATCAAGGTCAGCTCAGGTTGTCCCATCAAAGAACTGGGAGCAGCATGGAGGAGAATCATAGAATCATTACGAACTGGAAGGGACCTCGAAAGATCATCTAGTTCAATCGCTCTGCAACAGAAGGATCACCTAAACCAAGTCTCACAGGATGTGTTCCTGTTCANGGACCGCCAGATCCCTCTCTCCTACGCTACTCTCTAACAGGTCAGTCCCCAGCTTATACTGGTACCTGGGGTTGTTCTTACCCAGATGCAAGACTCTACACTTACCCTTGTTATACCTCATTACATTTCTCTCTGCCCAGCTCTCCAGCCTATCCAGGTCTTGCTGACTGGCAGCACAGTCTGCAGGGGTGTCGGCGACACCACCCAGCTTTGTGTCATCAGCAAACTTGCTGACAGAATCATAGAATCATTCAGGTAGGAAAAGACTCTTGAGATCAAGTCCAACCAATAACCCTACTCTACCAAGTTCACCGCTAGACCAGATCTCTAAGCACCACATTTAAATGACCTTTAAACACCTCCAGGGATGGTGACTCAGCCTCCTCCTTTGGCAGCCTGTTCCAGGGCCTAACTACTCTTTCTGTGAAAAAATACTTCCTACTGCCCAGACTAATCCTGCCCTGGTGCAGCTTGAGGCTGGTCCCTTTTGTTCTGTAACTAATTACCTGTGAGAAGCCTGTGGGGAGAAAGTAATGTTTTCTTTCCTTATCCCTCCTTACTGGAGGGCTCAAGCTCAGTTCCATACTGACTGCCCATTGGATGAGTCTCTTTGATCTTGAGGTACCTCTCAGTGGGGTCCTGGTGAGCTACTGAACTGTCTGGGAATGTCCCAGAAACTCTCTTCTTCCATCTGCTCACCAGTCAGGAGGTGAAGGGAGCTACTGCTGTGTCTGGTAGGGACCTCTCCTTCCTCTGCTCCATTAAAGAGCAACGTAGATACTTGGTGAGGGCACAAGTCCATCTCCCTTGCAGGGGATGTTGCAGGATGGAGGGTCTGCACCTGGGTGCGTGAAGGGGAGAGTTCAGGTGATGCTGTGGATGTGTGAGGCTGTTAAAAATGGCTGCAGTACATTTGTACCCTGAAACTGCTGCCCAAAAGCATCAACAGTCACAGCAGGACTTTAAATGCTCCTTAACATGAGCTAAATGACAAAGCTACAGGTGTTTCTCACAGCTTTTGTCTTTCATAAATAAGTTATGACAGGATGTGCCTTTCTGTGGAAAGGTTTGTGTGGTGCTGGCTGATACTCAGTTACATGGAGCAAGGAGCTGAGATGCAGCAGATAAAAAAAGACTTCCAGACAGGTCATCTAAAGGCACTTTATTTTACAGACAGCCCCCTTTTATAGGCCTTTTTGTCTACCCCAGTAATTTCCACATGCTATTTTTGGTTAGTAGTTGTTAGTAGTTTAGTAAACTATTAGTGAGAGTACAGACCTTTCTCAGGTTCCTGCTAACTAACTTAGGCTTTCTCAGGCTTCTTGCTATCTTCTTGCCGTCTTCTTTATCTGGTTATCATGACACCTGGTTCTTCTCAGCAGCTAGTGGCATTCTTTAGCTGGGGTGTTTCACCTTGTGTTAACTTCTTCCCATGGCCTAAAGGAGAAATTCTGATCTTTTCCCACACAGCTGTAAAAGATAGCACCTCTGTGTGGGGTAAATGAGGACTCTGCCAGCTGTGTAGGGTTTGCTAATGCTCCTAATCATGTAAATACTTAGTCTGCTATGATTTAGTGTGGAGTTCTCTGATTTGAAGTGCTAGCCCCTCTTGTCAGAAGAAGATAGGCTCAGCTGGTAGAAATCAGCATTGTTCCACTCCTGTGGGAAATCCTTCTGCAGTCCCATGGAGTTCAGTAATCTTGCCCTGGCTGGTGTTTCTGACCTTGTGTGTTCCAGTCAGTGCTGCTTTCTGGTGCAGATGACTGTGTTGGAACTTGCCGTAGCTGACTTGACAAATGTAGATTACTGCTATTGGGAATTGTGGCTTCTGAGAGCTACACAGGCATTTGGAGTGGGAAGAATGAATGAAAGATCTGGAGAGAGACAAGGACGAATTAATAAGAAAAAGTGGGGAGAAGGTAAGATACTCTGTGTGTTTGAGCAGAATATGGATGAGGTGTTTGAGTTTTGGAGTATTTTGTTTGTCGGAACTGGGCTTTGTCCAAATAGAACTCCTAATTCAGGGCTGGAACACATTTGTTTTGTGCTCAGTGTTCAAGTGTGTTTCAAAATTGGCACCTTTGTCTGCTGTACAACTGGGGAAATCAAATGTATTCACAGGAATTGCTTCTCTGCCAAAAGAGGTCAGTCCTGTTTGTATGAGCTGGCCGGCTCTCACCTCCTCTGAGGAACTCCGTGTGTGTACTGGAACTGCATCAGCTTTGTTTTTTAATGCTCTGAGATTGGATCTGTCCTGTGTTGTTGCTGTTAGCCTTGAGGCTAGTTTTGAACATGTGCTCAGCCTGTGCCAATAATGCAGAAGCCTGTCTGATGGCTTTGGGGCCAGGCAGGCACATGGGGGATAACACCCTCTGTCTGGTTGGTCATCGCTTCAGCCACAGCAGCAGTAAGAAATTTGGCACAAGGGCAAGTCCTCTCACTCACGTTCCTACAACCTCTTCTTCACTACCATTTTCCTCACTGAATCCTTGAATGTGAGTGGGCAGTCATTTGCAGATCCTATGAAAGTTCATCTACTTTGTTACCAGGTGGAATTGGCTTCTGTCATGGGTTAGGGAATTGTGACAGTATGTGCTGTTCTCACCATGGGCTGTGTGACCTCCCTGTCAAAAGGTTCCCCCTGCCTATGACATACAGTGATGTCTTCAGTCTCGTGGATGGCTTCTCTACTCAGTACTTTGAGTTAGGGTGCAGAGGACAAGTCAAAATGGACAGGGACAGACATGAAAATGAAACACTAGTGTTTGTTTGTCAGGGGTTGGAGCAGGCTGCCCAGGGAGAGGGTGGAATAACCACCCCTAGAGGGGTTCAAAGAATGAGTAGATGTGGCCCTGAGGAACAGGGTTTACTGAACAGGGTGGGGTTGGGTTGGTGGTTGGGCTGGATGAGTTTGGAGGTCTCTTCCAACCTTGATTCTGTGATTCTATGATGTTAACCTTCCCAGGAGAGGAGTTGAAAAAGAAAATCCCTGTTGATCATATTCAGGCAATAAAACAATTTCAAAGCTTGTGTCTTTTGTGCAGTTAAGAAAACACAGACAACAGCAAAGAGAAGTAGTTTCAGATTAATTTCAACCATGTATTGAATGAAATGTGTTAAACCTCTCTATACAGGCACTGCTGTGTCGGGGCTGAAGTGGCTTTAATTTGCTTTTCACGTTATGCAGCACTGAGGCATTTTCATTTCTAAATGAGAGGGTTCACTCCAGGGTTTATAGCACTCTCTACTGAGAAGCCCATATGCATGTGTTCAGCTGAAACATTTCTAGGCAGTGGGTGAGCGGGTTATTTTGTGGTTGTTCAGCTCTTGATGACTTTGTTTTGTTTTCAGTATGACCTGTGTCAGAAATCTGAGAGGACTGTGGATGGTCTTCTGGCCTTTTCTTGTCTGGCTGCTCTTACCTTCATGAGATGATGTGGGAAGGGCATTAAGACATGATGGCAATGAATTAATGTGCTGGTTGTGCATTTAAAACCACCTCTTCTTGGCATCTCTGCCTTAGTAAAACTGGCACATCAGCTCATGTGCAGGCAGAGTGCCATCCTGACAGATGGCTATGGGAGCCAGCAGCCAAGGGGCTATACATGAGCATCCAGTGCCTTTGATGAGGGCAGAACTGTCCAAATGGTTTCCAACCCAGAGCTGCTGAGCCTATGTGCAAGAGAAAGACTTTGATACTTCAGCTCTGAGCTGGATTAGCTGGGTGAGGGTAAAACTAGAATCCCCAGATGATGTACAAGGAATTGCTTGAAAGCCTTGGGATCAGACTTTTCTGGCCACAGGACATGAAAGGGAAAGGCTATTGCATGGACCCTTCCAGCTTTCAATTTCAAATGCTCTCTACAGCTGTGACAGTGCTACATCTTCATCTCTTTGTGGTTAATTAGATAAAACTGATGGGTTAACTTTTCATTTTTAAAAAACATGATCAATATTTGTGCTAGAATCTTTTGGTAGGCTTCCATATTAATGCTAAAATATATGTTGGAGATAATGTCTGTTGTAGACCTGCTGATCAACTTTCTTGGGGTGATTTCTAAATCCAGCCCTTTGCTGACATAGCACCAAGTGCATGAGTAAGAGAAATAGAATGAGCTAGCAGGAACCTTATGAAGTTCACTGGGGACAAGTGTAAGGTCTTGCATCTGGCAATACGCAGCCCACAAATGCAGCTCATACTGGGATCCACCTGGCTGGAGAGCAGCCCTGTAGAGAGGGACCTGGGATCCATGAGTCAACAGGGTGCTGCATTGGCAGAGAAAGTAACAGAATGCTCGGCTGCATTGACAAGGGCATCAGCAGCAGAGATGGAGTCATTATCCCACTCTGCTCAGCACTGGTCAGACCACACCTTGAGTCCTGGGTTCAGATTTGGTTCCTGCTGCACAAAGAAGATGTGGACAGGCTGAAGAGGGACCAGAGAAGGGCCATGAGTATGATCGATGGACTGCAATAGGAAGAAAGTCTGAGAGAGCTGGGCTTGTTCAGCATTGAAAAGAGAAGGCTCGGGGGAATTTTATCTCCACGTACCAGGACCTAAAGGGTGGCTGCCAAGAAGATGGAGACTCCCTTTTCACTAGGAGTCCCATGGAAAAGACGAGGAGTGATGGGTGCAAGTTTGTCCTGGAGAGAGTCTGATTGGACTCCAGAGGAAAATTCTTCACTGTGAGAGCAATTTAACACTGGAACAATCTTCCCAGGTAAGTGTTGGATTCCTCCACTTCAGAAGTTCTAAGGCTCTGCCTGACAGGGTGTTGGGTCAGGCCATTTAAATTGGATTTCTTTAGCTTAAAGAGTTGGACTTGATCCTTGGGATCTCATCCAACCTGGTCTACTGTGATACTGTGGTATTGTGCTCCATCTTCAAAGCTGGAAACTTAAGACTAAATGTTCTGACTGAAAAGCAAATGATAGGAAACTTCTCAAATTCTTTTTATATGACTGAATTTCAGTGAATAACTTGAAACCACTGCGTTCGTGTAAAGAACTTGAAAGAAAACCCTATTTAGCAAATCTGAATCCTAGCTGGCAACTAGAGAGAGGTTATTGTGTGGGTCTGCAGCAGGTGCTTTAAAACCAGGTGATGACTCTGATTAGCTTGATTCATTCAATCACACCAGGGTCTGGTAAAATCATAGAATGACAAGGTTGGAAGGGACTCCAAATGTCATGTAGTCCAACCCCTGTGCAACAAGCAGGGAGATCACTCAGCAGACCAGGTTTCCCAGAGCCCCATGAGGTGTTTGTCTAATTTTGTGACATAAGATGATTATTTTCATTTGAGTAGCTTACACAGTTTGTTACTGCCAATATGGTAAAAAAAAAAAAAAGGATAATTTTCCTGCAGTTAGGTGGGATGGTTGGAACATGGTGAGTAAATCTGTGTTCAGACAGAAATGGAGCCCGTGGGGAATGCCTTAGCATGGATTTCCATGCTTTGCAAAGGAAATAATGGCCTTTAAAACTGTCACTTTCTCACCTAAACATTTATTTATAGTGCGGTGATACCCAGAGGCTCCTCCCGGCAGGGAACCGATTGCACTGGGAAGTGGAGCTGCTGGTGCAGGGACAATTGATGATTGCACACCTTGGCTAAGCTTTCCCAGCACCTCCTGTGTGCTGCTGGGAGACTCATTGTAATCCATTATCACTATGCTAATCTGGGATTTTGCATAGTGCAGTCTGAGAATCCTAATGTTTATTTTCTGTAGCATGAGTTTAATTTTTCCAATCAAAACTACATTATAGAAACATGAAGACTATGGGGGGAAAAAAACCAACTTGTAACTTGTTGCATTACCTTGAATTCTCTGTTTAGAGACTGGGTCTGATTGTCTGTTCTCCTTTTACATTTGGCCTGGGAAAAGAATATAATTGATGGCGGAAACTTGGCAGATGGAAGGGCCTGAGTAATACAAATTCAAACCAGAATTAAATCAACTTTTAAAAAGAATTTTATTTGAATTGTAAAGAAAATGAAAACCAACTGAAACTCTTTAGTAAAAACCAGATTGTTTTTCATTAAACATTATTTCAGCCTTATTAATCTAGCTTCTAGTTAGTTTCTAGTTAATAAGTTTCTAGTGTTGCCCTATTATTTTCTCTTCATTTTATTGCATATTGTTAAGTCTCCATAGTACTATGACTGAAGAGTGTTATTGTGGGTCTTCCAAAATTCAAACAACTCCATAAATCTCCGTCAACCCAGTAATGTGTTAATTAAAACAACATATTGTTCATGCTTTTTGAACACAGACATCCATTATTTTACTTGATGAAGTGACCTTAGCCAGAATTTGCTGATGTCCAAAGGGCTAAGCTGCGTCACCTCAGGAACATGGTTGATTCTAATTGGTCAAAGACTTGCTGAGGCTCTCTGTGGCTTTGGAACGTTTGAATTCTGTTTTGATGACATTATTCTCGGGGCACATGAAACAGATGCACATCATTCTTGTGAGCCTGTTACTTGAAGTTGACTTCAAACATGTGTTCGTTGTAAATTGTTTGACTGCACTGGTCTCCTGGGAATCTAATCTGCCCATTTGCTGCTTTTGTTGTAATTACTGCTCTGTTGTTGTTTGTAGCTCACACCTAGGAGCCTCTAGTGTGTGGGTGGGCCCTTTCTATGCTGAGACCTCCATGGAAGAACTATGGGTTCCAACAGTTTGTAGTTAAGCCCCAGAATTTCTCACTTAAGCAAGAGCATCTTTGTTAAAGGAGATGTTCTGTTTTTATTTCCAGTGGAGACTTTTATTTTTCCTGTTCTGGTGACAAAATAATCGTGACAGTTTCCAAGTGTATTCTTATGTGTTAGAATGATACTACTAGGGTGATCTGCTGTGCATAGCTGTGAGCTTTGAGGTCCTGGTCCATCTTCTTTTGCCACTCATTATATACTGAACCATGGTGGTTAGATCTCCCTTGAACCTTCTTTTCCCAAGGCTGAACAGACCAGTTCCCTCAGCCTTTCCTCATAATCAGCTTTCCAATCCTTGGATCATTGTGGCCCTTGGATCATTCTCTGGACCCTCTCCAGCCTGCTCACATGTTTTTTTGTACAGTGGGGGCCAAACATGAGCCTAGTGTTCCTGCTGTGACCTGATCAGTGTGGGGATATGACTGTATGTCTGCTGGTGATGCATCCTGCATCTTGTAGCTTTTCTTTGCCTCTGCAACATGCTGTTTGCTCATTGAGTGAAAAGAGATAAATGAAAACTGCTGTATGGGTTTTTTTACATTAATCTTTTCTTTTTAATTCTTGGAGAATGTTTTAAAAATTGGCATTAAGTACAGTAAATATTTTGACATCTAAAATAAATGTGGAAGGAGAATTAGAGAGGCTGGAGATATTTTCTATTCCATTGTACACTGCTGTGCACTGGTTCACCATCCAGACAGGAATTTGAGCTTCTTTCTTCACCAACAGGTTCCTGGCAGAAATGGTTATGGTTTCCAAATGATGGTGCAATATGTTATGTGTTTATTACTTTCCAAGCTCTAAAGACAAGAAATGCTGTCAAAACTCTTATGTCAGAAGAGTGCACATCCTCCTGCATAGTCCCTTCAGTTCACCAAAGTGCCTTGGGTTTGTCATCAATGTGTTGTAATACCCCCATCGTGGAACAAGGACTTGATTTTGGGACAGAAGCAGCCTGTTTGCAGAATGTGTAAGGTGTGATTTTTTCTTTTTTTTTTTAACCTAGATGAAAATCTTGAATTTATTTTTATTTTTTATTGTAGTGGAATAGTAGTTCATTAATTCCCCTCTGTAGTCACTGCTGGTATGTATTTTGATGATTTTTGGTAAGATTTCAAGGTGGTTTGTGTCATCCTGACATTAGGCGTTTTCTTGCTAAGCTGTTGTGTGAAAGGACTGGCTGAGCAGAGAAATAATGCCCTGCCTTGCTAAGATGGAGCTTTAGTTTGCAGTCTTGGCTGTAGTTTTCTTTTTCCCAAGTTGGGAAGGGGCTGTAAATTGAAGTCCTTTCTCTGCAAACTCTGCCTCCCTTCTGAAAATGCTGGAAAGCATTCTTGAGTTGCTGGCGATTGTTGTGGAGTCTCCTTCACTGGAGAGATGTTTAAAACCTGCCTGGATGTGTTCCTGTGTGACTTGGTCTAGGTGATCGTGCTGTGGCAGGGGGATTGGACTAGATGATCTTTTGAGGTCCCTTCCAATCCCTAAGGATTCTAGGATTCTGTGATTCAGTTGGGGAGAAACAAAGGAGGCAGCCAGTTTCTCCTGCTGCTCTAAACTGAGTCATGCTGTGTGTGGTGCTCAGTCTCAAACATACTTTGTGTGTGTTGTTTTTTTATTTCTTGCAATGTTCTCATTAAGTGGAAATGAGAGATTTGAATTTGGCTGTTTTTTCTTCAGTGACATAGACATTGGAATAAAAAAATACTGTAAGAAGTGGCATTTGCAGTAACTAAGTTGGAAGAAAAAGGACTTCAGCTGAGCATTTGTGGTGCTTAGTGACAGAGGACTTGAAGTTCAGTAAAATCTTTGGCACCTGGCTTTGCTGCAGTCTCTCCCCAGCATGCAAATACCTTTCATTTCCTGATGTATTTAGAGCTTTTTGAAGTCCAGTCCATACTCCAGTCAAAACACGTAGAGATGGTTTTGAAGTTTTGATCAGGTCATGGATGTGCAGCAGTGTATTGTTGGCACCTCAGGTGTCTGTGAAATTTCACAGAAAATAGAGATGAAATATGGACACTTGGTTGAAAGTGAAGATGTGCCTGATCAATAGCACCAGAAAACAAGCCAGATGAGGTGTTGGTTCCTGTGAAACCTTTTCATAAGCTGCACTGCTTTAAATAAGGAAAGACTGTATGACTATTGCACTGCCAACAGTAAAAGTTGTGTTTCTGTAGTGAGACCACTTTGAACTCCTTACTGGACTTTGCACTTGTTGAAGACTTGTGCTTGAGAGAGGGAATCATAGAATCATAGAATGTGTTGTGTTGGAAGGGACCTCCAAAGGCCATCTAGTCCAACTCTTCTACAACAGCCAGGGCCATCTCTAACCGGAACAGATTGCCCAGAGCCCCATCCAGCCTAACCTTGAATGGCTCCAGGGTTGGGGCCTCTACCACCTCTCTAGGCAGCCTGTTACAGGGATCCCCAACTCTTATTGCAAATAACTTTTCTCTCACATGCAATCTAAATCTACCCTGCTTAAAAGTTTGCTCCTTGTCTTGTTGCTGCACAGTCTTGTGTCCCTCTCCAGCTTTCCTGTAGTCACTTTCAGGTACTGGAAGCTAGAGGTCCTTCTGGAGTCTTCTCTTCTTCAGGTAGAAAAGCTCCAACTTTCTCAGCTTGTCCCCATAGCAGATTTTTTTCTAGCACTTGGATTATTTTTGCAGCCTCCTCTGGACCTACTCTACACTGTCTCCAGCACCTCAATGTTCTTCCTTGTACTGTGATGCCCAGAACTGAATGCTGTTGGTGAGGAGGGTATTGTCCAACATTACATCTCTCCGTCCTAACTTCATGGATAAATGCATGGACACTCGATCTTTTAGTCACATGTAAGGAAAAATAGGAGGCTGCAGAGCAAGCCAGGGTTTTTCTCTGATGCTCAGGTTGCCCCTGGGAGGGAACTGCACCAGGCTGGTGGCTGCTGTCAGTCAAGAGGATTAGAGGGTGTGATGTGTGATCTATCAGATGATAAAGTAAGGTTGAAGCTGTTTGTGGGATGAGCCGACTGGTATCTCCAGCCTACATAATTTCTCAAAATGCGCAAGAACCCTGCGTTGATCTCTGCTGAAACCACTCCATAGCTAGAAGGCAGCTGAGTGACTCTGCTGTGTGGTTTGGCTGCTGCACAAGAGAATTACTGAAGACATTGCTTTATTTATTTTATTTCATAAACAGACTTCTGGGGGCATTAGACTTCAAAAGACCTTTCTTCCTCCTTCTTCCCTGAAAAAGAAAAAAGTTTCCCTCGCACATATTGCTTGGGGCCCGTATTTCAAGATGACACATTGGTACCAAAGATTGTAGAGCCGAGCACATCGCTTGTGATGTATTGCTCCCCATCCACAGAGTTCCTCCACTTTATGATCAAAATAAAACACTTGAAATAAGTCCTAGTCTGCTGGGTGGGAGAGACGACAAAATGCTGGAGGGGAACCTTTAAGTAGTATCTCTCTGGACTTATTTATAAGATTGTGCTGTTCCCCCCCCCAAACCCTTCTCTGTTTCCCCTCCTCTTTTCCTTCAAATAATCTGACTGGTGCTGACAGAAATGATTATGGCTTATGAGTGATAATATAATTCAGTTTCCCTCAAGGAGAGATGCTATCAGAGAAGGTTTTTTTAAATATACTGGTTGAAAGGAGCCATCTTTCTTCCTAGAAGAACAGTTATTAATCTCTTACTAGTACATTTTCATATCATTTTGGACATTTATTTCCATGCTGTGATATTATAAAACCAGGCATTTGTGTCAGTTTTGATGCAGTGCAACATGCTGGAACATGAAAAGCAGTAATTACCAGTGTGGTCATTTGAATTGCTAACCAGATCCTGACATTTTCAAATCGGACCAATTTCTTAGTGATCCAGAAGTAAGCCTGGGTGCGATACGAGCTGCATTTCAATTAGGCAACTCAACATTTAAAAAGAAAATGCAGAGCATTCACATCCCCAAAGCATTGCTGAGATGAAGATGTGCTTTGCTGGGTTTCTATTGCCTCCGCTGCGCTGGATGCTTTTATTTGTGAGGACTTTTTGGTCAGGTTGTAGCTACTGTGAATCTGATAATTTTACGTATTCAAGAAGTTTCCTTTAAGGAACTTTTATTGCAACTGTTCTGTTATTTTTTTTTTTTCCTTTAATGATCATGCTAATAGCAGCCTGCTCTGAGGTCTGGGAATGTGCTCCATGTATTCCTGGGTGTGAGCTCTCTGTGGTCCTGAGGTTTTGTGTCACCAAGTTTGTTCTCTGGACTGTGTTCATTTGGGTTAGTTTTGGTGCAACCCTCATAGCCTGAGGTTTCCAGGGTGGCTGGAGATCTTAATTTTAGCTAGTGACTGCTCTTGCCCACTGTTCTGCTTGCTGGTGATGGTCCGCTCATTGGGTTATTTTTTAGAGCCCTCCAGATGCAGTGTCTGGGAGGAGGGAATGTGACAGAGCAGAGCCACAGCGAGAGGAAATGTGCCTATGCTTAACAACCCTACAAATAAAGAGTTGAAAGAACAGAGTCAGAGTTCTATCACAGAATTCTAAAGTAATTACCCCCTCTGTTATTGGAAGCATAATACAGATAATTTCAGCATCCTAAACTGGTTGAGTAAAATGTTTTATGAAAAGACAGCTTCTAGTTTTTTAAAAGCAGGAAGATTCATGTGCTTTCAGCCTACAGCAACTGAGGAATGCAGAATTAGTAAGTAAATGATGTCTTGGAGACTGGAGAAAACTAGGCAAAAATAATTAATGTGAGTAGAGGAAAGTGAGAAGAAAGAAAGAGTATTTGTTTTTATTCTGATGAGGAAAATGGCAGTTGCAAAGGTATTTCCACCTCAGTAACTATGGAAGAGCAGCACCAATACAACTAGGACAGGAAAGCAAGCAGGAAACCAAGTGAAAAGGGTTTGAATTAGTGGAAAACACTTGTGTATGATTACTGAGGTTTCTTTTTCTCACTTAGTTCCAAAATTTTGTATCTGAAAACCTGAGGAGTCTTTTCTTTTTTCCTTGACAAGTGCCAGAGCGTTTCCCCTCCAACACAGGAAAAAGTGAATTCTTGGCTGAGTCTGGGAAGATCTATTGTTCTCTTCCTTGTGTGGACCAAATAATCATTTTCCTTAAGCTGATTGAATCAAGGAGAGAAAGGACAACAGAAACCAGCTGCAGGCTTCTTGTAAAGATCAGCCTTCAACCTTTCATAGAGAGGGATTTCACCTTTCCTGCCTGAAAATATCAGATTTGCATATCTGTCATTATGGTTTTGTGTACTGAGCTACAGAAGTGTAGCTGTAGACAAATAGACCTAAAAATCAGCTGAAATAGTTGTTTTCTTCATGCCTGTTGTGCCTGTTTTGGCTTTGTAAAGGACTGAGTGATGCTTTAATCTGTTTTAGTGAAAGGATTTGGAATCCATGCTTTTTCTTCTCCAAACATGCAGTTGACAGGCTATAACTTTTTAAGCTTCCTGATTTGAATCCATCTCTCCTCAAAGTGGATTTTTAGATCATCTTGAATTTCATGGGAGTTTTGGAGTGACTGAAGCAGTGCCGATGATGTTAGGATGCGTGGGATTTAACACAGACTTCTAGGTAGAGTATGGTGATCTGGAGAACACAGAAAATTTTGCCATAGAGTGCTTTGCACTTAGGTTGGTGGTGGATAATTTCCATGCAACAGATGTGTTTGATTATGGCAACCTAGGGCTTGAAATTACTCCTGATGCTAAAACTAGTGGATTCAATACAGTGCTAGATTGTGCAGTTAGTATTTCCAATGCAGAGATGTCTAGACACCTCACCCAGGGAGCCAAGCCCCCAAGTGCTGAGCACTGTGTGTCTGTGCTACAAAAGGGCCTCTTCCAGGCTGAGGAAAATACACTTGAAAGCTTGTTGGCTCTTCCAAAACGGTGAGGGGAGGGGGAAAGGGTCTATTCTGACTGTGGGCAAAAAGCAAATGAAGAGACACAATGTGCACAGCTACTGATGGACTCATTACTGGAAAGTTTATATCACAGAATCATAGAATGGGTTAGGTTGGAAGGGACCTCAGGGATCATCTGGTTCTAAACCCCTGCCATTGCCAGCAACACCTCTCACCAGAGCAGGTTGCTCAGAGCCCCATCCAACCTGGCCTTGGCCATTTCCAAGAGTGGAGCAGCCACATCTTCCCTGGGCAACATAATCTCTTCTAGTTTCTCATTTGTAGGAAGAGCAGCAAGTTGAAAATCAATGATTATATGATGCAAAGGGTTCAGAGGCTGGGATTTTGTAATGGGCTGTCCCAGCCTGTTTGCCCAATCTTCCACCAGTATTCTCTGGGTTCTATGGGCTTGGTTTATTTGTTTATTGTAGAAAAAAACCATATGTACATGGCTAGCTGATAGTATATATGTCTGAATCCATGAATTCTTGAGTTCAGAATATGAAGCTATGAATAAACTCGTAGGCATTTGCACTTGTGGCTTCTTCCATAAAGTACATAATTTAATCTGAGCCAAAGCAGCCCCTTCTGCAAACACATTATTAGACATAGACTACTTGCACGTGCCCTGCTCCTGTCTTGAATCTGCACTGTGCTGGTTTTAGTGAAGGACAAAAAGGAGGTTTCCTTAGGGCATGGCTACAGATGAGGTTCTTGCTGCTAAGAGAAACCAGAGTGTGTGTTTGTGTGTCATGGCATGTCTTCTCCAAATAGAATTTGTATTGTACAGTTAAACTGGAGTCCTGTTTGAATCTGTACTGTACTGTTAAATTTGAGTCCTGTTTCTAGGGCATTTTAGAGTCAAGCTAGAGAGTATTGCCATGGCTTTGTGTTTTAAGTCAGCCATGATAGAAAACAGGAGGATTCTGACCCAGCCAGGACATCAGAGAAATTCTGATGGACAGAGCAATGGTTACAGCCATCCATCACTCCTTCCCTCCTGTGTCTGACAGGGGACAAGGTGAACCTCTTCTCATCCCTTGTGGGGGCACTCTGTCCCCTTGTCATCTCTCCATCAAGAAGCAGTGTCACCTGCAATGACAGCACTGACATGAGTAAGTGGCTTGCAGGGATACAAGAAAGCACTGCAGTGAACAAAACTTGTCAGCTTTAATTAGCAGTGTTGAATGATGTCTTGAAAGCCTGTAGGTATAAACAGACAAATAAGCTGGTAGAATTAAAAACAGATGTTAGAATTTAACTCCTTTAATAACAACATCCCCCGCCTCCTCCCCGTTAAGAAAAAAAATCCAATGTCAGTTAATGCCCAATTCTATTTATACATTTCTCATTTACATGCAGATGTCGTGTAATGTGTTCAGGGAGTCGGCGTGCTTTTTATCTGCATGGAGGTTGCTGTTGGTGTCTGTCAGACCTCTCTGCTCTCACCTTGTTCCTAGCTACTTTTCCTGACAAAAGGGTCTTGACTGGCCAAGTCCTATCTCAGATTTCATAGATTCCTGATCTTTCAGAAGAAGGCAAAAAACTTCTGGGCTTGATACCTAGAAAAATATCTAGACTACCTGGAAAGTCATTCAATGCAATAGAAAGATGGTTTAACAGGAAGAACCCCTTCCAGGCCACTGTCCCAGGGTCCTTGTGCCTTTTCAAAACCAGCTCCCTTAGCCCTCAGGTAAACCTGCATCCACTTTGGTTTGTCTGTGCACATTTTAAATATTTATATTGATAACATTTTAATTTGTAAAATGCTTTACATTGCTTCTGCTCTGTAGATTTATAGCAAACTGTAGCCCTTTATTTGTCTCTGAAGTCTGGGTGTAGGCTGGAAATGCCCCGTGTCTTGGAAGAAGGACCAAGGGGGTGAACACAATCTCAAAGCAAAAGGATGAGGAGATGCTGTGCTTTGTAGCCTGTTAACAGTCTGGTCCAGGGATGGCAAAGATGGCACCCAAGCAAATTTTGAGTGACACGTTGTGGCAGGACGAATAAGTTTTCCCATTACAATGCCCTGTTGACTTGCAAATATGGTTAGAGATGCCCATCTTACACAAGGAAAAGGTCGGAGATAAGAACTGTCCTCTGTGAGAAGGCATCTTTTGGCTCTGGTGTTTGTCTCCATGGTTAACACAGAAATTGGAAACAGAAAATACAGTCTGGCACAGGTCCTCTGAAGCAGAACACAGCATGTCCCAGCGGTGGGAACACAACTCAGAGCACAGCTTTTCCCCCTCAGCCTCCTTAAGGGGTTCAAATCTTTGGGAACTTCTTTAAAGATCTATCTTTCTACCGCTATGTACCGGGAGAGAAAACTTCAGCCTCTGATCTAGCTGCTGTAACTATTTGAAAGTGATGTATTTTTCTGGATGACATATTTGATGTCACTCTTCCCTATTGGTCCTCACTGGTACCTGAGGACCAAGCAGTGAGCATGGCTGTACTTCACGATGACTAATTGGAACATTTTCTTTCAACTATTGCTCATTGTTTTTCCTGCAGGCTAGACCTGTATTTATGATATGAGCTGCAAATGCTCCGATAAATTATGAATAGGCATGTAAATGTTTAAATTCGTGTGTTTGGATGAGAGGGAAGCCTGGAAAAAGAAGAGCAACTCATGATCTACTCTAATTTCCACAATATGACAGACTGTCAAGGTTAAAAGGACCTTCGCAGATTTTTACTCACTTTTATTTTACTTGCTTGATGTACAATGTCGATGGCAAAACAGGAGAGAGTCGTGGTGAGGTGTCAAGTTATTAAGACTTAATTGCTTCGAGAGAGTACACAACTGAACATGTACAGGGCTATGATGTAAAAATAAAGTGCATGTTAAATAGATTGACTAAATATGCAGCTTGAGGACATGTCTTCAATTTTTATGTTTTTGGCTTGCTGATGCTAGCAGCTCGATAAGACATGATTAGGCTCTGAATCATTAATATGATTCTGCTATAAAACACTGCTCCTGTTTCTGTTCAACCTCCTGAACTATGTCCTGCTGAAAACAGAATAATGGGCAGTTAGACCTGAAATCAATAGCCATTGTTTCTTCTGTTCCAAAGCATTAATATGGTAAAACTAAACACAGGCACTATAGATTTCCTCTCAGTTATGAGAGAAGCCATTCATTATGGAAGATGTCTGTGTATGAAAGACTCCCACCTCTGTATCCCAGTTACTTTTTGACCCCTTCTCTCAGGTTTTTGTACGTGGAAGTCTATAAAAATGCACAAAATTAGGTGTTGAGGACCTGAGAGGCTTCTTGAGAACCAGAGAGAGGTGTGGAGCTGAGATCTGCATCTCAGGATTCTGTGCCTGGAGGTACTCGAGCTGTGCGACTCCCCTCAGCGGATGGTTGTGTTCTCCCCTCGGAGGCATTGCTTCCAGCACTGGGATAACGGTGCTTCTGAAGATGCTTCTTGTAGTTTAGGGTTTTGCCGTTTTAAAAGACAACAAACACTGGCACAAAACAAAACCTGCAAGGAACCTCCTGGAGAAATAATTGCTATGGAATTCATATGGGTATTGATATGGCAATGGTTCTGCTCCTACAATGTCCTTCACTGTGAGTTTGTTATCATTGGCCAGTGTTTTCCGGTGACCTGGAATCTGAAACTTGTTCTGCTGAAACTGTGAACTTGGTGTAAGATTTTATCACTGAGTAGTTAACCCTTAGAATTACATCCCTTCTGGCAAGGGACATCCTTCACTTTCAGCAAGAATTAGATTTGAAGGGTGGGAGCCTGAAGGTAACTTTCTGTACTTTTCCTTCCTTGGGGGTGTTGCACCTTCACCTGCTGGTAGCATGTTTGCTCTGCCCAAAGGAAAGGTGAGGGGGCTGCAAATTTCTCTTCAGTTACGAGAACTTTCTGTTAAATTATTGTATTGTCCATTGAAAAGACACTGGCACTTAATGTTTGTCCCCTACGGTGTTTAGAACTTCACAGAATCACAGAACATTAGGGATTGGAAGGGACCTCAAAAGATCATCTAGTCCAATCCCCCTGCTTGGAGTAAGGTTGGTCCTAATATCACTCTCACATTGTCCATTATGTTGGTAGGACCTTAACTAAAATGTGGCTGGAAAATGATGAGCTGCCAGTTGAGAAGATGAATGCATGTTGGGGCTGGGGAAAAAAGGGCTGCAGGAGTAATACTGGGAATGAAGAGCTCATAACAGGAGGCAGAATGAGCTAGCTCGGGTGTCTGCTGCATGGCACTTCCTCTGCTCTGCCAGCACAGTCCCAGCTAGATAAATCTGTTTCTATCTTAGCAGTCTAGTCTCTCAGCAGAATCCATATTTCTCAAAAACAAATATTCATGTTTAAGTGTCTGAAGCAAATCTTACAGTGATAAATGCACCGCTAGTTCTGGGGAAGCAGGAAGGGCCAGGGAACACTCTCTGGGTCAGGTTTTGCAGGCAGCTGCCCTTTCCACACTGAGATTTCTGGCCATGCTGGTGAAGAATGACTCTTGTTGCTTGTGAAATGCAAAGCACTCGAAATAATCCTTCCTGGATTGTTCTTGGCTGCTGCTGTTGAAAGCTTTATTATATTTCCCCATAGTTGGTACAATTTTGCTGCCAGCGTGTTGTTCGAGTGTGTGTGTGCTTCTCATTCATTTTCCAGGAGTTTAATACCCTGGAATGCAGAGAGCAGGATTGGGGCATTAGAGTCAAAGAAATGGTTGTGAGCAAGGAGAAAAAGAGACTGTTTTCAATAGAATCCACAATACGGGCGTTTTTTGTTGGTTTGGGTTTTTAATAGTGGAATTCCTTTGTCCGTTCCCCCAACATTGTCTGGGGTTTCATGTTGTTTCATTTATTTAATAGCAATAGTTTCAAAATCAATAAGAGATGAGAAAAAACAAACCCCAAACCCAAGCTTGTGTGTCCTTGGAGGAGGGAGTGAGCTCTGCTACACATCTGCCTGCTGCAACTTGAGCTGCCGCTGTGCTCGTGAGCCTGGAACCTGAGCTGGTATCTATCTGTTTATGTGGAAGAGAATCTCACCATGACTTCACTGGCCTTTACCTCACATTGTCTCTAGCAGTGGTTTATCCATCATAAATGAGAATCCTTGTGGGATTTGGAGTTCTGTGTGGGTTTTTTCTTGTTATCCCATCCATTTGCTTTGCACTTAGAAACGCAATGGCGTTACTTCTCCAAACCTTCAGTACGTGTGTTAGTAAACGTGTCTCTTCACTCAACCTCACACCATGCAACTCTTCTCCTACTGTAACAGAGCTGGCTGGTCAGTGGATGCCAGGAGTAACAGCAGAAAGTTAACCAAGAGACATAAAAATCTGCTTGAGATTTTATTGCCTTCATCTTGGAAAAATGTGGCTTGTCCATGTGGTTTTAAGACTTGCAGCAAATGTGATGCTGACAGTGAAGGAAAACAGAACCATAGACTGGCCCAGGTTGGAAGGGACTGCAGAGCTCATCTACTCCATTCCCCTGCCAGGGGCAGTGTCGCCTCTCAACCAGACTTGGTTGCTCAAGGCCTCATCCAGCCTGGCCTTGAACACCTCCAGGGAGGGGGCAGCCACAGCCTTTCCAGGCAATCAATTCCAGAGTCTCTCCTCCTTTGCACTGACGAACCTCTTCCTCAGATCTAGTCTGAACCTCCTCTCCTTCAGTTTCAAACCAGTGAGTTTAAACTTTAGTTTTCTTTCAGATATATAGTGACTTCTACTCTGTGGGCCAAGTGACAGTCCTATGTGTCTTTTGATGGTTCAATCTACCTGGCACTTTTACAAGAGCCAGATTCTTTGATTGCCTCATCTGTACTGCTAGGGGCTGTCCTGATATCAAACCCCAGACTGCTGAGGCTCCACAGGAAGTCGAGGCAAGAGAGAAGCCTGCCTTGGTTGATGAGGACTGGGTTAGGGATAAGTTGAGCAAACTGGATGTACATAAATCCACGGGGCCCAGGTGGGATGCACCCGCGTGTACTAAGGGAGATGATAGAAGTCATTGCTAAGCCACTCTCCATCATCTTTGCTAGGTCCTGGGGAACAGGAGAGGTGCCTAGAAACCGGAGGAAAGCCAATGTCACTCCAATCTTCAATAAGGGTAAGAAGGAGGATGCAGATAACTGTAGACCAGTCAGCCTCACCTCCATCCCGGGAAAGGTGATGGAACAATTTGTTCTGGATGCGGTGTCTAGGCACATCAAGGACAGGAGGGTCATTAGGGACAATCAGCATGGCTTCACCAAAGGGAAGTTGTGCTTGACCAACTTGATAGCCTTTGATGAGGGCATAACCAGGTGAATATATGATGGCAGAGTGGTGGCTGTGGTGTATCTTCACTTCATTAAGGCATTTGACACAGTCACAGCCAAACTAAGACAGTGTGTACCGCATGATTGGGTAGTGAGGTGGATTGTGAACTGGCTACAGGGTAGAAGTCAGAGAGTGGTGCTCAATGGGACAGAGTCTGGTTGGAGGCCTGTATCTAGTGGAGTGCCCCAGGGATCGGTGCTGGGACCGGTCCTGTTCAATCTATTCATTGATGACTTGGATGAGGGATTGGCATGCACTGTCAGCAAGTTTGCTGATGACACAAAGCTGGGTGGTGTCGCCGACACCCCTGCAGACTGTGCTGCCATTCAGCAAGACCCGGACAGGCTGGAGAGCTGGGCAGAGAGGAATGTAATGAGGTATAGCAAGGGCAAATGTAGAGTCTTGCATCTGGGCAAGAGCAACCTCAGGTACAAGTATAGGTTGGGGACTGACCTGTTGGAGAGTAGTGTAGGAGAAAGGGACCTTGGGGGTTCTGGTGGACAGCAGGATGACAATGAGCCAGCAACGTGCTCTTGTGGCCAGGAGGGCCAACAGCATCCTGGGGTGGATCAGAAGCAGGGTGGTTAGCAGATAGAGAGAGGTTTTCTCCCCCTCTACTCTGCCCTGGTGTGATCACATGTGGAGTATTGTGTCCAGTTCTGGGCCCCTCAGTTCTAGAAGGACATAGAGCTGCTAGAGGGTGTCCAGCGTAGAACCACAAAGATGGTGGTTCTGGACAAGGGGTGATGGGTGCAAGCTGGAACATAGGAGGTTCAATGTATGTATCAGAAAGGACTTCTTCACAGTGAGGGAGATGTTTAAAACCTGCCTGGATGTGTTCCTGTACAACTTGGTCTAGGTGATCCTGCTGTGGCAGGAGGATTGGACTAGATGATCTTTTGAGGTCCCTTCCAATCCCTAATGATTCTATGATTGTCCTGACTTCTGCTTTGGAAAATCTGGATGTAACTCCACCCAGTGGTCTGCTACTTGCAGTTGAAATGCCCAGGTCTTTTCCTAATAGAATTGCATGAAGCACCTTAAAAACTACTGAACAAAAATGTTTGAAGCAAAAAATTTGTGATATTTGTATCAAGGAGGGCAGGAGGATTACTTTCCCTAGGCTGTGGGAGAACATGAGCATATGCTATCCTTACATCCAGCTAGATTGATGAATCCCAGATGGAAGCCATGCAGAATGTTTTCTGTAGTCTGCATAAGCATTGCTGGCAGCTTTTCAGGTTTTGATACAGCCGAAGACAGTTGTACTGCTTTAGTGAGTTGAGATAAATGCCTGCAGACTCCAAAATCTGTCCAGGAGAAGCACAGCAATTCTGAAAGATTTCAGTGATCCTCCATTTATCATCAAGGCACCACTATTGCTTAAAACAAGTGCTCAATGGAGACCATCTCTTAGCAGCCGTTAGTGCAGATAAGCAGCTCTTTTGAGCAAATTACTTTATTTTAAATGAAATTTTATTTACGTCTGAGACATGTGCTCTGTTTTTTCAATGTGCATATTGAACTGTTCACTAAAGAGCCCTTCATGACTAACACATGGCTGCTGAATTTCACATTCTTCTGGTTCTTTTCCCCCCACACTTTATCCACCTTATGCTTTTGGGGCTTGCAGCAGCATTTAATCTACAGCAGAGGATTTTCAATGATTGTGACCTGAAACAATGGGCTGTGCAGTGCCAGCAGGGCTGTCCTGTGCATTGCTCCCAGCTGCACCGCTGTCGAGCTGGGTTCAGTTGCTGAATGGTTTTTGGTTACTGGATAGTGGTAACAAATCCTTGAGATGCTGTGCAGGGTTCATCTGTGGAAGTGCCCGTGCATGCAGATGCTGTGTTTTGGCACGAAGTTTTATGGTCTTCTCCACCAGTGGTTTTGCTCTCAGGGGTTTGACTGCCTTTGTTCTTTTGTGACTCTTGTTTTTAAGCTGATGGTCTGCAGCAGTTTGTCTTTTGTAACTTTAGCCTGTGATCGGGATCTGGTTTGGGTGCGATTTCCATGTGGCTGGTTTGTGTTTCCACCAGCCCTGTTCGTGACCGCTTGGGACCAGTTTGATGTAATTTCAGGTGAGATGCGAAATCAACAATGGAAATCCACGCTGAAAAAAACCTGCTGCACAGACTGGCCTTTGTGGTGGCCCCAGTGTGTGAGGGCTCAAAGGAGGCTGTGAAGCATGTGGGAGCTACAGGGAAAAACAGTTCTGTAGCTCCTTTTCTTTGGGGAAAAGGAGTGACATTGTCAATGGCTGCAGAAACTCTATCCGGGGGGCTGCAAACTGTCTTCAGCTGCAGAAAGCAGCCTGATCTCCTGAGGCAGAGCAGTGTGCGTTGCCTCCCACAGTCAGCAAACAGCCAGTTCTCTTGTTCCTTTGCCATAGAGGAACTGAGTTGCTGCTGACGGAGGAGACTGCATGGAAGCAGAGCGGCCAAGTGAAGGAAAGGGTAGAGCAAGTTTGTTTGAATGTGTTTGTGAAGCATGATGAAATTACTTTCCCCCAGGGTGCCCAGAGGAATAGGATCATAATTTAGGCTAATAATTGGAGCTGGTTGTGAACTTTTCAATGACTTTTTTTTGCATTTGAAAATGCTTTCTTCTCAAAATGATAAAAATACTTTCTTGAAGTATCTTTGCTTTGTTAAAACTTTTAAGGAGGGCACTTGGAATGAGTCTTCTGAACATGAGATGCACCCCTGTAACAGTTGAAGAGCCAACAGACCAAGCAGCCAGGATGGACGATGGGCATCCTCAAGTCCTTGCTTTACTTCACCCAAAATAGTCCTTAAATCCAACTGGAGGCAACAGCTGGATGGACAACAGAGACTGAGGGCTTGAAGTGACCGGCCAGGTTCCTGTCCTGAGCAACTCTGGGTTCCTCAGGGTGGCGGTAGCTGAACCTTTCCTGAATTCAACAGTATTAAGTGTGACGTTTTGCAGCCAGGTAATAGGTGATGTTTACTTTAAAAATCACTGGGTAGATGCCCCAGTGTAGCTTCATTAGCTGTTCACAGTCATGCAGTGTCTGTTCTGTGATTGTGGCTTATCAAGCTTTGGTGCCTGGGCTGAGCTCTCCACTGATCCAGTGCTTCGAGGAGTCCAGCTCTAAGCTGTGTCCCCTGCACTCCAGGGAAGCGAAGGAGCAGCTTAAAGTCCTCCTCAGGCCTCTGGAAGCAATGTGGACTAGGGTGAACTAATGCTGCAGGAGTGTTCCCAGACTGATGCCAAAACCCAGACTTGCTGTGTTGTGAGCAGTTTTCCATTGCTTCTGAACAGTGAACAGGGTAGGTGACTGTGGGAAAGAGAGAAGGGCTTAGGAGCTGGGGTGGCAGATCAAGCAGTAGAAGCTGTAGGTAGCATACCATGTCTTGCCCCTCAAGGTGTTCAGGGCAATAGGAATGGAGGGGTTTTATCACCTGATTTCCCAGCTTCTAGCTAAGGGTGCATTCAGCTCTCTCCTCTGTGGCAAGACAATCGGACAAGATGATCTCAGAGGTCTCTTCCCACCTTAATGATTCTACTAGAATCTACCACAGGAAAATATAATAAAGCTTTCAACACCCGCAGCCAAGAACAATCCAGTAAGGATTCTTTGTGGTGCTTTGCATTCCAGAAGGAAAGTACCTGCCATAGATTCTAAGAGCTATGCTCTGCTTTTCTCCTATAGCAGATTTATAGGGTCTCTCAGAGAATGAGGTAGTAGATGGAGTCATCACATCCTGCTTGACTGCAAGGAAGTGAGAGTGAAACACTCACTGGGCAAGAATGTCTCTAATTTAACAGTTATGAAATGTTTGAAAGTAATAGTGCAGGTAACGTGCAGTAAAGGAACCATCAGTCTTCCCTTCCAATTGAGGTTTTAGGCTGTAAAAGAGTGAATCTGAGGTACAGTTGGGTTTTGCCTCTCTGTCACACTGCAGTGGCAAAGCTGGTTAGGGATTGATTTGTATTTTTCTGGATGAGGGGTTTTCCCAAAACTCAGCTGAACATGTATTGCTTCTGAAAATCCCCTCCTGTGGCATTTAGGGAAAAGGAGGAATGAATAGGACTGACACTAGAAAGATGGAGAAACCAGTGGTGAAATGGTGACAAGAATACTGAGCAAATAACTTTTTTCATTCTAAACATAATTACCTGAGATGTGTGTTGTATTATAACGTAAAACCCAGTGAGATGCTGAGATAGGGATGGAAATGTTTCTGCTCAAAATAATCTGGTGAGAAGGGCACAAAGCAGAGCAGGATTTTACCAGGTGATGGTGCTGTGGTTTCACAAAAATTCTCCCCCTGTAGAATAAATTCCTTTTTTGACGTAGCTATCACTGAGCCTTCACTCTAGCTAGTTCTGTCAGCAGTGCTAGCCCTGCGGTGCTGTCTCACTGGGGACTCCTGGCCATGACTTGCAGTGATGTGGAAAGAAAACTGCTTCCTGCTCCACAGAGCAAGACCCCTGGTGAAGAATGGCTGGGGCTGCAGCATCAGTTCTTTGCGTTGGGGGCTGGGATAGTCTTAACCTTCGGTGTGCTCTGCACTACTGTGCTGTGTGTGTACTGTCGGCTCCAGTGTCTGGGGGGAGAAAATGTTCTATAAAATAGTCTGGTGTTCTGATAGTCTTCCTTTAGTCTCTGCAGACATCAGCCTTTTGTGTCCAAGTCACAGGGTAAGTACCACAGAAGTAAAGCACCATCAGAAAGTGGCTGTGGCATGACCACACATGATGTCAAAGAGCACCACAAGCATCAGGAAAAGATTTGGTACCTTTCTTTGAAGCATCACAGAGCAGCTCAGCTGCTACTGAGGGTTGGTGACTGAAAGCATCCAAGGCAATTGGGAGTGTAAGCCTCCTGAATTTCTTTCAGTGAGAGCTGTAAGCATTTTTTCCCAAGATTCTGAGTGCCTGTGTTACAGCACCTTAGCAAGCAACTCATCAACCAGACACCAACAAGTGACCATCTGTGCACTCCTAGCTGATAAACGTAAAGGGCTTCACTACCACCACGTGTCATTATATTGCAGTGGTTTCAAGCCTTATGTTGGCATTCAGTAATTGCCATCCTATAGCTTTTTGCAGAGCAGTGTGAAAAGCCACTTAAGTGGAGCGGGGTCCTAAATGATTGTTTTCACTTGATATCTGCAGGCAGATGAGGCTCTGTTACACTTGTGGCTTTTTCATTTAAGATTGAGTCTTAAGTACAGAGCAATGACAGAGGAGAGCAGATAATTAGACATATAACAGTCTCCCTGTATAGTGTACTTGGGTATCTCAGTGGTGACTTAAATTTCTAGCTAAGCTCTTTACATCCCTACCGAACTCCTTCAGCTGTCTTTAGTGAGCAGTTGGTGCTTGTTTAAAACATCTCAACCAAAGTTGACTGCAAGGAAGCAAGTAGTACCCAGAGTGTGGTTAAGGAGCTAATAGTTTAACTGTTGCAGAATGAAGTTTATTCTCTTATTTGAGACATGGCAGCCCTGTGACAGAGCAGTATGTGTAGTTCCATCCTGTGGCTTCGTCCAGCTTGCTTTTCTGGGGTGGCTGGGGGAAAGGCCTGTGGGATACTCCTTTTAAATACTGTTAGGACTTTTGACATGCCCTTAACAGTAGATTACCCAGAGTTAGGGCTAGGCTGGCCATGAGACCAAGGACAGATGCTCTTCATTACAGAATCACAGAATCTTTAAGGTTGGAAAGATCACCAAGTCCAACTGTCAGCCCAACAGCTTACTGACCTCATGTCCCAAAGTGCCACATCCACTTGCCTTTTGACCACCTCCAGGGATGGTGACTCCACTGCTTCTTGGGTTGCATGTTCCACTGTTTAACTACTATTTCATTAAACAAATATTTTCTTATTTTCCAATATGAAAATGCTGAGCTTTGTGGCCTGTCCATCATAGGATCATAGGATGTTAGGGGTTGGAAGGGACCCAAAGAGATCATCGAGTCCAACCCCCCTGCCGGAGCAGGACAAAACTATCTAACACAGATCCCAGAGGAACGCATCCAGGCGGGCCTTGAAAGTCCCCAGAGAAGGAGACTCCACGACCCCCCTGGGGAGTTCCAGTGCTCTGTGACCCTCACAGTAAAGAAGTTCCCCCTTGTGTTGAGGCGGAACCTCCTCTGCTGCAACTTACAGCCATTGCTCCTTGTCCTATCGCAGGGAGCAAGTGAAAAGAGCCTGTCCCCCCGCTCCTGGCCATCCTTCAGATACTTATAAACATTTATCAAATCTCCCCTAAGTCTTCTCCTCTCCAGACTAAAAAGCCCCAAGTCCCTCAGCCTCTCCTCATAAGCCATGCCCTCCTGTCCCCTCATCATCCTCGTAGCCCTCCGCTGGACCCTCTCCAGCAGTTCCCTGTCCCTCTTAAACTGGGGGGCCCAAAACTGAACACAGTACTCAAGATGAGGCCTCACCAGGGCAGAACAGAGGGGGAGAAGAACCTCTCTCGATCTGCTGGACACACTCCTCCTAATACACCCCAAGATCCCGTTGGCCTTCTTGGCCACCAGGGCACATTGCTGTGCCATGGTTAACCTGTTGTCCACCAGGACCCCCAGGTCCCTCTCCACAGGACTGCTTTCCAGTAGAGCATTAATGTCTTTCTGTTAATACTGTCTGTGTCATCAGGATGAACAAATTCGGAAGATCCTTCCTTCTGGTCAGTTTTCCTTGGCTGTAATGTAGGTGTGTGAAATTTGGGGTGCTTTATGGTGTCATAAAATGTTTCTTTGCACCATATGGAATTTTCTCTAGTTGTCCTTCAAACTGTTGAGGTCTAGCTTCCCTTTGCTATCTCTCATTTTGCTTTAGGATTGTCACTGTTATGATTGCTCGGCTTATTGTAAACAAATAGGATCATAGAATCATTAAGAACAGAATCATTAAGTTTGGAAGAGAACTCCAAGATTGTCTAGTCCAACTGCTAATCCCACAAGGGCAGGCTAGATTCAGATAAAGTGGCAGGATTGTGAAGAATTATCAAATCTAGATTACCATAGCAATCTTTATTTAGGATTAAAAGATAACATTGCAGGCTCTTTGCAAGCTGGTATCTGCTGAGGGTGATTTTACAGGTGTCACTGTAGCAGCATGCAGAGGACATGCACTGCCACATTCTTACCGACTCTGAATACCTATAGAAACCCCAGGAGTTTCAGAAACATTAGCTGAAACATCCCTCAGAGTCAGAGTTCACTGTGATTGCTGGAGCCCTAGGAATAACAGGTACAGTAATTAGTCTGCCAGCGGTCGTGTGAACAGGCCTGAAGGATAAACCAGTAGTGCCTGACATCGTCTTTGGGAAATGCAACAGTAGGGCTTTTAATAATATTGCTAAGGTATTTTATGTGATTCCCTGCTGGAAATCATAGCAATGATCTCCTGCTGATGGAAACGTGAGAAGAGAATTTGTTTTAAGGTGAAAACTCACAGAAAATCTTTGAACCAATAGCTTATGCCTGCTAAGAGATGTCAGAATCACAGAATCCTTAAGGTTGGAAGAGACCTCCAAGATTATCTGGTCCAACCACCAACCCAACCCTGCCCACTAAACTCTGTCCCCCAGGGCCACATCAACTTGTTTTTTGAACCCTCCTAGAGACAACGCCTCCCCCTCTCCCTGGGCAGCCTGTTCCAAGGCCTGAGTCCCAGTGCATGTCTGTGTGGTCATGCTAATTTAGCTGAGCTCTACCAGGCTATGAGCATTTCAGCCTCTTGTTCTAGACAGACACAAGTTCCTCAGCGGTATGTGACTAACAAAAACTGAACTGATGTGATTATTGTAAATCACATGAACACAGTGATTTTTCTGCATGTTGTGAATTAAGCTTATGTCACTTGCTGGGGGGAAAAAAGACCCCAATAAGATCTGCAATAAGACATGTCAGTAGAGATCCAGCCTGAAACTGAAGATCCTCTGCATAGGGATGGGAAGAGAAGGTGCAGGAGAAGTTCTGATGGATCCTATGTACTGAGGTTGCAAACACACTTAGTGCTGCAGCCAGTGTGCAGGTTCTTCGTGAATAATTGCTGCTGTGTGACATAAAATGCACATTTCCAGACAAAAAAGAGCTTTCAAGATACTTATTAAAGAAATCTTGGATTCACTACTTCTGCCTGTGATAGGATGTCCTCTGCCTGTGTTCAGAGCTTTCCAGCGTCACCAGGAATCCCAGCTGTGGAAGTGTATGAGCTGGAATAGTCTGAGCACAGAGGTGGAGTTCAGCTGGGACAAGCATCAAAAAATGTGGGTGCTTGCTGATCTGGATTTGCAGTATTTTGTGTTTCATGCACTTACTGTGCTTTCAAACACTGGGGAGTGGTTTGCTTTGCTAAATTCATTGGATAGGTGCCGTTTTCAGAAAAATGATTTTTTGAGTTGCCACGAGAATGCTGTCCATTCTCTTCATTTGTGAAACCAGAGAATAAGAAAACAACCAGCACACTGGAGCTTGCAGAAGGTCCATCTTCCCAGCAAATCACAAGTGTTCAAGGCAGCCATAAGCATCATCCACAGAACTGGCCAAAGAAAAGGAAGCTAAAGCCATAGAATAGAACCATAGAACCATAAAGATTGAAAAAGATCTTCAAGATAATCAATTCCAACTGTCTGCTCTACGACCCCCATTCACTAACCCATCTCCTCAAACACCGTGGCTTCTTGTTTGTTGAACCCCTCCAGGAATGGTGCCTCCACTCCCTCCCTGGGCAGCCTGTTGCAAGGCCTCCCCATGATATGTAGGAAGTTCTCCCTAATGTACACAAAATCACACTCTGGAACTTTAGGTAAAAGTGTCCACTTTCAGCAAACTGGGGATTTCTTGGTCATCCCAGAGCCTACAGAATTCTGAGTGGGAGATGCACAGAGATGGAGCCAGGCAGCAAAGTTGCTGTACTAGAGCAGTTAGTTCCAACAAGTTCATGAGCTGGTCCTCTTCTGCCTAGCAAGGATACCATGCTGATGGAAATGTGGGTTAGGGGTTTGAAGAGGGGCTTTGCAACCCTCCCAGCTCATCCACCTGAACTCCAAACTGCCTCAATGTCCAGAAAAACTGCTGCTGATTTTGTTTTCTTTTTAATTTTGTTTTCTTTTCCTCTTGGTATTAACACAGCTATTCGTCTTCTTAACAGAAGAAAAGCCTTTACATTCCTGCAGCTTGGGTTCATCAGTGAAATACGGGTGAATGTCCTTGTGAAGTACTTTAGGTGCTGAAAGGGCAGGGTGCTGAAGCTTTCTGACTGGTACCCTGCAGGAACTCGCAGGACTTTTCCCATCAGGTTTTGATTCAAAGGCAGACACAAGGGGAAGGTCTGTATCACATAGGCTTGTGACTTCTCCATAAAGTGTTTCCTCAGAACTAATTAAAACTTGGAGAAATCATCAGAACTTAAATGAATTGTTGCTGCTTAACTTATGGCTTCTGTGAGAGGCTCTGAACAAATATCCCCAATGCATCAGTAAACAGGCAAATTGCTTTTCGGTGTCGGGCTGTGTCTCGCTGCGATGCTGTGCATTGATAAAAGATTTCAGGGTGTCTGTAGCTTTCTGTACTTTTAAGCTTTTATTGGTTTCTTTCCTAGCCTCTCTTTCAGGCCCTTTGTTTTATGGGGCAATGCTCTAAAATGATTTACCAAGCAAAATTCTCTGTGCTTCAGCAATAAATAGCAGTTAACAAAGTGTCTAAATTAAGGAGTGAAGCAAAGCTGGGACCAGTTACTGTTCCATTATGGCAGTTAATGGTGGTAATCTCCTTTAAAGGGGATTATTGCAGCTATAAAATATTTTCCCATGGTGATGGTGGCAGCAGGAGAAGATTCATGATTTACAAAACTTTAGTTTGGCACAGTTCTCTCCTGGGTTCTTTGATACTGCAGAGCAAGTGTCAGGCTGAGGGAGCTGGGGCTGTTCAGCCTGGAGAAGAGGGGGCTGAGGGGACACCTCACTGCTGTCTACAACGATCTGAAAGGAGGCTGGAGTGAGATGGGTGCTGGGCTCTTCTCCCCAGGGACTAGTGATAGGACAAGAGGAAATGGGGTCAGGTTGTGCCAGGGGAGGTTCAGATTGGATCTTAAGAGAAACTTCTTCTCAGAAAGAGTGGGGAGGCCTTGGAACAGGCTGCCCAAGGAGAGGGTGGAGGTATCATCCCTTGAGAAGTTCAACGAACGGGCAGACAGGGTGTTTCAGGAGATGGGTTAGTGGTTGGGGGTTGTAGGGCAGGTGGTTGGACTTCGAGGACCATGAAGATCTTTTCCTACCTTGATGATTCTGGGATTTGATTTGGAGAGGGAAAGGAGGGAAGAGGCTTGGATCTAGAAATGAATAGAATTAACACCATTGGCTGCTTTTTGGATTAGTTTTTTTCATAAGCAGTAACCCCTGCTGCTTGAGCTGCTTCTGCCACTGTAAGACCTTTTTGGATCACCTGGTACCTTCTGTCCTGGTATATTATATGCCCTAGTAAGCAATAGGGTTCTGCATAGCTCTCTGGATTGATAGATTTTTGGTGGAGTCAATAGAACCAGCTCATATGCCGATGACTTCCTGTTATGATTCTGTTGCAGGGATAGTGAGTGGTGTCCCAGATTATTGATACCAGCAATAACAACACAGGCTGGAGGCAGGCATGCTGGAGAGCAGCCCCGTCAAAAAAGGTCTGGGAGTGCTAGCAGATGAAAAGCTGGCCATGAACCACCAATGTGCAACTGCATCCCAGAAGGCCAACTGTATCCTGGGCTGCATCAGCAGAGTAGTGACCAGAGATGGAGAGAGGAGATTCTGCCCTCTAGTCTGCCCTGGTGAGAGCTTGCATCCAGCTCTGGAGCCCTCAGCACCAGAAAGATGTGGAGCTGTTGGAGCAGGTCCAGAGGAGGCCCTGGAAAATCTCAGAGAGCTCAGAGCTCCTCTGGGGACAGGGTGAGTATGCTGGGATTGTTCAGCCTGAAGAGAAGACTCCAGGGGGACCTTGTAGGTACTTTCCTACCCCTGAATAGGAGCCTGTCAGAAGACTGTGGAAGACTATTCACAAGGGTAGGGAACCATAGGAAAAGGGGTCATGGTTTGAAGCTGGAAAAGGGACGATTTAGGTCAGACATGAGGAAAAAGTTCTTGAATCTGAGGGTGGGGGATCCCTGGAACAGGCTACCCAGAGAGGTGGTGGAGGCCCCATTCCTGGAGCCATTCATGGTCAGGCTGGATGGGGCTCTGGGCAGTCTTGTGGTTAGAGATGTCCCTGATTGTTGTAGGGGGTTGGACTAGACTCTCTTTGGAGGTCTCTTCCAACCCTGTGATTCTATGATTATTGCAGTGATAAACTTACGCTCCACATTTCTGTCAGCATAACTGAAGTGGGAAGAGCAGAAATCTGCAGCATTTTAATGGGGACAAAAAAGAGGAGGTGGAGTGCAGCAGGAATTTCTCATGCTGGCTTTGCCACCAAGGAATATCCATAACTGCACTCTGCAAATTAAATGTTATGCTTTTGTGCCCTTCTCATTCAGCAAGCTTTAATTAAAAGCCCCTTTCCTTTGGTTTGTGGGTTCTGAGCTGTAATGATGTAAAGCAAACAAACATCTGACTGAATTTTTATCCACCAGATGAATTTTGTAATAGGTAAGTGAGTAAGGGCATATCGTTAAGGGTGAATGGTGTGTTCGAACTCAAGTAAGACTCTGTCAGTGGAAGTTGGTGTCTTTCTGCGATACTGTGCATTCCATTCAGACTTGCCTTTAAAGATTTTTCTTGCCAGATTGATTAAATTTTCCAGCCATCCCACCACAAAACCTGTGTTCTTTTCCCAGCTAGTCTCTGCAGGAATGATAAAAATGGACACAGGACAATCATCTTTCTGAAGGGGTGGAGTAGGAGGGCTGGGAAGTGTTGATACCCTTCAGAAGTTGATTATGAATGAGTCTTTGGACACAGTTAGAGGATTGTAAACTGCATGATCATTGGAATTGTAGGCCTGTGTGGATAAAAAGAGCGGTGGTTTATGTGAACTAAATGCAGCTAATTCACACAAGATGATGGCACTTAGCTTCTCTGCTGTTTTCTGATAGCCTCTTGGCTTCCACTTGCCTGATCAATGCCAGGCATGGTTGCAGCCAGTGCTGAGCCAGAGCTTTCAGAGCGTGGGCAGCCCCTCTCTGTAGGGTATCCCAGGCTTTGTGGGTTTTTGTGCTGGTTGGGTGGGTTGTTTGATTATGTGGTTGGGTTGTTTTGCTTTGTACTCTGTGCTCTCCTCTGTAGAAGGGTACTGCTCTTTAGCTCGTGCAGAGGAATCCTCAGGATTGGTCTAACAGCAAACCTTTGTTATGTGGAGAAACCACTTTCTCCCAAACAGACCAGAGAATAGGAAAGAGAACTGACTCTGCAGAACATTTTGTATTAGATTACAATTGAGTTTTGGGTTTGGAAGGAACCTTCATTTGAAGTGAGGACTGCAGCATTAAGATGAGAAATGTGTTGTGCTGGGCTCTGCCTGTGCTGCTTACATTCCTGTATCACAGATTTCACAGAACCACTGAATCGTTTAAGTTGGAAAAGACCTTTTAAGATCACTGAGTCCCACCATTAACCGGTGTTAAGTGGTCGAAAATGAATCTGTGTGAAGAAATGGCCATGGTTAGACCGCACCTGGAGTAGTGTGTTCAGTTCTGGGCCCCTCAGTTTAAGAAGGATGTTGAGGTGCTGGAACGAGTCCAGAGAAGGGCAACTCGAATGGTAAAGGGGTTGGAGGATAAGCCCTATGAGGAGAGGCTGAGGGAGCTGGGTTTGTTTAGCCTGGAAAAGAGGAGGTTCAGGGGTGACTTTATTGCTGCCTATAACTATCTGAAAGTTGGTTGTAGACAGGCAGGGGTCGGTCTGTTCTCCCTGGCCACTGGAGACAAGACAAGGGGTCATAGTCTTAAGCTTCATCAGGGGAGGTTTAGACTTGACATTAGTAAAAAATTTTTCACTGAAAGTGTGATCCGGTTTTGGAATGGGCTGCCCACAGAGGTGGTTGAGCCGCCGTCCCTGGAGGTATTCAGGGTTAGGCTGGATGAGGTGCTGAGTGGCATGATCTAGATGTTAGGTTTACTGGGTCTATTTGGATTTAGGTTGGACTGAATGATCTTTAAGGTCTTTTCCAACCTCATCATTACTGTGATACTGTGAATGTATTTGGAAACTGGATGAGTTTGTGCAGAATGCTGTAGGAAGTGGGAACAGCAAATGTTTTGGCTTGTTTTTACAGAGCATGTTCTTAAATTGTGTGTGGTTTAAAACAAATGTTGTACTCCATTTTGGTGAGGTAAGATGGCGAGCCTAGGTAGAACGAGGCGTAGCAGAGCAGCTGTGCAGGTTAACATCATTGTCAGCAGGGTGATTGTGTGATTTAAAAATAACACCATGTTGGATGGTTTTTGCCTCTTAGCTGCTAGAATCAAGGCATTGGTTCCTCCCTTAGCTTTGCAATCTCCCTCTTGGTAACAAAGCTTGATCTAACCACTCCATTCCAATAACTGAGTCCTGGCCAAAGGCACTGTAGGTGGCAGGCCTTATGAATAAGTCTGGAAACATGGATACTGCTGCCGTGGTTTCTGAAACAACTTGGTTGTGTTTATGAAGGAATCTCCCAGTAGCAGTCTGAAAGACTTCCAGCGTAAGATTCAGCAGGAGGTTGTATCTTCTTTTCTTCCAGGACTCGTAGCACAAAGGACATTCTACTCACTGTGGCCTCAGTTCTCAGACTCAGACCCAGGTGCCCACTTCCTTCTAATGATGTAAAGCAGCACACATACAGGATTTTGTGCTTGCTGGTGTTAGGCCTTCCATGTCTTACCCAGTCAGGCTGCTCACACCTGTCAAATACCATATGCAAAGAAACAGAACTTCTGCATGTAAATATGTGTGTGTGTGAGTGACTGTTGGATTTGTCATGATTGCCAGTTCCCAGCTTCATTCCCTTGCGTTACACTGGTGAACTGGAACTCTGATAAAGGAGTTACGTACAGTGATGACAAGAATTGATTTCCAATTTCCTGTAGAATGACTCTATCATTGCTTGTGACTCAGACAATTTAGCTTATATTACAGTGCTAGCTAGGGGCTATAGATCACTCTGACAGTCATCTCGTCACAGAGCATGAGGATTTTGACAAGATATTGAAAGGGAGATTTTACAAGAGTTTCCTTTGTGATGCAGCTTAAAGTGCCAGTTTCTGTTCTTGGATCACACGTAAAGAGATTTTGCATGAGGCAGAGTGAAAGTATTTGGCTCAGTTTGTATAATTTGCACTTAATCCTTGTGCTCGAGAGCCTGTGGAAAAATCTTCAGTCTTGTGTCTGGTTTGGAACATGCAGGTTCAATGTCTACAACTATCTGAGGGTTGGGTGTCTAGAGGAAGCGGCCAGTCTCTCCTCTGTGATGCACAGTAATAGGACAAGGAATAATGGGGATAAACTTGAACATAGAAGGTTCCACCTCAATGTGAGAAGAAACATCTTTACTATGAGGGTGACAGAGCTCTGGAACAGGCTGCCTAGAAAGATTGTGGTGTCTCCTGCTCTGAAGACATTCAAAACCAGCCTGGACACAGCCATGTGTGACGTGATCGAGGGGATCCTAGTCTGGCAGGGGAATTGGACTCTAGAGGTCCCATCCAACCCCTAACATTCTGTGAATCTCTGATTCTATTAGGTTAGATGGAAGTCCCGGGATTTATGTAGGAATGGTAAGGAGCAGAGTATGAGAAGGGAGGGAGATGCAGGAGTGATCCCTTCCTGGATATGCCCTGGGAGCTTCAGCAGCTGGTCATCCTGGAGTCCTGCTGGCTTGGGTAACTGTACAGAAACCAATGTTACTGCTGTCCTCCTTTCTGTTACTAAATAGTGGTCTGATTTGCTCTTTCAGTACTGGAAGATAAAGCACTCTGCTTTCTAGTGATCTCACCATCTTTTGAACCTGCTGATTATAGGTAGGTTGGATGGGAATTCAGTGTCCTGTTGCTAATACAATTGCTCCAAGTGTGCCCTTGTTCAACGACATCTTGCTAACATGAGTGCAAGACCCCTGTCACAGCTGAGCAGAGGACTGAGGGGCAGCGAGGGATTTGGATGGAGCAGCAGTGAGTGATTAGGGCTTCTCTGACATTCAGTTATAAAAAGACAAGAGTGAGCTTTGGCTGGGAGGGTGTCCATTTGGACATCAGCATTTTGGGGTGGTTTGTACCTGTTTGTAGGAAGCAGACAGTTCTGGTTTAGGTTCTCTGCTGAGCCAGCCCACTTTTATGAGGTCCTGGGCATTTGTGTTCCTCATCAATCTGACACTTGATTGCTTTGTATTTCATTCCCATAAATACATCTGTAACGAGAGATGCTCCTGCCCTCAAAAGCTGTTGGCAAAGGCAGAAGTTACAAAACTTCTATCCTTATTTCTTTTGACATCTTTGTCTAAATACCTCAAAATGTTAAAGGCTTCCTCTGTCAGTTTATTTTCCTGTGACATTTTTTTTAACTTCCTGAAGAGTTAGGGAATTGAATTATGGGCCGCTAACAGCACAATGGCGTCATGACTCTGCCTTTGTCTCCTCTGTTGAAATGGAGCAGAATTAGCCATTTCTTGTCAGTTTTGCCAAAACTGTTTCTTACAAAATGAGCAAAAAGGTAAAATTAGAATCCGGGCCTGTACAGTCCCACACAAAATAAGGGACTGAAATGCTTAGCACACAAACTCCTTAGAAATATGAGTGAGACACAACTGTCTTCCTCTAAGTGACTTCTTTAAATTAAACCAATTCTCTTTTCATCTTTAAGTGACAGTTTAGAATTTCATTTTCTGCAGACTGTCAGGCAGGACAGAAAATGATGAGACCAAGCTTGCAGGATTAGATTTTTAATTGGATTTTCAAATTCAGCATCATTAATACAATGACAGCAACAAAAGTAGACCCCACCTTGATGATAAGCTTGGAAGCAAATTCTTTTCAAAGGATTCTTGAGTTCAGAGATGAAGAGTTTAGGTGGAAGAAGTATAGCAAGTGTCCCTAGTTCTCTCCTAATGCTCTAGGAAAGTGTATTTGGAAAGGATTTGAAATTCAAATATTCATCACAAGCATAACTGTAAGCTGTATGTTGGCTTCAGAGCTTTGAACTTATTGAGAAGTGTGAGGTGAGCTGGTTGGAAACTCCTTTTGCTGTTTTAAGTATCATGGTTTCATTCCAGTAGGAAATTTTTTTTCAAGTGCTACCAGAATTGTGGCCTTCCATTGTCTGAAGGGGGCCTACAAAACAGGCTGGGGAGGGGCTTTTTAGGATGTCAGGTAGTGACTGGACTAGGGGGAATGGAGCAAAGCTGGAGATTGGGTAGATTTAGACTGGATTTGAGGAGGAAGTTCTTCACCATGAGAGTAGTGAGACCCTGGAACCGGTTGTCCAGGGTGGTGGTGGAGTCCACATCCTTGGAGGTGTTTAAGGCCAGGCTGGATGAGGCTCTTGCCAGCCTGATCTAGGGTGGAGTGTCCCTGCTTATAGTGGGGGAGTTGGAACTGGATGATCATGTGGTCCTTTCTAACCCTGACTGATTCTATGACTTGGTCTAGGTGATCCTGCTGAACAGAGGGGAAAAGGTCCCCCCTGAGTCTCCTCCAGGCTAAACACCCCTATCTCCCTCAGCCTCTCCTGATCAGCCTTTCCCTCCAGTCCCTTCCCCAGCCTCTTTGCTTCTCTGGACTTGCTCCAGCACCTCAATGGATAAGGTAACAGCTAGGATATATGTGTGGGAAGGGCAGGTAACATCAAGGGTAAGACAGTGGTACAAATATGTTAATTAATGTATCGCACCATACGTGTGTTTCTCCATAATGCAATGACATTTGTTTCCTCCTGCCTTCGTAATTAATTAGTGTTTGGAAACATTTAAGCAATGTAAAGCTCTCAGTAAGAGGTAAATGCTATTAATTGTAATTACCAAGTAGGTTATTTCTTAGCTTTCATATGGTTCCATTCCCTCTGGGTAAACACCAAGCGTGTACGTAAACCCTTTAGGGCAGCTCGATACCTCCTGTTCTCACGGCAAAGCCAGGATCATACTGTCTGTGCTTGTTTTGTCAGTGGGAGGGGGACGCATCTACAGTAGTAGAGATTTTGCAGGGTTTGCTTGGGTATCTTTTAATCATGGCGTGGCAAGAGTACCTTGTCTGCAAAACAGTGAAGTTGCTAAAATAAAGTCCCCATTAGGTGTCTAACTGGAGGGACTGCTAGACGTGTGTCTCTGAACATTGATGCCTGGACCTGTTCAAACAGTCATTCAGCTCATTTGTCCCCAAAATGTTTTGTTCACCTTCACCTTGCTGTGCTTTGGCCCCAGAACCTCACTCAGCCTCTGCCACCGCCGCTCCTGTTGTGCTGCATTGATGGCTTCAGAGGGCTGAGTGTGACAATGTAATGGCTCTGTTCGTGCCTGTCAGGTACACGCTGCATTCAGCAGCGCGTGTGAGGCGGTTTTAGCCTGTGATCAAAGTGATTGAGGGATAGGGACCCCAGGGGTCTTATTTAATTGCTGTAAAAATGGCTTTAACAAGAATATCTGAGAGGACAATGTGATGCTGGAGGAACTTGCACTTCTGGGAATAAGGTCTGTAGCCTCACTGGGATCACAGAGATGTACCGAGGTATTCACAAAACTGGGTTGCTGCAGTCCATGACACAAGCTCTTCTGGAAGGTCAAGCTTGGGGGTGGCGAGAGCGAGTTGCCCTTTATGTTAAAGAGCAGCAGGAAAGCCTGGAGCTCTGCCTTGAGGTGGATGATGAGCTTGTGGGTCAAGATTAGTAGGCAGACAACACAGGCAGTATTGCAGTCAAGGGCTGCCTCGTTAGGGAGAAGAAATAGACTTCTTCAGATCTGAAAGAAGCCTATTCACAAGCCCTGGTCCTTGTGGGAAGCATTAACCACCCCAGTATCTGCTGGAAGGGCAACACAGCAAGGCACACAAGCCTTGCTTGGGTGGTTTCTGAAGTCCATTGTTGAAAAATTCCTGACAAAGATGATCAAGCAGCTGACAAAGGGAGGTGCTCTGCTAGACCTCATCCTTACAGATAAAGGACAAGGCAAATAGTAGGACTGCAGCTGTGGGCTTTAGGAGAGCAGACTTTGGCCTGTTTTTGGACCTGCTTGGTTACTTTTCAGGGATTATTTCCTTGAAACTCAAGATGAGGCCAACAGGATGAGCAGAATTTTGAGTGCAGATCTGCATGGATGAACATGATGCTCCTGACCAAACTCAAATATTAAAGCACACAAGAGGTGGAAGCAGGGTTAGATGATAGCGAAGCAAGTCTTTTTTAACATTTTCATTAATGATGTAGGTGATGGGACAGGTATGCAGAGTGTGTAAGTCTGGGAGGAATGCTTGATCCTCACCACGTAGTTGCATTGCGAATCAGGGAGATGCTGACAAGCTGGAGAAATGGGTCAATAGGAACACTAGGAATGTCAGCGTAGTGCCAAATCCTGTGCCCAGGCAGAAACAACCCCATGTGTCTTGTAGATTCAGAAATGATGGGAAGGAAAACAGTTTGGTAGAACAGGCCTTAGAGGACCTTGTGTATGAGAAGTTGAGAATGAGCCAGCAATGAGAACCATCCTGGACTGCATTAGAAAGAGAGTAGCTAGCAAGTTGACGGACATGATCTTTCCTGTCTGTGCAGTGCTTTTGAGAGTGTGGGCTCAGTTCTGTTGCACTGGTGGGGCTCAGAGATAAAGATATGTCCTTGGAGGTAGTCAAAGCCTGACTGGACAGGGTTCTGCCCTACTGACCCTCCTTGAACAGAGGTGAGACTAAAGGATCTTTAGAGGCTCCTTCCAACTTCGACTCTTCAGTGGTTCTGAGATATCTGTATTCTGTCCAGAAATGATTTGTATGCAGATGATGCTTGTTCTCTTCTTTTTAAAGCAGGTAATTCCTGAGCAGTGTGTAGCTTATAAATTTTAGTAGGGAATTATAAAACACGGCTTAGTATTAACTCTGGCAGTTCTGTCATGGTGAGCTGCACATGATTAATGTGGTTCTCATGTGGAAATACGGTTGTAACTGGGATCTCTCTGACAAAGTCCGCTTCAGGAGATGGAATTGGAATCTGAAGATGTTCTTGTCGGTGTCCTGAATAATTGCAGGGAGTTTGAGCCTAGTGCTTTCAGCACTGCCTTGACTAGTCAGTGTCACTGAACATAGTACCAGCCCCTCCATTACTTTAATAGCAAGGTGTTTGTTCTTGTCCCGTCTACATGCAGGGTAACCTTTCCAGAGATAGAAGTGAAAGTGTTTGTGTGTAGGAGGAAATTAGAGTAGCATGAGGATATTCTAAGTCAGAAGCAGCACTGTCAGCTCCAGATTTGTCCTGATAAACAAAGTGAAACCTTCATTCAAAATAATCAAGCTGAAAACATAATTTTAGAAGAAGGACAGGGGCAATGAGAAATAGAAATAATTCACGTCAAAGTGTTGTTTTATAGCTAAATAGTGTTGGGGAAAAATGATCTTATGGAAGTAAACACTTCCCCCACTTCTGGCAGTGGGTATTGAACTGATTTTGTATCTGCTCTCTTTGTCTCCTCAAATGTGTTTTACTGCATGTGGCCAGCTACCAGGTAGCAGATGGGCACAGTCATGGCAGATGTGTCTATTATAACCTGAAGAGAAGTTTCTCCCAGAAATTGAAGTGAAAGAAGCAACTGGTCAAGCAGGGAGATGCAGGCACTGATCTCAGTCTGGATTGGTAGGCAGAATGTTAGGAAGTCCTCTGCCCATAAACGGTTTCATCAAGGCAAATAAAATTCAAGGTATGAAGCTCTGGGGGTTAGTTCTTAAGAGACTAGTAAGCAGAGACAGCTGTCAGATGTTTCCACATAGACTTTCTCTGGGCAATGAAGTAGGAAATCACGGGGTTGGAAGAGACTTCTAAAAATCATCTAGCTCAACGTCCCTGCAACAAATTCCTAACTAGAAGAGATTGCCCAGAGCCTCATCCAGCCTGAACTTGAATGGCTTCAGTGATGGGGCCTCCACCACCTCTCTGGGCAGTCGTTCCAGGGATCACACATCCTCAGATTCAGGAATATTTTTCTCATGTTCAGCCTCAATCTGCCCTTTTCCAGCTTCAAACCATGACCCCTTGTCCTATCATTTCCTGTCCTTGTGAACAGTCTTCCCCAGCCTTCTGACAGGCCTTTCAGGGTTTGGAAAGTCACTATCAGGTCCCCCTGGAGTCTTCTCTTCAGGCTGAACAACCACAACTCTCAGCCTGTCCCCAGAACAGAGGACCTCTAGCCCTCTGATCATTTTCATGGCCTCCACAGGACCTGCTCCAATAGCTCCACATCCGTCTGGTGTTGGGAGCTCCAGAGCTGGACATAATCACTCCTTGTTGATAAACTGTGTGGGACTGGAGCTAAGTCATATGCTCTCCACTACCCGAGTTTTTTCTCCAGTGATATTCCCTTACTTCCTAACAAAAAACATACTCTAAAGATTAGTGGCAGAGCACTTGGAAGCTGGAACCACTCAGGACTGATGATATAATTACTCTATAAAGCCATTTGTAAAGCAATTATGTCCTATTGTTCTCTTTTGTTCTATATCTTTATAAAAAGTGAGCCTTCTTGGCAGGCTGTGGTGTGAAGGCACTGAGCTGGCTGTTACGTAAGAACATGAATAATCTGTATGCATATTTATAAAAGAAAAATGCTGCTCTTTACAAAGTGACTGAGTTGTTTGCATGTACACATCCAGCTTGCTGCTAGAATGTCTGATGAGGCCAGTGGGTTGGTTTTTTTCAAAAGGTAGACCTGGAAGCTCTGTTGAAAGATTTTTGTCAGGTTTTTTTTTTTTTGTTGTATTCCACCTTCCATCCTAAAGAAAATGTTAGAGAATGTGATGTTCAGGTGCTGGACTTAATGGAATTATTAGAAACAAGAACTACTGTAAATAAAATTTGGGGGTATACAACTTTTTTTCATTTCACAAGCTCTTACCTCCCCTAATTCTCAGTCATTCAGCACAGGGTTGTGTGCATAGCTGTTACCTGTCCATACATGCTGAGGTTTGGCCTGTTACTGTGTGTGGGCATCAGATTGTTTTGTATGCCAAAGCATCGGTATCAGTTCTGACCAGACTGTGAGAACACAACCAGGTGTCAAGCCAGGCTGAGATTCCCAAGGATGGACTGAGTTAACTGACCACTGGAAGTGGTCCCAGCCAGTCTCTCCTGTGAACACGCTTGTGTCAGAACCTCTGACATCCATGACAGCCTGTTTATAACAGGCGAACGCTCAGGAGAGAAAAGATTTTCTGCACCTGCCTCATCTCCATCTGCACCAGTTCAGGTCCCTAACCCTGCAGAAAACTCACCTTTCACTGTAGAGGTCTGGGGCTCTGCTCATAACAGAATCAGCTCTAAGGGTTAGAAATCATTTTTTACTGCATGCTGCCTTTCCAGGTGAGGGGAACCTTGTGCTCTCTACAGCCTTGAAGGGTGCATTGCTAAATTAGGTGTCATTACATTTAAGAGTTCCCCAGAGATTCTCTGGCTTCCTCTCATTATTTTCTGTTGGCAAAACATTCCTAATAATGCAATGATACAACAATAGGGCAATTGAGTACAAAAAGAACAATCTTAGATTACAGAAATGCTGGAGAAGTTGAAGATAATTGTCTTCATCATATGTTAATCTCCCAACTTGGCTTCCTCTGAATTACTGAGTAACTTCTACAAGAAAAGATTATGCTCCCCAAGCATTTATCATCTTGAATTTTTCTACTAAGAGTAAAATACAGGATATGAGAAGTGATTATGAATCTCTGTTGAGCAAGGGATCACAGGAATTCATCCAGCTTTATCATCTCTCTTATTTCCCAAAGTAACATTTTCTTTTCAAACCTTGAATATCCTTGGTAGTTCATGCACTTGATTTCCCAGGAAATGATGAATAGATTCCAATGCCTTCCCCTACCTCCTTTTTTCCCTCCTCCACATAACTTATATCACAGCATCACAGAATTGTGGAGGCTGGAAAAGCCCTATGAGCTCATACAGCTCAGTCCAGGACCTAACATCATCACATTGGCCAGACAAAGGCACTAAGTGCCCCATTCAGTCTGTTCTTAAACACTTCCAGGGGTAGGGACTCCACCACTGCCCTGGGCAGTCCATTCCAGTGTCTGGTCCCCCTTTCTGTGAGGAAAGGCTTCCTAACGTCCAACCTAACCCTCTCCAGGTGCAGCTTCAGGCCCTGCCCTCCCATCCTGTTACTACTTGCCTGGAAAAAGAGCCCAACACCCACATGACTTGAGGCAACTTCTCTTGAGGGAGTTGTAGAGAGGGCGAAGGTCTCCCTGAGTCTCCTCTTCTCTGGGCTAAACACCCCCATCCCCCTCAGCCTCTCCTCATCAGACTTTCCCTCCAGTCCCTTCCCTAGCCTCATTGCTCCTACGGACCCATTCTAGCCCCTCAATATCCTTTTGGAGTGAGGGAATATATATGGTTGAGCCAGGGTTGAAAAATTCACATACTGGTAATTGCAGTTGTGTTCACTGGTACAGTGTGGGAAGGGCTGTGCTTGGAACCTGCCTGAATTTTAACTGGTACAAGATTTTATCACTTTGAGGTCTTTTTCCTGATTCTGCTTTGTGTGTTACTTCAAAGAACAGAATGGTGGTGGGACCTAACTGGAACTTTCATGTATGGCATGAATTTGGTTTATGTTGAAATCTGAATGCCAAATATCTGTGACCCAAAGTTGAGAAAGCATCTTCCAGTTTACACTGGTGAACAATATATAAATTCCCATGAGCTTGTTCTGGGTGTATACATGAGAGTGCTTCGTGAGCTCTTTGAAGTGGAGGTGTTTGGCATCATAGCAGCGAAGAGCTGTCACGAGGTATTGTCAGTTCACCTGCTGGAACCTTTAAAGTGGTAATTTAGAAACCTTAAACTGGCTGAGACCTGCTTTTCAGATCTGAACTTCAACACTGCAGGCAGGGTTAAGGTACCAAAAGGAGTTTCCGTGCTCTAAAACACAGTGGAAAGACGATGCAGGGCAGGAAAAGAACTCACAGGTGACATGAAATGACTTAGAATCACAGAATCATCAAGGTTGGAAAAGACCTTCAAGATCATTGAGTCCAACCATCTATCTCACAGCACCCAAAATTCCATAACCATCTCCTGACTTCTTTGAAAGCTCTTTTTATCTCTCTCAGGTGATTTGTGTAACAACTCTTAACCAGATTGGGCCACATTTGAAGAAGGGGCTCAAATATGTTCCTGAGCAACTTGGTCTGGTCTAGGTGATCCTGCTGTGGCAGAGGGATTGCACTAGATGATCTTTGGAGGTCCCTTCCAATCCCTAATGATTCTATGAACATACTGTGTTACTGCATGATGTTAATTGACTAAAGCAATCTTTAGCAGATTGCAATGAGAGGTGGCTTCTCCCACTGTGGGAGAGTGTTTTTCAGCAGGTCTAAACTGCAGGGAAGAAGCAGGGTGAACTGCTAGCAGAGGTTGGTGACAACACAGGGTGGGCACCGACTGCCACATCAGTCTGAGGGACTGAGGCTGAAGAACCCGGGTTGGATGAGCAGAGCTGAACTGTGAAGGCAGTGTGAGGCGCTAAGGTTGCTCCTGGAAATTGTTGCACGAATGCAGGCGCAGAGCTAGGGACAGGCACATCTATGACACAGCTCTGAGTGGGCTTGAAAACCTGGTTGTGGGGTCGCTGGGTGATGGTCAGCAAGTGGAGGCCTCCCAGCCAGCCACTGCAAAGCCCCAGGCAAGCAGTACTGCCAGCCCTGCTCTGCACCCACATTGCCTCACTGAGCACCCACAGCTCAAGGGGTTTCTACAATAAACCCATGAATCTGCTTCTAATTATTGCAAAGAACCCTTAACAAAACAGGTTTCATGTGGATGCTGTTTCTGATGATGCGGATCCATGAAGTTTCTTAAAAAACACTTGTCTGAGGCAGGGGAGTCTTGCCAAGAGGGAACATCGACATTTGTCACAGCAAATGCTGCTTTTGCTCTGCTCAGCCTGCAGCCTCTGAGGAAATCTCAGACACATGGTATTTGCAAAAAGATGGAGATTATTTCAACAAAATTTTGCCCATGTTCTCATATGTGACGATTTGAGAGTGACAGCGAATTTGCGCAGTTATAAGTGGCTTTTTGGAGCTGATAACAGCCAGAGCAGGAGTGGGAGTAATTTATACGCAAATTACTTGCCGTGTGTGTCCGTTGGCGCCATTTACTAAGAAAATATTAATTGTAATTAAATTAATCTGGTCCTGTGGAAATATAATCTTGACAAAGTGTGTTTCTTGCTGCCACGGAACGCTATTAGCTCACTGAGTTTTATGTGTTGTTAGTAATTTAAGTACTGTACCAGTCAAAATAACTGCAAATTGGTGGGACCAGATGTCATTAACACAGAAAATAATTTCTCCGCCCTAACCTTATTTGCAGTAATGTGGAAAAAACCTGGAGATATTGTGCAGTTAATTAGGAAATTAACTGTTCCCAAGTAATCTTGCATTTTGTTTTCTAAAGAAAAGCTTTTCATCTGTACGTGGAGCAGAGAATGAAGTGTGGAGTGGTTATTAATCCCCACAGTGAAGGAACTGGTGGGGAAACATTGCTTAAGCGTTTTTAATTGACAAATTGCAGATAACTTCAAGTCAGTCTCCTTATGCAGAAGCTTACGTGCATGAATAAACATGGAACTAGACAAGGTTTTCCTTTTCTACTTCACTGTGATTTGGATCAGCTTGAAGTGAAAGGTACTCATAACAATGCTGGGAGAAAGGAAGGGAGGTGTCAGCCAGAAGGTGCTTGGAGAGCAGAGATCAAAGAGAGGAAGAGACATGAGTGTGGAGATCAGCATGGAGACAGGGTATTGAGCAAAGGGAAAGGAAAGGTGGTGGTGGGGGAAAGTAGAAAAGGCAATGGGAAGAAAGTATATGGGTAAGTGATACAGTGAGTGATCAGCTGTAAACTGGCCTCAAGTTGTGCCAGGGGAGGGTTAGGCTGACATCAGGAAAAATCTCTTCCCTGACAGTGGTCAGGGGTTGGAACAAGCTGCCCAGGGAGGGGGGCAGTTGCCAACTCTCAAACAATGAGTAGATGTGGCCCTGGTGAACAGGGTTTAGTTGGCAAGGTGGGGTTGGGGTGATGGTTGGACTGGATGATCTTGTAGGTTTCTTCCAACCATAATGATTCTATGACTCTGAAAAGGATGAGAAGTGGGGGAGAACCAAGGTACAACAAGCTGAGGGCTAAGCTGCAGGAGGAGCAAGAGCTGGGTAGGGTGTCTCATGGTTCTCTTGTGAGAACTATCTCTTTTTCATCATCTGAAAAAGAAGATGAACAAAGGAGAAACGTGTGAACAATGGGTTGTCTGTCACTCAGACTCCTGACTCACTGGGTTAGAAGCACCGTGATGTTGACATTGGAGTGTTGTATGTGAGTGGCTGAGGACTACTGCGCCCGTGGTGAGAAGTTACCCAGAGTATGATGGATGCAGAAGGGCAGCCATGGGGGTTTATGCTATCCTCATGAAACCGTTCCCTGTGCATGGCAGAAGAGTGGCTAAGGAGAGTGTTTTTCACAGAGAGATAACAGTGTACTAAGAGGTGTTTTATCCAGCTGAGAAAAACTGAGAAGCAGTTGATGGAAAGTGAGACCAGACTGATCCAAATTAGAAATAAGGTGATTGTCCTGACATGAACCAGTTTACCTCATTTCAGAGGTTAATTTTCTAGCTGTCTTTAACTGTGGGGTCTAAAGCTATAGACACAGTCTTCTCTTCTTTTTCAACAAATGCATTAAGTTTTTGCTGCAGAATTGTACCTGGAGCTCATGTGGGCACTTCTTCACCGCAAGCCCTACTTTCCTTTTCCATTGCTGTTTTCCTAAGTGCTGTTTGTTAGTCTTGGAAGTGACACCAGGGAGGAAAAAATGAACAAACTATTTTTCATGAAAAAACAATGGAAGGGAGATTGACCAACAGCTGCAGGCTGCTGTTGTAAGAGGGTGTTGCAAGGATGAACTATGCTCCATTCTTTGCGCCCACAGGGCACAAAGTTCTTGAATCTCGGGGTGGTGGTTCCCTGGAACAAGGTTCCCAGAGAGGTGGTGGAGGCCTCATCAAAGTCAGGCTAGATGGGGCTCTGGGCAATCTATTCTGGTGAGAGATGTCCCTGCTGGTTGTAGAGGGGTTGGACTAGATGACTTTTGGAGGTTGCTTCCAACCCTGTGATTCTACGGTTCTATGACTGATGGTGGGGTAAACGTGTCTTGAAATTGTGCTTGAGGATGTCTTGGTTTAGACGGGAAGGTAACCTTTTCAAGTGATGAAGGAAACCTAGAGACTGAATTTACTTGCCAGGCCTGTGCAGTCTCCTTCGGCAGAGATTTTTCAAGGAAATCTTAGACAAATATCTATCTGGATGTCTCAGATGGTTCGGATGACTCACACACATTTCCATTTGGAATCTCTAGGACTTTTCCCAGATGAACATTTTTGTGAGTTTTGATTTAAAACATATTTTGTTCAAATGAGTCCTGTTTCCCAGCGGCTCTGATTTTCTTTTTCAGGGCTCTCATCTTTCCCTCGTTTGTCAGTCTGCAAGTGTTTGTAATAGCAATTCCCTCTGCTCACTTTGCTTTACATAGTTCTTGTTCCTTTGTAAAGGGTTTCATCACAGTCCTTTGGGAACTTCCCTCAGATGTCAAGTCCCTGTTAATGTCTGTGTTGTCAAGCTAGGTACATACTTCTAATCTATTTAATGTGCACTTTAGTCGTGCTGTAGTCTCAGATGTTAATTTAGATGTCTTGTATGGATCTAGGAAATTTGCACTATTAACCTAACGTGTAATCAACGGGAAGACAAAATCAGGTTTGTTAACGAAGACCCGGTCTCCAACAAATAGTTTTCACTGGAGTTTATTATATTCCTGGCTTTGTTTTTGTGTCACTGGAATGCCGCGTCCACCTGCACCCATTAAATACTGGAATAATGTTACCTCTCTTGCTCAAACTTAGCCTTGAGCCAGGGGTTTGTTTCACTTAGAGTTAATTTTATCACTCAAGGTTGAAAAAACCCAATAACGCAGCATTTTGGGACTGTGTGAAGCTTTTTATGAATGTGTAGCCTCTTTGGGAACAGTAGATGTGGAAAACCTCTTTTCTGTGTAAAAAGTCACCTCTTTCTTCTGTGTCACCGTTGCCGGTTCACTGTGTGTTTCTTAAAGTTAATTATTTTCTCTTCCCCATGGAAAAGAATGGTTATGGCAAAGGAAAATGGGGAAAGTGTAGAGTTTTCAGCAGAGCCCTCCTGGAGGACTGGCGCGCACTGCTGGCTCACTGCAATGTGAGGTTGTCAGTACCGCAGGAAAAGAATAGGTCAGAGCCTCACGCAGCTTTCCTGGGCCAGCATTCAGGAGAAATGGATCAGCGTGGAGTGATCAGCTTTGAGAAGGCATCAAGAGCTGTCAACACACTCCAGAGCCATACATGTTTAATTTATCTTGACCCCTTTGATGTTGACAATGATGTTGTTCTCTTCTGCTGCAGATCTGGGACTATTATGCTGACAGCGATACCAGTCAGTTTGTCAAATGGAATGACACTGTCTCTCCCATGTTCTGTTCTTCATGGTCAGGGGGTTCTGTCAGAAGCCTTTGCACACCACGCGCTGACTGTGTGAAATTTATAGCTGCAGTCCTACATAGAAGTAGAACAGGCCAGCATAAGTAGGTAATATTTCTTGTTAATGACAGTGTTATGCAACAAGGTACACAAAATAAATCTGTCTGCCTGCAAAAAAGTATTGGAAAAGTATCCCACATTAACTAATGATAAAATTCTGAAAGCTTATAAAAGACAAAGGGTAACACTGTGGTTTTGCTTTGCCACTTCTTTTTGTCTTTATCATGGCACTAAAACCATTCCGAAGTAGTAGCACTGGCTTAAAGGAGTGCAGCAACAGGTCCTTTTCAGCTGGCTGTGCCTGTCATGAAGATTGCTGGAGGAACAGGGTTTGGCTGCCCAGCAATTACGCCGGCACATTGACGCCGTGAGTCTGCAGAGCACACAGCGCTTAACACAGTGTTTTAGTGAAACACGTAAGTCGTGTGAAGTGAGACGCTTAGAACGCTTGATGGTCTCAGCTATCACAGAGAGGGAGAATTGCGTCTCAGCTAAATGGGTGATTATTGGTCATCAGAGCGATGATAATTTTTAATATAGCAGGTTTCACAGCGGTGTGAGCTCAAAAGCCTAGGATTTCCTATGCAGCCACTTCAGGCAGCAGATCTTCTGTGGAGTTTGGTTTGGCTCAGCTAGATTTTTGTCATGATTTATAGCTTGAAAATAGAGAATGATGCTGCCATTTGAAACTTGATAGGGCTCTCTCAAGGCCCATTAATGTGTGTGAAGCCTGAAGGAATGACACTACCACCCAGCTCCTCTGAGAAGGGCTGCAGATATTTTGTGGTCACATATATCCCCCAGAAAAGGGGAAATACAGCTTAGCTCTCTACAGCTACCTGAAGGGAGATTGGAATGAGGTCAGTGTTGGTCTCTTCTCCCTAGGGACCAGCAATAAGAAAAGAGGAAATGGGGTCAGGTTGTGCCAGGGGAGGTTCAGACTGGATCTGAGGAAAATCTTCCCAGAAGGAGTGGCGAGACCTTGGAATAGGCTGCCCAGGGAGAGGCCGGAGGCGTCGTCCCTGGAAGGGTTCAACAAACAGGCAGACATGGTCTTTGAGGAGATGGGTTAGTCGTTGGGGGTTGTAGGATGGATGGTTGGACCTGATGATCTTGAAGGTCTTTTCAAAACTCGATTCCATGAATGTGAATTCCTGTGCTGCAGGGTTTCGTCTCTGTAAGCAAAGGCTTGCAGCTGAGCAAAGGGTGACTTATGATTGGGTCACAATGGCTTTTTCACAGCTACCTACAAGAGATGCACATATTCATGTCAAATGCTTTTTAAAATATAATTAATGAAATCTATTACATAATGCATGTTTATTAATGTTTGTGGTTCTACTACTTTACTACTGTTCTCGGTTCTTGGTACGCTTGTCTAAGGAGCAGTTTGGATAAGTGGAACCTACTGGGCCTTGAACAACCTGGTCTAGTGGGAGGTGACCCTGCCTATGATACAGTGGTTAGAACTAGATGATCTTTAAGGTCCCTTGCAACCCAAACCATTCTAGGATTCTGTGCTGGGAGATTGTTCACAACCATGAAGCTATCAACTGGTTTAGGGGTGAACTTGTAAGGTAGGGTAGATGGTTGGTCTCAATGATCCCAGGGGTCTTTTCCAACCAGAATGATTCTGTGACTCTTCAGGTCTTGCTTTAACCTGCTAAGAAGCCCCATGTGATTGAAAACCAGTGGAACTGGGTAAAATGTCATCATTGGACATACTTTTCCTCCCAGCTTTATCCTAAAGACAAAAACCAGCAGCAGCATGATTTCATTGCAGAGCAGGTTGAAGAAACTGTGTTGGCTGCTAGAATATGATTTCATCCAACTTCTACTGATTTTCTTAGCCAAGAACACATGTTTCTGTCTGTCTTCAGCATGGGACTATAGCCCAGTCCTAGTATGAAATTACCTGTGCTGAGGGAAAAGAAACAGCACACCACCTTCTTGACTCTTTCCTCAAAATGATCTTGCTTAGTTTTTCACTTCTGTATCATCATTTGAGGTGGTAGGTTAAGGCAGTGTTGTGGGCACTATTTAGCTACTTTGCTGACTGGAGGGGAATTAACTGCACACTGCAGAGATGGCTCCTCTCGGCTGACTGGGGTACACAGCTCCCTGCTGCAGTTAGTACCTAGCTGAGGTGCAATTCTCCGTGCTGCTCTTCCTGAAAACGCTTTGTGTGATGCTGAGGTGCTTTTTGCTGTGCTTCACTAGTGGGGAATTGAGCTTCTCTACAGCCAGAGGAGACACACAGTTCCCTTCAGACACTTCTGAGTGGTTTAGACCCTTTGCTTAAGAGGTGATGAATTTCCCTCTGGACATACCCACTTCTCTGTGTAAGCTTAAGAAAAACATCAACAGCTTGCTTAGACCTGTGCAATTAACTGCTAGTGGTCACCTACCGAGAGGGATTAGACAAGACTTTCACCCTAATTCAGGCACCAAAACACAGATCAAGTGACTATGTTAATTATCTTGTTCAGAGAGGTTTGTGTGCTTGCTCTGGAGCAGAAAGTGTCCTGGCCAATGCTTAGCCACTCCCTGTTCCTCAAACAGGTTCGGTTTTGTTTCTTCCCCTTTCAGAATTCCCTCCTGGTGCAAACCTTTGCTTATGGAGGATGTTGGGTGGGATGTTGAGTTGAGGCTCTCCTGCTAGAGATGTCTCAGTTGATTGAGAATTTATTATCAGAAGAATTAGGGTTGTTGTTTCTTTGACTCTATTTTCATTCTAAAATCATAGAAAACTCTATCAACTAGTGTTCACACTGTCCTCAAAACCTGGAAGGTTACAGTTGGGTTGTTCTGACTGACCATGGTGTTTTGCTTACTTGTCACTGTGTCCTTCTAATTTACTGGAATGTGTTACATCTGGGAGTGTTTTATTCCACCCAAAATAAGCCTCTGTTCCTTAAATTTCAAATTTTGAACAAATTTCTTTTTAATTGAATAGAGGCGAAGCTGATTCTTCAGTTAGAGAGATGACTGCTGAGGTTCAGCTGCTCACAACTGACATTTATTCCAGCCTTGCTCTATAGTAAAGGGTTGTAACATCAGTAATTAGCACTGGCTTAGAATAAACCAGGAAATAGAGGGGATGTTTGTAGGGTCCTTTTTATTTTGTACATCCAAGCCTTATCTTGCTCGTGTACTTAGAAAAAGTGGCAGAAGTGTGTGTGGTGGGGGCGCTGGAATTCTTTCCTCTGAGAAACTGGTTTGGAAGTGAAATGTGTTTTATTGTTTGTTTCTGTTGTTGAAGTTAGGAAGAAAGGAACTCTGCAGAAATCCTGGGCACAGGGGTTTGTAGGTGTTTGTGGCAACTGTTGTTCACAAGCAGAGAGAGAAACAGATAATGTTTAGCATGAAATAAGAGTTAGACAACCCCAATGTGTGGCACCAAGAAAGAGATGCCCCTTGGTGATGGTGACTCTGTAGCTTCATGGAGTGACACATCCAGGAGTTAATTTCAAGCTGCTGACACAACTGGTGCTGAATCTTCCAAATGGGCCAGATGTTTCTGCTCACCCTCAGCATGGCTGGGACCCAAAGAGAAATGGAGGCAATGCAGTTTCTCTGTTCTCACAGTACCATATGGCAGTGAGATGCAACATGGATGAATTACATTTCATGTAGTTTCCTAGGTCTGTTGTTAGTTCTAACTCCATTCTATTTGCAGCTGCTGTAAATAACCAAAGGTATTGGAGGTTCTTTCTTTGGCTTCCTGAGGTCAGCATCCAGAAACGCACAGGTTCAAAAGCCCTGAATCTGCAAATGGTTTCAGAAAAATTTTGGAAGGAGAATAGATTTTTCTCACACGCAGGCAGCGTTGCCATGGCCTGGCCCTGTCAGAAGGTGCATGAATGGAATGTACAAGACTGAAAGGTCATTGAGGAAGAAGGCAGCATAAAGCTATCTTACAAGAATGAAGAGCAAGAAGGCACAGCCATGAATAGAGTCCTGCAGCAATAAATATTGGAGGAGATGTTGAGGGACAGTCCACCTGACACTTTACTTCTAGATGTTACAAGCAGGCAGAGCTCTCTGATGTGGAATGTGACAGCTCAGTGTGCCTTAGAAGATGTTGAACTTATTTCCAGAGCTGCTGCTGACTGTGGCCAGTTGATCCAGTGCTCTGTGGCTGACTGTTCCATCATTTGTCCTCCTGAACTGTTGTTGCAGATGGTTTGCAATACATGCAGCACTTTCTCAACTCATACTAGCAGTGGGTACAGATGTAGAAATGAGAGGCTGTACCTTCTAGTGCAGCTTACTGCTGTCACAACAAAAGCAGCCAATGAAAACACTGAAGTCCAGAAGCCATATGTGGGCTCTGCACCTTCCTGGTGTGTGGCAAAGTGTTTTGTTGGGGCGGTGGGACTGAAGTCAAGATCTGTTGTTTTTCCCAAAGGCAAACTGCCATGCTGAGCTCTGGGCCCATCTGTCGACGTGGTTGCTAGCCTCAGCACGTGCCAGCCAGTGGTGTCGGCACCTCGTCTTTGCAGCATACAGTCGTATTTCCTCTTGTGATTCGCATTCTGCATGTTGCAGAGGTGTGCGAAGTGCAGCAGCACTGATCCTGTGCTCCAAAGCATCCCATCTCCTCTTGTGCAACACCCACCCCACCAACAGCAGATGTCTGGGTGCTTCAGCCCTGTCCTGCCACACAAACTGGGGCTCTGCTAATGGGCAACCACACCACACCCATTGGGTTACCTGCTGGTGGAATGAGACAGGCTCTCGTTAGGGTACATCAAGAGGTCTTTGCAGCAGTCTGCCTGCGCCGCAGCCCTTTGTTGCACAGCTAAGAGAGAAAATGCTTTTAAATCCAGCCTTCTGTGTAGTGGCAGCATGTGGGTGCCTAGAGGCACTGAAGTACTTAAAGCCAGCAAGAGAGAAGTGGGGAGAGCGAATGTGAATTGCTATTATTATTAGTAATAATATTAATGAAAAAGCTCCCAAAGATCAAGGGCTTTCAAATTAATTATTCTTAGTTACAATATACAGCATGAAAAGAGGCTGCCTAAACCAATAATGGGCTTCTTGTCCTGTCCTTATTAAATTAATTTTGTTTCAGATCTTCAGCTTTTCCTCCCCATCTGTGCAAATTTTTTAATAAATATTTAAAAGAAGAATTAGAAAGGAAAGATTAAGGAAAGCAGAAGCAGCAGTGAGCCAGCTGAGAAAGGAGTATGGAAAAGAAATAACTTACGAGATACTAAAACATTTTTGAATAAATATCCTTTCATTTTTATGACTATTATAATTCTTTTTCAAATACTCTTATGGCCAGATCCCACATTTCTTGTGCATTTAAATCTCCCATTAACCTCAATGCTGCAGTATTCAAAGGACCCCGTCTTTGCCTTCCATGTGCTCAGTGGGACTTTGGACTTGTGAGGAATGGAAAACTGCACCTTCAGGATAATCGAGCCATCCTTTTATTCTAGAGCTGATAGTAGAGATGGGAGGTAATCAGACACTTGTGCCCGAACCCTGCTTTCTGAAAACACTGTCATTGCCAAAGTCAATCCCAGCTAGAGATGAGAGCTGTGCTGCTGTCCACATGGATGAGTCTGAACTCTGTGATGCTTCTGTGGCTAACTAGAATTTCCCTGAGCACTAAGCCCCGCTGACTTCGGGGAAGCCAGAAAGTCACTCCAGAATTAAACCGGAAAATCCTTCCCATTATCATTAGCCCCCTGGGATCCTTTCAAGAGCACATTGCTCACATACCCACCCTTTTCTTTAGGTATATTCTTTGTGAGTGTGTTGAACAAAGAAACCCACCCCCAAACAAATCAGATGATGGAAGGTAAGCGCCGTTTGCTTTGTGTACTTATATTTTCCTACAACTCTCTGCATAATAACATGATTTACACCTGGCTTTCTGTTGTTGGCATCTTATTTATATGGTGTTTTTTGAGCTGATAATTTAAAAGCTTACAGTGTCTTTGGAAGTATTACTTAAAGAGATCATTTAATTCCCAGCGAGGAGTCTCTGTTTTTCCTCTCCAAGAAGAATGACATTACGGTTGTGAAGTATATTGCGATTAAACAGGACTGTTTTGACCAAAGGGGAGAGAAAGAAAACCATGTTCTTTATTCCTCTGTGACTCTACACCCCATCTCCCACCTTTTGCAAATCATAGTCATAGCTGCCCAAACAACAGAGATTTGGATGTCAAGTTAACCCCGTATTGTCCATGTGCATACTCAAAGTAACAGGAATTTTGCACCCCAGATGTGTAAACAGCAGCTCAGATTCCAGTTCAGCTCAGCTGGAAGGCAACTGGTTGACTGGAAATTTTCAGGGGCATCTGCTGAATGTGCTGCAGCAGGAGGTGTTGTGGGAGTGTCCTGTCCCGTCTTTGCCAAGCAAGAGATATCACAGAAGACCAGGTTGGAAGGGACCTCAATTAAAGGGCTATTAGTCTAAAGGGCAGGTTGTGGTGGCATAAATTAATCCTAAAAACAGGGAGCTGCTGTGACCCTGATGATAAGATNGATTCTATTATTCTATGATTCCTTGGCAGCCCTTTGCCTCTGGTGTGAACCTGGGGGGATGGGATAGAATCTCTTAGGGACTCTTGGCTGTGCTTGAAAAACAAGTGTAAAATATTTCCCATTAATTTAAATTAATTACCTGTTGGGACACTTGTGCTGGGGTCCCCAGTCTGGTCTGGGTCTTTGTTTCTGTACTCAGATACCTGCTGGCAGAGCTGAGTGTGTCTGCTTCAGTACCTGCCATGAACATGAGTTCAGGTCAGACTGCGTGTTGGGATTCAGCCACAGCCTTGTTTTTCCAGAAGCTTTGAGCACTTGCTTGACAAACCAGTTTCAGCTACCTGCTTGCTCAATTCTAATAATTCTAATTTAAATTCCTCTCATTTAGAGAAGAAAAAAACCCACCCAGCAAACCTCACCTTTCTTCCAGTCTGCCTCTGCTCTCCTTGTGAAGTGTGGCTGGTTGCTGTCAATGCTGGAGAGCTCTGGTAACCCTGCTCATGCAGAAGAGGTGTTGTGGTGTCCTGCAGAGAAATACCCATCAGGTTTTCCAGCACATGATTTGAAGGCACCTTTCTGCTGTGTTATGTGAGGGAACCCTGAGTTGCAGTACAGGAATTGATGAGTCTTGTCACTGGCTAGGAACAGCTATACACTGTCCTCTTGCTTCTTGGGTTTGGTCGTCAGGCACAACCCTGCCAGGGAACAATTCCTGGGCACACTGTGCAGCTCATCAATAAACCATCCTAGCTTTTCTGTCTGACATCGATGACTTTGGGAGAGTCTCCATGACTAGAGCTGTCAGACACTGTGAAACAACAGAGAATCAGAAGTTTCAAAATTACTTCTGATGACATCAAGGTTTTGGAGTGTCCTGTTTTTTGAAAATAACTGAACAACAAAAGAAAGCAATAGGGCACTCAAATACATACATGTTAGAGAGTTCTGGCTCTAGCAGATTCCAGTCATGTGTGCATCCTAAGTGTTCAGACCTTGATTGAAAGACTGAATAATCAATACCCCCATCCCTTGGGTTTAAACATGAAAAATGTATTTGGAAGAAGCAGAGTTAGGCAGCTGTTAATGACCTGTGGTGTTGGAGAAGTCTGGGTTGTTTTCTTTTCATGTCTGATATGGGAATTCTGTTTTTGCTGTTTTAACACTCGTAGAAGTTAATCAAACAATTTGAAAAGAGTTGCTCAGCTCAGAGAAGGCTTCAGCCGTGTAACCTATTACTTGTATCACCTCCTCTTTTCAGCGTGATGCTGAAGTGCATTTGTTGCTTTTCATTTTCTTCGCCCAAAGGGAAATCAATCTTATTAGGTCAGCACTAGGTTCTAAACCACTGTGAAGTGTCCATTTTATTGTTGAAAAGTAGAACAGCCTTAGAATCTTCTTCAGGGTAAAAAAAATAGTTAATAGAGGAAAGGCAGATGGTGATAAAGAAAAGCTTGGCAGGGAGTGGGGAGATCTGAGACCTTACAGAGAAGCCCGTTCAGCATGTTTGAGGGGACGTGTGTGCACACATGGCCTTGTTCCTTTTGTCCCTGGAATCCGTGCAGTTCACAGCCTTCGTGAGCATGGTGAACCTCAATGACATTTCATGTATAATAAGAAATTATTTTGCTGGTCTCACTTGGAGGTGTGAATTTATTACTAGTCTCAGATCTATTTCTTTTCTTCTTTTGTAAAGCTTGTCAGGGAGGGAGGCTCCTCCTAACAGAATGGAAGGCGGCATTTAACATCATTTCCATCTTTTCTGGTTTGCCAGGGGTGATGTGTAGCTGTTGAGAACAAACACAAAATGCAACAGATAAACATTCTGGGTGTTTTTATGAATTAATTTAAGAATTACTGCAAGAGTAAATTCTATGTGGTGAGAAAATTGAGGAAAATGAGAGAGTTGCCTTTTGTGAAGAAGCAGCAAATATCACACCGTGTTCTTTGTTTCATATAACTGTAAGAAACTGCTATGGATTATTTTCTTGCAGCTTCTACATTTATAAGGGACAGCTAGTTATAAGGAGTAATAATTTCAGTTTGCTTTGCTGAACTGTTTCTTGCCATTTGGCTTTGCAAGGGTCTTAGTTGGGGCATCTATTTCTTGTCTGCAGAGTTAATGCTCTAGTGCTGCTTATACCCAGTGATGGCAGAAGAAAGGTTACATTACAAAGGTTTTCTTCATGAAAACTCCTGATGTTGAGTCTGGCAACATCTGCAGAGTCTCTTTTAATATCATTCTGCATTTTCTTGTCACTTCTTGTCCCTGCCCATGGCAGGGAGATTGGAGTAGATGACCTCTAAGGTTCCTTCCAACCTGATCCAGTCTGTGATTCTGTGATTCTAATCTGCTTCTAAACTGCACTGTAAAACCAGTGGCATTTGCAACCCACTGAACTTATGTGTGCACTGACTCAGACAGAGGAGATGAAATTAAGCATCTCCATGACTGTAAGGTCAGATACTAAATGACCCTGACCTGGCTAAGGAGCAGCATTGATTTCAAGCACTCAAGAGCAGCTAGGGAGGCAGAGTCCTTTAGAAGCACATGCCTCTTGAAGATCACCGGGGGCAAGAGAAGCTCTCCAGGGTGGCATCTTTTCAAGGTGTGCAGCGTGTTTGATCATTGAGCTGTGAAGTCTGGTGTGATGTGGATATATAAATCTTAATGGAACTTCTTTACATTTCCTTTGGTGCAGATAATGACCCCAGGGACGTTCAGTTTAAAGAAAAGTCACTTAAAAAGAGAGGTTTGATCAAGGCAGGCAAAATGGGTCTTCAGTGGGCACAAAGTGAAAGACAGGAAATTCTATTTAATCATAAGAACACCCCCTCCCATTTTATTGTAAGGGTGATCAAATGCTGGAATATGTTGTCTTAAGGGGTTATAGTCTTCAACCCTGGACATACTCAAAACCCAACTGGACACAGGCCTGAGCAACCTGCTGAAAGTGTCTTGCTTTGAGCAGGGCAGCTGGGCTAAGTGATCTCCAGAGGTGCTTCTCAACCTCAACGACTCTGGGATTCTGTGAAATAACACTGGGGCAAAAAGATGAGCCAGGTAACTGTGACTTACTCTTCCTTATAACAAGGTCAAGCAGGCATTTGAGGAGCCTGATGATTAAGAACTGTGCTCCTCCTGTGGCCTCGTCAGCCCCAGAGAGGGGTTGGTATAGCTCAGGAGCTGAAGGAGACGGTGTGGAGAAGAGAGTGAATGCCAGCATGTTCTGAATCCCCATCTGTGAGCAATGGAATGCAGCTCATTTCATGCTTGTGTGTGCCTTCAGTGCTGGGTGCTAGGAGAAAGACTGGATTAATTAGTGTGTGCAATAGGGTTATACAAATTCATGTGTGGTCCTCTCATTCTCTGTGCCTAGGCATGAGACAAAGCTGCTGCAAATTCTGTCCTAAGAATAAAACATGGAACTATGAGGGAAAATAGCAGTCGTTTTGCATCAGCTAGCAGCACACAATCATTCTGGGCACATACTTGGCTCAGCAGGTGGGATTATTTACTGACCAAAGTGCATTAGTCAGCATGGCAAACGATGGGCATTTCAAATCAGGAAAAAACTAATAACAAAGCCTTCACCTCACTATATAGTTCCTCTTTTTAATTTATTGCTTACTGTAGGAGGGGATGATTGAAATTATAGCAGTGATTACAATGAGCAGACAGAAACTTAGCAAAGTAGTCTGACAGGTTTGAGAAATAATCCAGATCTAAGTGGATGAGGTCTGAAACCAACTGCAGTCCCTCATTCTGCTCTCAGAACACGCCTGACCATGTCTGGGGCTGGCTGTTCTGCAGCAGCCACTTTCTAGCTCTTGGGTTAGTAGTGCAGTGGATGGGGAAGGTGAGACAGCCAGCAATCCCAGTGAACGTCACCGGGTGTGCTAACAGGGAGCTAAATGTGAAGGCTCACTGTGTCAGTGAGAGCTGCAGTAGAAATGTGGCTTGGATCATAATCTGAGGCTAAGGATCTGTTGTCTGCTTGTCTCCAGATGAGTAAGTAACTTGGAGAGACAAAAGCTTGTTCTTTTGAGATGGGCACTAGTGTTTCAGGCTTATAGAGTCATTCAGTGGATGTGAAAGATCATTCCCTTTGGGTACTTACAGCGGACATTTGTTCTAGTAATACGTAGTGCATTGAAAGATTGATACGGTTCTGTAGAAATTGCCATAAAACCTCAAAAATTAAAAAGAATTGAATTCTTCCAATTTTCTGGGGTGGACAGAAGGAGGAGAAGAAATTAATGAGATTGACTGTCATAGTGGAAAAGCTGACTTGAAATATGCAGCATCTGTAAAAGAAAAATACGCATCTTCTGCCTAAGAGTGTTTGGAGGAGAAGAGTTTGGCTGAAAGGCTGTGAGAAGTTCTGCATGTTTGGGAGGTCATGTTTGGCCCATTAGGAGAAGCCTTCAGCAAAACCCAACTTCAAAAGTCATCTGTTCCCAAAGGCATGCATTCACATGTCTAAAAGCCCTTGGCATCAGTGACACCTCTCTGAGGGCCATAGATGGGTTTGTGCTCAAGTGCACTGAACAGGCATCAACTTCATACGTTTAACTTCTACTGAGCTAGAGCAGTACTGCATCATTGGAGGCTCTTGCTGTCTGTGTAGGTACTGTGCAGGTTCACTCTAGCCGTAAGCCCATGTTATCAGAGATTCCCTTTCAATATGCCATACACGGAGCCTTTTTCAAGTACAAATATTACCCTGCAACTAGACTGAAGATCACCCATTAATCTAAGGTTTGTAATTCATGATGATAAATCTTATTTAAGGGCCGATGTAAATTTTGACATTAATAATTCTCAGCACTTTGGCTTAAATCTGGGAGCTGCCTGCAATGCCTGACCTCAGAATCATGCTACAATATCTTTTTCAATTGCTTTTATTACAGCAATTTGTCTGAACCTGTAATAGAGGTTTGTCTGACAACACACCAAAGTCATCAACAGTGATGGCAACGTCACTGGGCATTGAGGTGGGTGAGAGGTCTGCAAAACAGATCCTATGAAGAGCAGCTGAGGGAACTGGGGTTATTTAGTCTAGAGAAGAGAAGGCTGAGAGGAGACTTCAGTGCTCTGTACAGCTACCCTAAAAGGAGGTTGTAGAGAGACTGGTGCTGGTCTCACTTCCTGAATTACTAGTGATAGGACAAGAGGAAATGGCCTCAAGATGTGTCAGGAGAGGTTAAGTTTGGAGCTTAGGAAGAAGTTCTTTACTGAGAGTACTCAGGGCACTGCAGCAGACTGCCCAGGGAAGTGGTGGAGTCATCATCCCTGGAAGTTTTTAAAAACTGAGTAGCTAGAGCCCTTGAGGCCATGGTCTAGGGGTTAGGGAGCTGTTGGTATGAGGACTGCACATGATGATCCTGGAGGTCCTTTCCAGCCATGATGGCTTTATGATTCTATTACTATTTAGTTGCTTCTTTATTTTGTGACTACAGAATTACAAGGTTCAGTTGCTAGTGTTTTGCTGGAAACCTTAACTATACTTTAAAATGCACTGATTTCTGCCTGAAAGCTTGAGATCTTTAAATATGGAAATGCTTTGATGCCGTGCAGTAAGGTGCTGCTTGTTTTCCTCACCAGTTATATGGGGTTCTGGACAGGAGAACAAATATGACTCCTTCATCTCAATGTTTGAGACTTCATAAACTTTCTTTTCCTGTATATTTTTTAACACTGGATGGTTTGGTTTTATTTGCTCTGAATAAGCAAAGATTTCTCCGGTACGGCAAGAACTCTTGTGTTCCCAGTTTTCCTCAGCTGCCTTTTCAAAAAACTGGCTTTGTTCTACCATAGCGAAGTGACACCTGCCATCTCTCACTGATGACATCTCAACATTGATTAAACAGAACACTAATCATCACAGCATGTTCTATCCTGCTGTTCCTGTTTGCTTCACGTTGCAAATTCGCATAAAAAGTGTTCGGCGTCTCTTAATTTCCTCCATTTTCAGCATTGCTGAGGTTCATGGGCTGCTGAATCCCAGCTGTGAAGGACAATTTTATCTGAACATGAATTACTTTTAATTTCTGGATTTTAATTAGGTGGTTAATTGCTTATGACCATATTGTATCGTTGATGACATTTCTATTTTTAAGATAATTACACAAGGATGTGAAGCTCAGGAATGGCTCTCTACACTTCTGTAAATCTTGCTGTTGTTCTAATGCTGATATTTAATAGAGCCTCATAATTCTGAAGACTCCAATTTCTGTAAGTTAAATAACTGTATATTGTGTAACTGACTATCTGGTCATACAATATGAACTGTGTGTTGTACAGAACCATTCTCTAGAAGGCAGGCCAAACATTTATCGCATTTGTTTATCCACAGTCTGGATTTTTAATTTGGCTTCACGGACTGCTATTTCTTTGGCTAAATGACATTGTCTGTGAAGTGACTGAAGCCAGGAGCAAGTACAAGTGGTAGCCATAGAAATAAACCAAAAAAGCCTCCCTCCACTCCCCAAATCATCACAACTTCCCTCCCTCATCCCAGTTTTGGTGCCTTAGCCAGGCAATTCTCCAAGGTGGGCTGTATTGCATGTGGGTGGTGGGACTGCGTGTGTCATGCATTGCTACGGAACAGCATGTGCTGATTTTTTAATAGCCCCGCTGTTGAAAGCTCATGGGCTGTGGTGGGTGTGCATCTGCACATTCAGTGTCTGATACCATGGTCTGGTGGCTGTTCACTACATCTGCCTTAAGCTGGTGTTTGTGTGACAGTTCAGAAGAGAAACTGTGCTCCCGTTATCTGCTTAGATGGGGTGAATGTCCCCTGCTTGTACAGTATTTAGGAATCACAGGCTCTTAAGGAACATACAGGGTTTTTTTTAGAGAAATCTTGCACTAGCATTGCTAGGGTGAAATTAAATATCCCCAGTCACTGAAAAAAGACCTTGGGACTCTGCCTTTCTGCTGTAGTGCCGTGGGTCTGCTTCCAGCTCCTGCCCCTGAGATCGAATCTCTAAGTTTACTTATTCCTTTATTCCTGCTCAAGAAAACTACCAAATACTTACAGCTTCCAGTGAGAGACAGGGAGCAAGAGTGGCAATTCACTCAGACTATGTTATCTGGGTACCAAGAACTACCCATCGCTTGAGCTGTTTGTGAATCCGTAACCTTGAGAGTGATGAGTGTGTTTTAACCTGGAAATGTGCAGCTCACTTCCCTACACAGAATCACAGAATCATCAGGGATTGAAAGGGACCTTGAAAGATCATCTAGTCCAATCCCCCTCAGTGTTATAATTTAAGTTGGAGTTTTAACAGTTTAGAACGGTTAAATATATAATAACTACTGTATGGACCTATTCCACTCTTTCTCCTGCTTTCATGTACCAGTGAGCACTAGAATCTAATTTGCTGCTGTCCTGATATAGCTGTTTCTCCCTAAAACAACAGCCATGGTGCTTATCATGACCCATGACACAGCAAGTGTAGTCAAGAAGGTTTCCTTTCCGCTGCTTAGAGGAGTTCATAGAATAGAATCACAGAATCACAGACTGTTATGGGTTGGAAGGAACCTCAAAAGATCATCTAGTCCAACCCCACTGTGCTGGAGCAGGATTGCCTAGATCAGGTCACACAGGAATGCATCAAAGTGGGTTCTGAAAATCTCCAGGGTAGGAGACTCCTGTTCCACAGCTCTGTCACCCTCACAGCAAAGAAGTTTCTGCTCATGTTGAGCTGGAACTTCCTGTGTTCTAGTTTGTCCCCATTATTCCTTATCCTATGACTGGGCACCACCAAAAAGAGACTGGCTCCTTTCTCTTGACCCCCACCCTCAGATATTTACAGACATTGATGAGTTCCCTCAGCCTTCTCTTCACAAGCTATGGGATCTCTGAAAACATCAGGCAAAACAGTGGGAAGGTGAAGGCAGAAGCTCTAGAGGATTACTGGTGGGATGCTGGTGGGAAAAGGATGGGAGCCGAAGGCAGCAATAGTTTGATTCCTGCTGTATTCAAGGAAGCGGATTTGGTTCTTCAGGCTTTTGAGCCTCAAGAGCATCTTTGCCTTGTAGTAATCCTAAAGGAGTGTGATCTTGTGGATGGAAAGCTTTGATTACGGCAGACTAATGAGTTGAAATCTGGCTCCTCTCTTCTCCACAGAGCATAAGGGTGCAATAGTAAACTGCCTCGGGACCGAGGTGAGCACGGTGAGCTTTTACTACTCATTTGTGTTAAGTACCTAGACCTTGGCTGCTTAACTTACCATTAGCTGGAGAGGACACTGAACTCCACCAACTTCATAAACCACACACTAGTTTCTTCTTTTAGGTTCCCCTGACAATAACTAAGCTGAAATGCATTTTATTTTGCTAGTCAGTTTTACAGTCTTATATGCTATTAATTGTGAATTGGGTTCTTCTTAAAAGCAGTGTTCTTCACACGAAGTTGCTTAATATTCAGCTGTACCATCTGTTTTGCAGTGATGTTTTGCTCTTCTGTGCATGTGGAATGTTTTTGAGTTTTTTTTTTACTACCAGATAAAAAAAAGGTGGACAGTCTGAAGTGCAAGATAGTAATGAGAAGATCAGAAGTGCAATTTGCATCAATGCCAGCCCAGGATTTTTTCATTTATCACATGGTTGGCCTGCTTGTCACAACCCTTTGATTCTGAAAATGTACCTAGTTCACCTCCTTTATGGTGTTAATGTGTCACCTTTTATTTCCCTATCAAATTTTCCTGTTTTAATTCTGAGGTTTGGGGTGTACGTGATACACACACTAGCAGATCCTGGGAAATGACAAGTCTCCTGAGTCGCAGAATGTGAGGAGCCAGAAGGGACCTCAAAAGATCATCTAGTCCAACCCCCCTGCCAGAGTTGGCATCCCCTAGATCAGGTGATGTGTCCAGGTGGAGTTTGAATGTCTCCAGAGCAGGAGACTCCACAACCTCTCTGGGCAGCCTGCCAGGGCTCTGTCACCCTCACTGTGAAGATCTTCCTTCTCATATTGATGTGGAACCTCCTTGGTTCCAGCTTGTACCCAGTGACCCTTGTCCTGTCACTGGACACCCCTGAGAAGAACCCAACTCCATCCTTCTGACACCTGCCCTTTTGATATTTGTAAACATTAATGTGTCTGTCTCTCAGTCTCCCCTTCTCCCAGCTGAAAAGACCCAGCTCCCTCAGCAGTTTCCTCATGAGGGAGATGCTCCACTCCCTTCATGATCCTCATGGCTCTGTGCTGGGCTCTTTCAAGTGGTTCCCTGTGCTTCTGGAACTGATTGGCCCAGAACTGGACACAATATTCCAGATGTGGTCTCACCAGGGCAGAGTAGATGGGGAGGACAACCTCTTTCTATCTACTAACCACCACTCTTCTAATCCACCCCAGAATACCTCTGGCCTTCTTGACCACAAGGGCCAATTGCTGACTCATGGTCATCTTGCTGGCATCCAGGTCATTCAGGCCCTTTCTCCTACGCTGCTCTCCAATAGGTCAGTCCCCAACCTATACTGGTACCTAGGGTTGTTCTCTCCCTGGTGCCAGACTCTACACTGCACTGTCCTTGTTATACTTTGTTCAGTTTTTCCCTGCTCAAACTTAAAGCCCGTTCTCAGGGGGTGTGCATGGCAGGGCCATACCACTGCAGGTCTGTGTTATGGCTGGTGTCTGCAGCACCACTGCCATCCTGGAAAGTGTTTCCTCATGAAGGGACCACTTCTGAAAATGGAGTCTGCATCCCAGGGAGGGCAGCTGGTTATGGGAATAACTCAAACTGGGCACTCACATATGAAGGCAACACTCCTCTGAAGTTACTGTTAGCGGATTTAGCTCAGTGAGCCTTAAAATATTAGCTAATTATTTATCAATGTTTTAGTTTGGTATGTGTCCAAGGGGAGAAGCCTGGCTGATAATTACACTGATAAGACTGGAAATTGTGGGGTTCTGTGAAGAGTTTCTCAATACCTCTAAGAAGGTGGATTGCCCACTTTCCCTGCTGTGAGCACAGCAGAAAGTAGAACGAGGCTAGGTGGGATTGTGCATCCTGGGAGGCTTTCAGGAGACAGCTCGAAAAATCCCAAGCAACCAGTATAAATGCTTTTATTAATATTATATAGCACTAATAATAATATTAATTACATTAGTCTTAATGTATTAGTGCTGTACAAAAAAAAAAACTGTTGTGTTTCAGCATGGATCTGTTTGTCTATGAAGCAAAGCATGGGTGTTAGATGATGCTCCTTGGGGCATTGTGTTAATTGTCAGGTATCTCCAAAGATGATGATTTCACTTCTCTAGGGGCCTATACCAGTGATTGTCCACTCCTTTCACGCCGTATTTCAGATGCTGATCTGGTTTTCTCTGTTTTCGCAGTTTAAAGTCAGCTATCTTTTTTTTCCTTGTCTCTTCCCAAGCATTGTTGTCGGAGTTCCTTTGATAAAAGTGGTTAATACAACCAGACCTGTTCCTCTAGTGCCTTAAAAAGGGGGCTGTAGTAGAGGTGGGTGCAGAAACTTGCATGACAGAGACCTGTGGCATGGACTTGAGATGTACGAGCCTTCTGAAAACCATGAGTGTTGATGGGCTGGGGCGCTTTTATGCAGCGGGACAGCAGAGCTGATCAGTCACCTTCCTCCTCCAATAGTCATAAATTTTGTCAGGGTATCTTCTATTTCATATGTTTAGAACATTAAAATGAAGCACTTCTCACTTGTCCCCCAAACAGCCACCAGTTTTGTGCTTCGCCAGCTCAACTATAGACTTGTACTGATGTTTTTGTGGCATGAGAAAGATATTCCATGTTTACTTTCTATTGGGAGGGGAAAGACATGGAAATGGAGCTAAATTTTTGCAGAACAAGATGTATGGAAAAAACCAAATTGGGTAATGCACTTAGAACCTGGAATTCCAATGTGCTGACCTGGGATGAAGTATTTTCTCCTGATAAAGTATGATACTAAATGGGATTGTTTTGTAGGGACAAACTGCCTACAGGAGCCTCTCTACTTCAGGAGTTGTTGTCCCTGTGGGTTGAGTGCTCTGCCTAGTCAATACTGCTGATCTTGCTTCAAAATCTGCATCGTAGTGATGGCTGCTTTATTTTCTAGGAGGTTGGGGAGCGATGAGCTGCCTCTGGGAGAAAACTGTTTTTTGAACTCCTGGACTGGCTGATCAAAATAAAATGTTTGGGGCAGTTGTTCTTTGGTTTGTTTTCGCCAAGTCTCTCTGGCTCTAAATGAAACGATTGCTTCAGAGCCAGGACTAGAAAATGTTCCTTTTTGTAGCAAAAAATGCCACGAGACTGTTTTGTATAGGAAGAGATAGAAATCTTCGTTTTTACAAAACATCATTTCTTGGGAAAACTGCCACTACCTGGACTGACAGACCTTGAGAGGTTCTCACAGCTTTACAGCCTTGTGTAGTTGTCAGGGTAGAAACCCCACTATGTTTGTAAGCTGGTGGCTTCTTTCTCTACTGCATAGAATCATAGGGTCATTGAAGTTGGAAAAGACCTTCAAGATCTATAGATTTTCTGTTGGTGAACTTAGTGAAGTAATCATAGAATCTTAGAGTCACTAGGGATTGGAAGGGACCTCAAAAGATCATCTAGTCCAACCCCCCTGCCAGAGCAGGATCACCTCAAGCAAGTCACATAGGAACATATCCAGGCGAGTTTTAAACGTCTCTAGAGAAGGAGACTCCACAACGCCCCTGGACAGCCCTTTCCAGTGCTCTGTCACCCTCACTGTGAAGAAGTTCCTTCTGATATTTATATGGAACTTCCTATGTTCCAGCTTACACCCATTGCCTCTTGTCCTATCACTAGATGACATTGAGAAGAGTAATAGTTTTTTTCTGTCTACATTTCTTAGCCGTAGAATTTAGTGGTGGCATATCTCCCTGTCTTGCCTACTGACACCCTCAATTCTCATTGTCAGTCTTTATCAGGCAGTTAGAACAGTTGGGCCTTGAATGCAACTGCCTTCTCTCTAACTCCTGAAGTGGAAGAAATGCACATTCTGAGCTTAAGTATCTGAGACTGGACTTGGGTTGCAGCTGTGTGAAGGACTGGGAGTGCAGCTTGGCTGAACTGAGCCCAACCAGTGATGGAGCAGGTATGACACTTTGTAAATGTAACTGAGTGGCAAATCAGTTTGGATATTTCCAGTGAACTATTGACATACGCATGCAAGCATCAGTTATTCATGAATAGGTTTGTGTAACGAATACGTTCCTGAATTTCACAAACTGATCGGCGAGGGATGAAAGGTGAAGTGCAGGGAATAAATTATTCATGGCGAATGATTCACTAAGCTCAGTTCATCATTGTGATGAGACAGAGTTATTGACTGGACATGGAAACAAAATTTCATTCCAGAGAGATGATATTAAAATCCTGGTATGTTAGTGTAATTATGCTGCGACTGTAAAGACTTTACTATTTCGTAGTAAAATATGCGGTGGGTTACTGCTGCAAGACTGATATTCTCCAGGGCTGGTACACTGGATTTTTCCTTTAGCTACATAATGGAATTTAGCTCCTCTATTGATCTCTTCCCATAGAGAGGCACATTTTTTGCTTATTTCCTTTACTTATAATTTGCTGAAAGGCAAATGCTGTGCTGAGCTGGACAGGATGAGGAGAGGTTAATCTGGAGATGGCGCACACGTAGGTTTTAAGATTCTGCCTTGTCCTTGGACCACAGTCTGCAGGTTCTTAAATGTTCCTCTGATGTGAGAAGGTAGGGTACTTTCTCTTATCACATGCAAGTTCACTGTGTAAGTGTTTGGATCCAGCTTCAGCAGTGTCTAAGTCCCTGCATTGACGTGGGCTCTCACTCTTGAGCCCTCTTAAGCAACTGGTGAATTGAGGCATAAAACCTTCTTCTTCCCTTGCTCAGTCATTGTGTTTGTCCCTAGCTGTGAGCTCCTTGATGTGCAGACCATCTCTGTATGATCAGATATGTCTCCTGCATGGAAGGTGTGCTGTAAGGAATAAGTACGTGGTGTCACTGCAGGATATGGATATTCTGCCTCCAAACTCCTGAGGGATGGAGCATGAGATAAAATGAGTTGCCTGATTTTAGCACAACAATCTAGTGTTTGAGTCAATAGAACGCTTCAGCATTTCAGATCAGGGCTTGAAATTTAGTACTTTTCTGTTCCTTCTAGTTGTCCTGGGCTGATTTTCAAAATCACATAGTAGAGCTGCTGTTTATTCACTGCAGATGAGCACATATTGGTTTGTACTGGAAGGCCCAATTTGTTCCACCCCAGTTAAAGATGTTGGCCTCAAAACAGGGAAGGGTCACATGAAGACTCTGCAGCCACAGGTCTCATGCTGCTATACTGGCTGTGGCTCTAGTTTGGGTTACCGAACTGCTTTCCCTTATTACTGATAGACAGTCTTCCAGCAAGAAGGGGGGCTTTTCAAAATGCTAATAAAAGCATTAGCGCTCCATCATCATCATCTTGCAGAAAACAATGTCTAGATCAATCTATCTCCTTCTAAATCTTTAGAGAAACAAAATTAAACTCATTTTGCCAAGGCCAAATGTCAATCATAAGAAAAAATCTATATGAAATTTTAATTGCAAGATGTTCAGTGCAAATTTAATGAGTGAAATAAGAGATCTGAGAATTCAAGCATGCTCAGCTCATGCATAATGTTGACTTAAATTGGCTCTCTAGAGGTGCAGGGAATTGCGTTTTTAGAATTTACACACTGATAGAGCAAATGTACTGGGCCCTGTAGGTTAAGGTCATAAATCAGAATCATTTAACTGCCTTTGAGTGATTGCTACAGACTATAATGGTTGAGAGAACTGGCTTCAGCTACAAGTGATTACTCTGCTTGGATTATTGAAATGCTACTCAATATTCATAAATCAGTGATCATTAATCCCCCAAATAGTTCCTGTCAGCTTTCTAAATAAATTTCCTACTAGCTAATTGAGATTGAAGGAGACTAGCATGCACTGGTTCAGAATTAGGACAAATGAGCTGCTTTGCCTACCTAGGACCAGAATCTTGTCGGGGGGGTGGGGGGCTGGAAATGGAGCTGTGCTAAGTACGTATGTGGCTGCTAAAGTTGTCATGTTTAGGCTGTTAACTGGAGAAGCCTTTCGTAGCAGGTTTTGCCCTCGTGAGTTGCAATGATTATAAAAAGGCTTATGTTTTGGTTGGTTTGATGGTGAAGATATTTGTGTAGTAGCTGAAAGTAGCTGACCCATCAGGCATTGGCATTCACAGAATCATTATTGAAGTTGGAAAACACCTTCAAGATCAACAAGTCCAACCATCTACCCTACAACTCCCAACCACTAAACCGTCTCCCTGAAACACTCTGTCTGCCCATTTGTTGAACCCCTCCAGGGGTGGTGCCTCCACCCCCTCCTTGGGCAGCCTGTTCCACAGTGCAGAGGACAAGGACATGAGAGACAAAGAACTGTGACCCCAGAGCTGCAGTGGTTTAGGACACTTGTTGCAGTCTTCTCAGCAACAGCTGAAAGAAATTAAAATTCACAGCTTTGGTGTTGGGCTGTAACTGGAATGTCTTAGCTACACTGAAGTTTTGTTATCTGCAGCTATTAGCTTAGTTAATGTTGTTTACTGCTGTAACTGCTCATACTTGAACATGAAGGACGTTTTACAGATACTAGTGATGTGTCTTGCCTCCTGCTACAGGAGATGTGAAGTGGGTTTGCAAACTTCAACTACCACAGTTCTCTGGAGGCAGAGTTTTATCTGTAGGAGCTCTCATTTGAGGTTTGTGGAAATGGTTGTTTAAGTGGGTCCTGCAGAAGGGATCTTTTGTGTGGAAAAGCTGAGAGGCACAGCCTGGTCCTTCTGTACAGGACCATCTGTATCTAAAACCCTCTGTCTAGGACATCCCTGGCATGTTCCTTATGGTTGGGCTCTGTTTGCTTTCTGGAGGAGATGAGGGTGCTGAGGCAGTGCTGAATATGTGACTCTATGGATGTTTCTGCCTTTCCTGCCTGCTGGCATGCTGATTCCATGGGCCAGCTTCCACCAAACACAGCAGAGCAGAGCGGGGTTAATGCTATTGGGTTCCTGCAGCTGGGCAGGGAAGAAAAGTCCCTCCTGCTAAGTCACTCCACAAGGAGTGTGAGCTCGGTTCTTCACAGGCACTGGGGAAGCTGCAGGGACCTACTCCACTGGAAAACCTGGGTTCTTGTAGCCCACATAACTAATTTTTTTCTGTAGAAATGCTGTTTCCATGGGCTTGGAGAGTATGTATTTTTAAAACCCTCTCTCTGTTTAACTATTGCTCCTTTCTCAGCAATACTAACAGCAGTGTTTAATTGAAGGGCACTAGACATTACAATGGTGTTTGTAGGTGCTAGCACCAGCAGGGATGTGACCCTGTCATCACAATGACGTACAATACCAGAAGTCACTGAGGAAAGGAGAGAGGCTGCTGCTTTGCTGTAATTATCTCACAGTATCTCTTGTTAATAGGATTTACGAGGAGATGAGCTGGAGAGGAAGGATTTATTTTTTATCTATTTCCTTTTATAAACGCAGAACTTAATCCAGAGCTGATGTGTATCTAGATTCCTTTCATATCAGGACCACCAGAGCTCCAGGCAAAAAGCTAATTGTATCAAAAAGCCCTACTTAATTGGACAAAGAGGAATTCTTTTCCAAACATGTATGGCAGGATTTAAGAGCACACTTAAGGGTAAGTGCACTTACACTGCTGCTGTAACGTACCCGCTATTGCTGTCAGCACTGACACAGATGTTAACACAAGTCCTTTATCTTTAATTGAAACTAGTAATGCATTTAAAATTGAGGATGTGATGAAGCAGTTGAAGGGGAAAACCTCATCTTTCGTCTCTCCCTCATTACTCTTGTGTCGTCTCCAGTCTGAAGCTCCCCTGCCTGGCTGGCTAAAATGTTAAGTGGCCACCCACAATTACACTGGGGATGGAGCAGACACCCTCATCGACAGAATCAATCTGGCTGGAAAAGACCCCTGGGATCATCGAGTCCCAGTTCACCCCTAAACCATATCCATCCAAACCATCCAGGGATGGCAACTCAACCACGCCCCTGACCAGCTCATTCCAGTACCTAACCACAATGCCTGTGAAATAATTTTTCCTAACACCAAGTCTAAACCTACCCAGTTGTAGCTTGAATCCCTTCCCTCTTGTTCTATCACTAACTGCTTGTGAAAAGAGACCAGCACCAACCTCTCCATGACGTCCTTTCAGATAGTTGCAGAGAGTGATGAGGTCTCTTCTCAGCCTCCTTTTCTTCAAACTAAAAAGCCCCAGCTATTTCAGTCTCTCCTCATAAGATTTATTCTCCAGGCCCTTCACCAGCTTAGTTGCCCTCCTCTGCACTTGCTTGAGCACCTCCATATCTCTCTTAACAGAATCACAGAATGATTACGGATTGGAAGGGACCTCAAAAGATCATCCAGTCCAATCCCCCTGCAACAGCAGGATCACCTAGACCAAGTTGCACAGGAACACATCCAGGTGGGTCTTGAACATCTCCAGTGTAGAAGACTCCACAACTTTTAAATCCAGATGTCAAAGGTTGCAGTTCCTCGTGCTGACAAGGGATCTTTTTCTGCTTATTCCTGGTGCTTCCAAGCAGCCCAAAATCCTAGAAATTTTTCTCATTACTTAATTACTGTACTCGGCGTTGCGGTTTGGTTAGTGATAAACTCTAAATACTCCTGCAATCCCTCTTAAGCTTCTTGAGGTGGACAACAACAAGATCGATGGGGCTCCTGCTTCCTCCATGATCATTTGAGGGGGCTCTGGGATGTTCTGCTTCATGGGTAGGATTTAGTTGCTCTAAAGTTCAGTTTGCAATTAAACACAGAGCAAAAGACACTGCTCTTTTCTTGATTTTATTTTCCTTGCTGGTGCTGTAGAGGTACAGATCCATGTATCATACAGTCATACGCTCATAGGTTGGAAGAGACTTTTAAGGGCCAAAGAATCATTAGGGATTGGAAAGGACCTCAAAAGATCATCTAGTCCCTCCCTACAACAAGCAGAGCCATATCTAACCAAAACAGATTGCCCAGAGCCACATCCAGCCTGACCTTGAATGGCTCCAGGGATGGGGCCTCCACCACCCCTTCTGGGCCGCCCATTCCAGGGATGTCCCACCCACAGATTCTAGAACTTTTTCCTTGTGTCCAGTCTCAATCTGCCCTTTTCCAGCTTCAAACCATGAGCCTCATTCTATTGTTCCCTGACCTTGGGAACAGTCTTCTCCAGCCTTCTGACAGTCCCTTTCAGGTACTGGAAGGTCACTCTAAAGGCCACCTGGAGTCTTGTCTTTAGACTAAACAACCCCGACTCTCTCAGCCTGTCCTCTCTGAAATTCTTCTGCAGTGCACAGTGACTTTAATTTCTTTAAACCCATGGTGTTGTATCTGATCTGGCCTCTGTGGTTGATACTAGAAACAGAAGTAAGCTGAGGATGACTACTAAAGGTTTTGCAGTAGGATGGGACCAGACTTCTTTGTGCTGTGTAAAGGATGTAGAGCATTGGCTGCATCCCTTTTCCCCAGATGAGCGAGGACAGAACATTTGGAGGAAGGGAGCTTCCTCCAAGCAGAACCATGTGTCTGTTTTGGTTGCTCAATTTGTTTCCTTTTTGGCTGAGTAGAAACAGGAGAAAAAGACTGCCAAGGGCCAGGTTTATTCTCTAGACCTCTTGTGGCCTGTCAGTTGCTGGAGCAAAGTAGCTGCTACCCAAGTAGCATCCCTTGGATGATGTAGGAGGACAGCCTGGTGGGCGATGTAGCTTAGTTCATCCAACCATGGCTGCGCTGCTTAGTTTAGTTGTCATTGCTGTTTTTTAGTTTGGAATAAAGTAGGGATTCATTTGACTCCACCACCCCCCTCACACCCTGTTTGCCCCACAGGCAACCTGTCAAGAAGGTGAAACAACAATGGGGTTGTTTTATTTTACAGTGTGTTCATGCTTGGTTGGAACAGACGTGGAGAAGACAAAAATGACAGCGTCACTGCAGTCTCTCCAGGTGTTTGCCTGCACTAGTGTTTATTGTTATTATTATTATTGAGGCTGGAAAAGCTCTCTGAGCTTATCCAGTCCAACCCAGGACCTAATATCACCACATCGGCTAGACCAGGGCGCTTAGTGCCCATCCAATCTGTCCTTCAACACCTCCAGGGATGGGGACTCCACCACTGCCGTGGGCAGTCCATTCCAGTGTCTGATCACCCCTTCTGTGGGGAAAGGCTCCCTAACATCCAAAACCCTCCCCTGGCACCTTCAGGCCCTGCCCTCTTCTCCTGTCACTAGCTGTCTGGGAGAAGAGCCCGACACTCATGTTACTACAACCTCCTTTCAGGGAGTTGTAGAGACGGAGAAGGTCACCCCTGAGCCTCCTCTTCTCCAGGCTAAACACCCTCAGTTCCCTCAGCCTTTCATCATCAAACTTTCCCTCCAGTTCCTTCCCCAGTCTCATTGCTCCTTTGGACCCCCTCCAGGCCCCCAATCTCTTTTTTGAAGTAAGGGGCCCAGAACTGCCCCCCAGTACTCGAGGAGAGGGGGAGAATCATGTCCCTAGTCCTGCTGTTCCAAGTGGCCAGCCCCAAACTGGTGTTTGCAATTATTTACTTTTCTGTACACACCTGCGGTTCCCAATATTGGCCTCAAAGGAGTTGGGTTGTTTTTGTTTCCATTGTTATGTCTCCAGATCTTAAATCTTTCTGCTATTTTAGCAGGGTTTTTTTTCTCTAAGAATAGACTGTTTAGTTCTTAGATCTTGGCATCAAAAGGGAGCACAGACTAAACTGAAAACAGGATATTCTTGTGCCTGCATTTTGATGCTGATTTGCCAGTGCTTCCTCCTTGTGCTGTGAAAGCTGCTCGTGAGATGATAAATGGCCAACCCTTGTTATGTCTTGTTAATGGTCTAATCCCATTGTTGTGTCAGATCCTCTAATCCTGATCCAAATTTTGTCTGTTGATCTAATTAGGTTTTTCATTTGTTCCTGGCAAATTTCTGGCTCTTGGAGTTTCTGGGCTGGCTCTGGAGACTGTTGAGGTGGAATGATCCATACGGTTCATGGTGGCTTTAAACAGAAACATCTGTCAGAAAGGAGCAATTTGTTGGCTCAGTTGAGCAGGGAGTAAACGTGCATTTGACAGCAGTGCTCTGACGTCTGAGGGACTTACGGCAGTGAGAAAAGCTGTTAAGGACTGCAGAGCCAGCAGAGCTCATCTGTCTCTTCTGGGTCTGTAGGAGGTACCCTGCTCTCTGCTAACCATCATGGGAAAATGGGAAGTCTGGACAGACAATCTCGATGTATTTTCATTCTTTGTTCATGATGCCTTCCTGTTCTGTGTTGGAGGGGAGGTTTCAGTGATCCTATCATTGTTTTCTTTTTGCTGGCTAAAGATTAACTTTGATTTGGGGGTATTCAGAAGTTTTGTTGAAGTTATGGGAGTTTTGTTCGAGGACATAGAATGGTTGGAACCAGGCCAGGGGAGGCCATGAAGATGATCAGAGCGATGGAACACCTCTGCTATGAGGAAAGGCTGAGGGAGCTGAAACTGTTCAATCTGAAGAAGAGAAGGCTCTGGGGGCAAATTACAGCAGCCTTGTAGTACCTGAAGGGGCAGAAAAGCTAGACAGGGACATTTTGTGATGAACTCCAGTGACAGGACAAGGGGGATGGGCTCAAACTGAAAGAGGGCAGATTTAGTTTAGATCAGAGGAAGAAATTCCTCCCCGTGAGGGTGCTGAGGCCCTGGAACAGGTTGCCCAGGGAGGCTGTGGCTACTCCATCCCTGGAAGTGCTCAAGATCAGGTTGGATGGGGCTCCAGGCAACCTGGTCTGGTGAGAGGTGAGCATTGGAGCTAGATGATTTTTAAGGTCTCTTCAACCTAAACCAGTCTGTGATTCTATGATTTATTCTATGCTTGAGACTTTTGCTGAAATGTAAAGTTATGAGTTTAAATAATGTTCTGAGCAGAGATGATCTCCTGTACATTAGGGTCAGACTTGAACTGATCTGGAAGGGGGATACACATCCATAGTGTCACGTATACGAAAGCAATATGGCACAGATGTGCACACAGACACGCACTGTTCTACATTGAAGTAGTTTGCTATGTATTGGAATAGAATAGTCTGTTATACATTGAAGTAGCCTGCTGTGTGTTGGAGTAGTCTGCTATACTTTGGAGTAGTTGGCCATGTGTTGGAGTAGCTGTGCCATATCTCCTAGTAAATAAAGGCAGAGTAAATCACAGTTTGGCAGGACCTATGGTAATTGAGGTGTATTGTCTCCATGGCAGTCTTGACCTTCAGAAACCGCTGCCTTCAGTCTGCAAGTGATGCATGGAATCATAGAATCGTCATGGCTGGAAAGGACCTCCAGGGTCATCGAGTCCAACCTTTCTCCTAGTGTCTAACCGCTAGACCATATCCCTAAGTGCCGCATCCACTCGTTCCTTAAACACCTCCAGGGTCGGTGACATCACCACCTCCCTGGGTAATCCATTCCAGTATCTAATCCCCCTCTCAGTAAGGAATTTCCTTCTAACATCCAATCTAAACCTCCCCTGATGCAACTTGAGGCCATTTCCCCTGGTCCTATCATCGCTAATTGGCGAGAAGAGACCAACACCAGCCTTGCTACAACCTCCTTTAAGGTAGTTGTAGCAATAAGGTCCCCTCTCAGTCTTCTCCTCTCCAGACTAAACATCCCCAGCTCCCTCAGCCCCTCCTCATAGGGCATGCCCTCCAGCCCCTTCACCAGCTTGGTTGCCCTTGTTTGGACTCGTTCCAGCACCTCAATGTCCTTCCTGTACTGTGGTGACCAGAACTGGACACAGTACTCGAGGTGCGGTCTCACAAGTGCTGAGTATAGGGGCACAATCACCTTCCTACTCCTACTGGTCATGCCGTTTTTGATTCAGGCCAGGACACCATTGGCCTTCTTGGCGACCTGGGCACACTGCTGGCTCATGTTCAGTCGGCTGTCGATCAACACCCCCAGTCCTTCTCCACCAGGCAGCTCTCCAACCAATCTTCTCCAAGCCTGTAGCATTGCTGGGGGTTGTTGTGACCAAAGTGCATCACGTGGCACTTGGCCTTGTTAAACCTCATACAACTGAGCTCAGCCCATCTCTCCAGCCTATCCAGATCCCACTGCAGAGCCTCCCTACCCTCCAGCAGATCGACATTCGTGNTTCCCTGGTACCGAGGTCAGGCTGACAGGCCTGTAGTTCCCTGGATCATCCTTCCTGCCCTTCTTGTAGATGAGTGTCACATTGGCAAGTCTCCAGTCATCTGGGACCTCCCCCATTGACCAGGATTGCTGACAGATGGTGGAGAGAGGCTTGGCAAGTTCCTCCGCCAGCTCCCTCAGCACTCTTGGGTGGATCCCATCTGACTTGTGAGTATCCAGTTGGTTTAGAAAGTCATTAGTTACCACTTCCTGGATTATGAGGGGATCAATCTGGTCTCCATCCCTATCTTCCAGTTCAGGGAACTGAGTATTGAGGATATCCAGATTGACTATTAAAGACTGAGGCAAAGGAAGCATTAAGTACCTCAGCCTTATCCCCATCCTCTGTAACAATGTTCCCCTTTGCATCCAGTAGGGAATGGAGACTCTGCCTGGATCTTTTTTTGTTGTTAATATATTTGTAAAAACTCTTTTTATTGTCTCTTGCAGTGGTGGCCAGGCTGAGCTCTAGCTGAGCTTTTGCCTCCCTTATGTTCTTTCTACATGACCTAACTAGATCCCTATACTCCTCTTGAGTAGCCAAGCCCTTCTTCCAAAGGTGGTAGGTCAGGCTCCCCTGTTGCACCTCCTATGAGCCAGGAGGTGTTTGTGATGTGACTCCAGCCACTGTGCAGAGTAGGGTCATTGTGAGTCTCTCCTTTGAAGGAGGGTAGGAGCCATTGCTGGAGCTGCTGACGGCTACTGGTTTCCTGTGGCAGCCTGTGCTGGGACAGAGCTGTGTGCATAGGACCACTAATGAGGAGTTTTTTCATGTTCTGATGTTTCAGCTGGCAGATGGTTATCACTTGCTCCATATTGCTTGATCTGCCTTGAACACAAGTCCTCAGATCCTGCACTGATCCTCTATTAGAAAATATATTTATGCAAGAATACTTGGCTTATTTTATAATGACGTTAAATGTGTTCTGGCTATGAGCGGTGCTGATTGGAGTGATGGATACAGCACATACAGCTTGTTTCAGTCCTCAGTGTCTACTCCAGTTTCATGGGTGATGGGTTGTCAAACTTCTTAGCACATACTTCCTGCAGAGGATGTGAATTTTGGAGATAACAGCAATACATGAAACAAAACAATGAAGTTAATTACCTCCACTTTACTTTGTGTGGAAAGCAAGGTGTAGCTGAAGTATGATCCTTAAACGTTTCTGCTCTACCTCTTGAAGCTGAAAACTTATCCTTGGAAAACGGGAAACACGCTTTGATTCTGTTCTATCTTGTAAACTACTTGGATTGAATGAAATTAAAGATAAAATTCTTTTGAGCTGAGGTGGCTTGAATTACAAGAATATGAATTTGGTGTGAAAATGAACAAATATTTTAATGGAGGCAGTAGTATAATGGTCCAAATGCCCTTAGTAAGATTTTTCAGTAAGAAGTCTGACATGTTGTATTGTCATACAAATGTCCACCTTCCAGTTCTGTACCCAGACACACAAAGACCCCTGGCTTGATGTCAATAATCTCTAGTAAAGAAGCAGCTCAGTTAATGTTTGTACCAATGTTTCAGCCCAGGCAGTGATTTTTACATCATTCCACACTAATGAGACACAATGTCTGCAAGCTTTGGTCCTCTTGTGAAAGAGGGGATGGATAATATTTATAGGTTCAATATTAGATTCTCATTAAAAGTCCAGTTATCATTCATGGGAGCCCGCAAATGCACCAAAAGAAGATGTTATTCTAATGTGTAAATCAATACAGCTGCCTTGTTTTTCCTGTTTTTTTGCCAGTATCGATGGGGTTTGTAAAAGTCTTTTTGAAAGCAGCATCCTATCTATCTTGAGTTTTCAGCAGAAAGGATGGATCAATGACTTTGGGAAGATTCTGAAAGAGTATAAATTAGATATGATCAGTGCTTCTGAAAACCAAGATTAATCTAAGTATTGATGGTTTCCAACCAGCATCTTGTATGCTTCTGGATTGTGGGCTGTAGCCAGCAGTGAGCTGTGTTCTGGTTAAACACAGTTGGCCCCAGCTGCAGCTCTGTAAAATACAGAGTTCAGGACGGTCAATTCAATCATTCCTTCTGATTTGAAACTTCCCCTGCCTTTGACTTCTCAGTCAAAGTTTATTTTACTTGTGGGAGAGGGAAGGAAATAATAGTAATATTCAAGACCCAGAACATTGGCAATGGAGGAAAAAACCCAACCCATCCCCTTTTGATTAATTTTTCCCTTGGTGATGTAAGATGCCAGATTTTGCTGTGCAACAACAACCTGCCACCCTCAGAAATAAAAGGAAAAAGAGCATCTGTATAGAGAAGCCCCCAGAATGGGCTTGTGTGGGGAGTAGCTGTTCTCAGTAAAAAGGACTATAATGATTATATTTCTGAAATGATTGAGACTAATAAATGTTGATATGTAAAAAGAAATGATCCTTTTTCATGGGTCCATTGAGGCAAGCTATAATTTTTTTTATGTTCAAGCTCTGATCAGAAATTGAAGGGACATATGGAATCAGAATTGAAATATAGCTCTGTGGAATACTTTGTCAGTAGGAAAAAACTGTGTGTGATAAAGCTGCTGAATTTTTGGCATCAATTACAACACCATCTTGTGAGCACTGGTGAGGGACATTGATGCCCAGGTTTTAGCAGTGTTGTGCTCTGAATGAATGGAGAATTTCAGATAATTGCATTTCCCTTTTTTGTTCCAAGTGTGTGCGGGTATTCTGCAGGGTTTTTATTAAATAGAATTGTAATCAGATAAAGTAATTACTTAGCTGCTTGGAAAGATAATTCCTAAGAATGAGAAATCAGGGTGAAATTCATTCTTCAGGAAATTTAGAGCTCTTTAGCCTGCTAGATTTTTCAGGATGTTTCACATCTCTGTTCCAGGGCACATTTGAGAAGTACAAACAACCTCCAGCCTAAATAGAAATGCCCAGAGCTAGAACCCAGGAGACACGCTGAGTTCTGATCTCTGCTGGCTGCAGCCTCTGTTCTGGTGGTTTTGGGATTTGTTTTGAGAGAGAGCACAAAAACAGACCCCAAAGATCTCCCAAACTGCCTAGGACTGTGGTCACAGATAGTGAGTGATACAATAAAACCCTTGATGTTATCCCATTCCACCTTGGATAGCACTGCTGAATGAAATGCTCCTATATCTCATGATACTCACCAAGGTAATCAGCTCAGCGTTGGCATGTTCTCTCACCTATGTTCATCTATGACCTCAGGCTATTTGTCCAACCTCTGTGCCATTTTTCCCCGGGGTCTGTGCCCACCTTTGTAGTGAACACTGAGGTCTTCAGATGAAAACACTGCTCCCCCTTGATCTATTTGGGACAGAGTGGCAGTTTGGTTAAGTGGTCATCGTCTCTGACAGACTGGGTTCAGATTGAGTATCTCTGGTTGTGTTAAGGAAATTTCATCACCGTGTAGATCCTTCTGACCTTTGCTCACTGTCAGTGTTTTCACTGCAGCCCAATTAAAGTCTGATCCACTTGCCTTATGGAATACTTGTTGCCCTGTCTGGACTTTTTATAGAACCATAGAATGTTTTGGTTTGGAAGGGACCTCCAAAGGTCAGCTAGTCCAACCCCCTTACAACAAGCAGGGCCATCTCTAACCACAACAGATCACCCACAGCCCCATCCAGCCTGATGGAATGGCTCCAGGGATGGGGCCTCCACCACCTCTCTAGGCAGGTGGTTCCAGGGATCCACCACCCTCAGATTCAAGAACTTTTTCCTCATGTCCAGCCTCATGTACTTACCAACAAGTTGGGTCTGGTTGAAGCAGTGAAAGTTGAGGGTTGCCTTGGTTGTAGCCACCATGAGATGGTGGAGTTCAGGGTCTCATGTGGTAAGAACAGAACAGCTAGCAGAACCGCAAGTCTGGAGTTCAGGAGGGCCAACTTTGGCCTTTTCAAGCAATTGCTAGGAGAAATCCAATGGGACAGGGTACTGGCAGGCAAGGGAGCTCAGGATAGCTGGTCAACATTCAAAGACCGCTTTCTTGTAGCACAAGAAATGAGCATCCCAACAAGGAATAAGTCAAGAAAGGGAACCAAAAGACCTGTGTGGTTAATCAGGGAACTGCTAGGAAAACTGAAGAGGAAGAAGAAAGCCTATAGGTCATGGAAGGAGGGGATGGCCACTTGGGGTGATTATAAGGCTCTGGTGAGAGTATGTAGGGATGCAACTAGAAAGGCCAAGGCCTTCTTGGAATTAAACTATGAAAGAGAGGTCAAGGGCAACAAAAAGAACTTCTTCAAATCCATGGGCCCAGATGGGATGCACCTGCGTGTACTAAGGGAGATGGCAGAAGTCATTGCTAAGCCACTCTCCATCATCTTTGCTAGATCCTGGAGAACAGGAGAGGTTCCTAGGGACTGGAGGATAGCAAATGTTACCCCAATCTTTAAAAAGGGACAGGAGAAAGTCTCAGGTAACTATAGACTGGTCAGCCTCACCTCCATCCCAGGAAAGGTGATGGAACAATTTGTTCTAGAGGCTGTCTCCAGGCACATCAAGGACAGGAGGGTCATTAGGGACAGTCAGCATGGCTTTACAAAAGGAAAGTCATGCCTGACCAACCTGATAGCCTTTGATGAGGGCATAACCAGGTGGATGGATGATGGCAGAGGAGTGGATGTGATCTATCTTGACTTAAGTAAGGCTTTTGACACAGTCTCTCACAGAATCCTCGCAGCCAAACTGAGGCAGTGTGGCCTAGATTTTCAGGTAGTGAGGTGGATCGTGAACTGGCTGCAGGATAGAAGTCAGACAGTAGTGGTCAATGGGACAGAGTCTGGTTGGAGGCCTGTATCTAGTGGAGTGCCCCAGGGGTCAGTGCTGGGACTGGTCCTGTTCAATCTATTCATTGATGACTTGGGTGAGGGATTGGTATGCACTGTCAGCAAGTTTGCTGGCGACACAAAGCTGGGTGGTGCTGCCGACACCCCAGCAGACTGTGCTGCCATTCAGCGAGATCTGGACAGGCTGGAGAGCTGGGCTGAGAAAAAATTAATGAGGTATAACAAGGGTAAGTGTTGGGTAAGTAAGGGTAGTGTCTGACTAGATGATCTTTTGAGGTCCCTTCCAGTCCGTAGTGATTCTATGATTCTGTGATCCTATGATTAATCTCCCTTTTCCCAGCTTCAAACCATGACTCCTCGTCTTATCATTCCCTGTCCTTGTGAACAGTCTGCCCCAATCTTCTGACAGGCCCCTCTCAGGGATTGGAAAGGTACTATAAGGTCCCCCCTAGAGCCTTCTCATCTTCAGGCTGAACAACCCCAACTCTCTCAGTCTGATTTGACCCAACTTGTGATGTGTTCATTCAGAAAAATGCTGCAATTCAGTGGCAGGACAGGGTTGTAAATCAAAAGAATGAACAGACTTGTGTGTAACTGAGGAAAGTACAAGTGGCATAAGTTAGGAGTGTGGGTGAAATGGGAGTGATATTTGTCTGAATACCAGCGTTTATTTTATACATCTGATTGAACCCCACTGCTGTCTTCCTCACTGTGTGATTTCTGGGCACCTCATCCTCCTATGCCACATGAGGTTCCTTTTGAAGTAAATTCAGTTGGTGTCACATCAAGCAAAGGTTCTTTTAATTTTCATCTGGTGACTGAGAGCCTCTTGCTCTTCACCGTTAAAAAGGGAACATGTGAACCTTTGAATGTGAGTTCTGTATCCAGAGTCGTCATGTCAGTTGTGCCTCAGGTTCCTTCTCGTGAATTGGGGCCATGTTGTAGGTCACCTGTGCAACCTCAGGGCAGGCAGATGGTCCAGCCTAAAGTACTCAGCAGAGAGGATACAACAGATGGACACAAACAGAGATGGAGTCACAGAGGGAAATGATGAAGCAGAAAACTGGTTGATGTGGTTGTGTATGCTCCCAGCACATCAGCAACCTCTTTGTCTGGGTGGGCTCTCCAGGTCTCTATGCCCAATAGAGAAGTTAATGTCGGGAAGAAGCAGAACCCCAGAAACCAAGCAGAGCCCTACTCTTCTGTTTCTTCTGTTGTCTCTTCTGTCCTGTTTCTTGACATTATGAGCCCTTTCTCTTCCAAGGTCGCTTCAGCAGGGAGCCTGGTGATGGTCTGTGAGGAGCTGTCTGTTTTTCAAGGGGACAGATACTTTACAAAGCTCCTTTTAAATTTTTTCCTTCATGCTCTGTAAGGCCCATGCCAGTCTCTCTCTTCTAAGCTCAAAGTGCCATGTGCTCTGTGCTATTCCAAGCTTTCTGTTTTCTTGGCAAGGAGAAAAAGCCAGCCCGGTTCTGCAGCAGTAATAGTCACCCTCGTTCACAGAGGATGCCATGTGTTGTGTGTTTGAGCCAAACGCGTTTCTGATTGTGTGATACCTAAGACTCCTACCCAATATTTCCCATGCTTTAAGTTTTAATAAAAGCCATTCCAAGTTGCCTGTATTCCAAACGGAGTGTGTAATCTCTTTATTATGCCTGACCTGGCTTGCTGGGCACATGAAGAAACCTGGCTGCGTGTCATCATGACTGTTTGTATCGCCTGACAATAATTGGAACAGAGTTCAATAAAATCAGTGTTTTGTCTTTCCTGAGATTGGACTCATCAGCAGATGGGGAATGCTGCCATCCCTTCTCTATTTTTGGCAAGGCCTTGCGTGTCTGACAGACCCCTGCCACGATGGGAAGTGATGGTTCAGTGGGGTTCAGGGAAGAGCTAATAATATGTCATTTACTTCTGTCACACTTGGAGTATGGCTTGATTTCATCATTTATCATGTATTTTATTTTTAATCTTAAAGGAACCTGCTTGATTACCTACCTCCTGGTTTGACATCTGTGTAGCAAAATGTGAGCATTTGGAATATGCAAACTAAAATCAAAGCATAGGATTCCCTTTGAAGCTTCGTTTCTAGCTCTTCTCCCTCCCTCCTTCCCTCCCCACCTTTTACTATTCGGCCTGCTGTAATTTTATTTCTCTGAAATTTTTCAGTGTAATTGAAAGAGTGTTGAAGGAACAAAGCAAATATTTACATTGCACAAATGCCACTTGATGTGATTAGTTAAAAGCAATCTATTTAAAATTTAATATGTGTATTAAACAAATACGGACGCATGCACGCACACACATGAGAAGCCAGCGGAATACATTCCGAGTTTAGGCAACCTGGAAGCTTCCAGGCTCTGAATCACAGTGTATGGAAAAGGATGACCAGGGGCCAGTAATGCGCCCTTGTGGCCAAGAAGGTCAGTGGTGTCCTGGGGTAGATTAGAAGCGGGGATGGTTAGTAGGTTAAGAGATGTTCTCCTGCACCTCAGCAATGCCCTGGTGAGGCCGATTGCGGAATATGGTGTCCGGTTCTGGGCTACTCAGTTTCAGGGAACTGCTGGAAGAAGCCCAGTGCAGAGCCGTGATGATGGTGAAAGGAGTGGAGCGTCTCCCTGATGAGGAAAGGCTGAGGGATCTTGGAGGAGACTGAGAGGTGACCCCATTAATGTTTACAAATATGGAAAGGACAGGTGTCAGGAGGATGGAGCCAGGCTCTGGTCAGGGTTGTCCAGTAACAGGACAAGGAGCAGAGGGGTCAAGCTGGAGCAGAGGAGGTTCCATCTAAACATGAGGAGAAACTTCTTTCCTGTGTAGGTGATGGAGCTCTGGAACACACTGCGCAGAGAGGGTGTGGAGTCTTCTGCTCTGGAGACTTTCAAAACCAGCCTGAACATAGCCCTTTGTGACCTGATCTAGAGGATCCTGCTCCGATAGGGGGGTTAGACTAGATGATTCCCCTCAAGCTGCGCCAGGGGAAATTTAGGCTTGAGGTGAGGAGAAAGTTCTTCACCGAGAGAGTCATTGGCCACTGGAATGACCTGCCCAGGGAGGTGGTGGAGTCGCCAACTCTGGAGCTGTTCAAGGCAGGATTGGACGTGGCACTTGGTGCCATGGTCTAGCCTTGAGCTCTGTGGTGACAGGTTGGACTTGATGATCTATGAGGTCTCTTCCAACCTTGATAATACTGTGATACTGTGATACTGTGATCTTTTGAAGTCCCTTCCAACCCCTGACATTCTGTGATTCTGTCAAAAAGATTTTGTCCAGTTTCATCTTTAGGTTTTAAAGCTCTGACTAACTCATTTCAGAACAGCAAACCTGAAAGGTGTTTAGAGATTACTGGTGCTGCCTTCTGACCTGATTTCTTGTAGGGAACCTTCTCTTATAATTTAGGTGGGCTGCTTTATCAAGCATTAGGGTCCAAATGTTCACCAATACACAGACCTGTGTATATTCTTTTCCAAAGCTGGATGAGCAAAAAGAACTGGCCTTCACACAGTGCTGTGTGCTGCCTGTCCTGCCTGGTGCATGGGGGCTACTGAGACACCTCTCCTGTCTCAAAGCAAGAGGAGTCTTCTCTCTCGCCAGACTCTGATTTTCTCTCAGAACGCTAGGGAAAAACTATTCAATAAGGCTTGTAACAATAGCATGAGGCTCATCGTTTGAAGCTGGAAAAGGGCAGATTGAGGCTGCACATGAGGAAGAAGCTGAATCTGAGGATGCTGGATCCCTGGAACAGGCTGCTCAGAGAGGTGATGGAGGCCCCATCCCTGGAGCCATTCAAGGTCAGGCTGGATGGGGCTCTGGGCAATGTGTTGTGGTTAGAGATGGCCCTGCTTGTGGTAGGGGGGCTTGAACTGGATGACCTTTGGAGGTCTCTTCCAAAGAGATTCTATTCTATAGAGATTCTATAGAATCTCTATGATTCTATTTGTCTTGTGGTCTTGCCCCTAAATGTAATTCTTCGGTTTGTAGGGTTTTTTGGGTGGAGCAAGATTCATGATGGACCTAGTACTGGAAATGCTCAGGTGATGCACACGTGGAGACTAAGGCTCCATTTTTCAAATGCATGCACAGGTCTCATTTGTATGAGGAAAGTTTCTCAGGTATGTAAGTGTTAACTGCATTGAGTTCTGACCTGTGATGTTTTGCACTGTTTTAGTTATCATTTCCAGAAAATCCGGGTCCCTGTGCCCCATGTGGGCCATGGAGAGACATTCTTTTGCACTAGTGATTCACCAGGGATATAGATGGTTTTCATATGGTTTCCCCAAAATTCTTAAGACTTTCCTAACAGTGCAGTATGGCTTCTGTGGCACTGACTTGTGAGGGTCAAGATCCACTAAACCTGATCTGTCAGGAAATAACAGTTAATCTACATTAAAAAGCCACATTTCGTGCTACCGAGAAAGTCACTGTAAATGGCTGGATTAAAAGAGTATCTTAACAAAATTGTGGAGCACAGAGAAGGAGCCACGTAGTGGTTTTGTAAGAGATGCCTCTTTTTCCTGGGATCCTCCTTTAATGTGGCTTTGAACAATGCCCAGCAGTACATTATTATTTTTCTTTGCTTTAAGTGTTAAAACACTTTTTTTTTCAACCTAAAGGAGACCTTTATATGGAATTAATGCACAAAACCACGAGTAAAGGACCATTAAGCCAGTATAATGCTAGGGGGGAAGAGTTCGCTTTGAACCTTGTTTCCATTATTCAGAATGCATGAAATTTCAGCCCAAATAGAAATGAGAGACTATTGAAGAAAATTTGCAAATACCTGAAGTTCTGACTTTTACTTTGCTCTTGTTAACTATGTCGTGGTTAAGGAAGAAAGGAATATTGTTAAGAGGCTTTGCCATTGCCAGTGAGATAGTCACGACCCTGTCTTAACTCCAGGCACGTGCAAAAGTTCAGCCGTAGTCAGTACATTCACTGAACTTTAGCATCGTTTTTCTTTGATTCTCAACTTTCAAAATGTTTTCCTTTGATAAATCAAACGAAAGGGAATAACGCGCTCTTGAAAACTTTGTCTAGTTGCCCAATATTAACGACAGATGGGGTTGTATTTCTGTCTCGAGATGAAATGATGCGATTGTGTCTCACAGAAAATAGTTTCTTACCACGGAAGGACTGTTAGATTTTTACCAATCCCACACTGCTTCCCATTGAGTTTTGAAGGTAACGTAATTATAGACATGTAGGAAGTGTCGCCTTATGCTTCATAAAGCTGATGGCTCAATAACTGATTCCTATGGGCTGGATTCTATTAGTTTTCTGACCAACTTTTGAACGTTTGTCAGATGTCAGGAGGAATTTCTTTCCTGAAAGGGCTGTCAGGCATTGGAGCAGCCTGCCCAAGGAAGGGGTTGCGTCCCCATCCCTGGAGGTGTTGAAGACAAGGGGAGATGTTGTGTTGGGGAACAGGGTTTAGTGGTGCTGATAGGGCTGGGAAAAAAGGTTGGACTCAATGATCTTGAAGGTCTCTTCTGTGATTTTCTTCTCTGCTGAGATGGTTGCTCGTTATTCTAAACAAGCCTCTGGACCCAGAGCACTAGGCAGCAGCCTCATGTCATAAAATTTGCTGGAGATAATTACGTTTTGCTTTATTTGGTGGGACTGTGGCAGCGCTCAGCAATCAGAGAGGTGCTGTTAGAAAAGGGTGTTGTTTGACCCTTGGGCACTTGTTCTTATTCATGAACATCTCTGTGTAGGGCTGATTTTATGAGACTTCATTCTTAAATCTTTTCCTGCCCATAAACTACAGCAAAACACCTGTTCTGTGGGTACAGAATTCCAGTACATTCTGCCACTAATTTTATAGAGAGAATGAGAATGTTCTTTTTAGAGAGCAGATAGTTCTGCTTTCTTGCCAGACTGTTGTTTTTTGGTAACAGTCTATTTTTTTCTGTTGTGTCAGTTTATGAAAAAATGTTAAAGTGGGGAGGGGAATTATTATTGATTTCAATTCTTGCTACTGTTTTTTTTTGTATTGACACAGCGTAAAATACAATAAAAGAGGTGGAGATGGTAAATCAGAGACAGCGTCTGTAATTGCCTGCTCATATTACAAGGCTTCTTGGCCTGACCTAATGTATTCCTAATCTTTCTTTACAATATGTGGATGTTGCTCACTTAAATGGATTTCAGCTGAAGTAGAATCCTTTAATTAGACAGTAACACTGAAGGAATTGACCATTACCTCCAGTTATTGAATTTTCAGGCAGCCTGTATTAGCAGTCATGCTTCTACCAGTTGGTCTTTAAATGTGGAAATAATGCACCCAGAGATGATTGTTCAAAACTATTTTCAATAGTCTAATAGCTTTTTAATTTTTTTAAACAGCTGATGTTCATCAGCTGGAGCACAGGGCAATCAGACTGACTCAATCAACTCAGTTATTTTGTCCCTTTTAGCTAATGAAAGGTTGATATTAAACCAAGGAGGAAGCGGAGGTTTTATTAATTCTTGGATAATCTTGTAAGCAGCAGCCCATACAGTCAGTGCATGAAGTTACGGGATTCTCTGGCAAGTATGAAAAAGGCCTATAGGCTTTAAGAGGGAGGTTCAATACCCACAGCACGTGTGGAGTTCTGTGCACGTGCCTCAAAGACTGTGCATGTTCAGCCAAAGGAGCAGGCACATCTCATCAAAGCCAAATGTCTAGTTCGATGCCTATTGCTCTGTGTAGCCTTCATGCATGCCAGCGGCTAGAAGGAGATTTATTTGCTGTGTCACCTCAGTGTATTTGAGTTGCCCACTGGACACAGCTCCATGCTTCGGTGTGACACCTGGCTGCATATTTGTCCACAACAGATGTTTAGGTCATTCTCTGAGGTATATGAAAATGTCATCTTGATATTTGCTTGGTTACAGACACAGCAGAGTATTGCCTCAACAGCTCCAGGCTATTTTTCCTCTGCCAAAACCAGCCTTTATTGGACTCAGGGCGTCATAAAATGGATTGGATTTCCAGTGTAGCTTCTGTACCTGTGGTTTCTTCAAACAGAGGAGTGGGTGAAGAGACATAGTCTAGATGGAATGTTGTCAGGTCTGGTTTGTACTTGGATGGGAGTCAGCCTGAGTACACCAGGTGCTGTAGGCTTACCCTGCTCCAGCAGACCGGGGTTGGACTTAGATGATACCTCGAGGTCCCTTCCAGCCTGTAACGTTCTGTGATTCTGTGAAACACACATGAATGGCAGGTCAAGCCATGTAGCTGTTCACATGTGCAGCATCAGACAGTGTCAAGTTTCCCATGGGATCTCAGAAACATAGGCAGATGAGTTGATTATGAGCTTTGATTGTTTATTTTTTATTTTTATTAATTACTGCTTAGGGAATGATTTCCAGCTGGCAGATCTGGGCCACAAGACTTGAAAAAACGTTTAAACAACTCCAGCGATGAGATTAGGTGCTGCAGGCTTGTGCTTCAAAAGCATAGCCTGCCTTTGAATGATCTTCTGAGTCTCTGCACTTCTGGAGTCCTGCTGTTGGAGTATTGCCCAAACACTGATAAATTAATGCCTGGATAAGTTAGAAAAGCACAAGTCTGGAGAATGGAAATACAGGGGGTTTATATGTGGAATCTGTCTGGCAGGCACAGGATATCTGCATGTGGATAGCACAGAGCGGTTGATGCCAGCAGATGAGGCAGTGTTCACTACATACCAATCCCTTTGCAAACCCTAATGTATGAAATTAGAAGAGTTAACACAAACAGAGATGATGATGCTGAATGGCAGTGTGCACATCAGGATTCAAACTCAGCTGTCCTTTCACTTTTTTTACCAGGCTTAGGATAAATACTTTCCCTCTGGTACCCCATGGTTCTGTCAGTCTGAGTTTGGTTTTGTGTCCTCCTTCTGAGTCAACTTTTACAGTAAACCACAGCAAAATCATCAGTAGCCTGTGGATGAGATTATTTGTCTTCATCCTTGTTCAGTCCTAGCTCATCCTAGTTCAGGGGGCTACCTGTGCATCTCAGGGTGTTACATGGAAAGGCCAGTCTGGATCCCTGGAGAAGCACATGAGTGCAATGGCTGGTGCTGATTAGCCCAGGTAAGACAGCACTGGTTCTCTCTTGCTGCTCCTCTGGTGAAGCAGAGGAGGGCAACAAAGCTGATGAAGGGTCTGGAGAAATAGTCTTATGAGGAGCAGCCGAGAGAACTCTGGTTGTTTGATCTGGAGAAAAGGAGGCTAGGGGGAGACCTTATTGCTGTCTGCAGCTACCTAGTAGAGAGGGTTGATCTGCTCAATTGAGTAACGCATCATAGAACAAGAGGAAATGGCCCTAAGTTGCTCCAAAGGAAGTTTATGTTGGACATTGGGAAAAATGTCTTTACTGAAAGGGTTGTCAGGCATTGGAACAGGTTACCTTGGGAGGTAGTGGAGTCCTTATTCCTGAAGATATTTGAGTCGTGCAGACATGGTGTTGAAGGACATGGTTTAGCAAAAGGCTTGTCACTGTTAGGGCAACGATTGGACTTGATGATCTTAGAGGTCTTTTTCAATCTGAGCAATTCTGTGACTGTGGTGCCGAGGCTGGCTTGGTTTGAGCTGGTGCTGGGGTCTCTCTCACTGTGTTGTGCAGTGGCAGGCAGGTCCCAGGGCTGAGCTCAGCCATTGTTGTGCTTATGTGAAATTACTGGTTATCAGCATCTTCAGGACACCGGCGTGATAGGAGACAGATGTATTTAAATCAATTAAATTCTCCATGAAATTGATTTTTCCATGAAAAATACTCCATTTCATTGAAGTGCAGTGGATAAAAGTTAATAATTTAAATGCTGCTTCTTTTCTGAAAGAAAATGGGTTGACTAGGTAGACTTTCTGTTTTCACACCGAAACCCCAGTTGTCTGAAATGAGTTTGTAAGTGAACAAAGGTTGCTTCAGTCCACCTTTCGTGTCTGGTTATGATTTGGTCTTAGAGACTCTGTAATCATCTGCTGGGAATGTTCTGTGGGAACACACACTGCAGTCTGCGCCAGCTCAAGCTTAGGGCCTGTCGAAGATTATGGGGAGAACAGCCATGAAATAAAATAACGAAGCAGCTCCGTTTTGCCGGCGCCTGAAATAAGGATGATAAAACTCGTACCCCCTTCGGTTTTAATTTTGTTTGGGATAGAGGGAACTTGCAGCTGTCGTGCACCAGATGTGTTTTGGCAGTGGTGGTTAAGGCGCTGCTGGTTGCTGTGACGTTCCTGTGCCTATTGTGCATCCGGAGGAGCTGGCACGTGTTTGGCTGCACAGTGACCAGGAGACTTGGTACAAACCCCTTAGCTCCTGAGCTCATAAGTACTCACCCATTTCAGAATCAGTTAGCAGTGGCTGGACTTTCATTGTGCACATGGTTTGTTGCCTTCTGAATACAGAACTAGCACAGTGTGTCCTCAGAGGTCTCTGTTCCAGACGTCAGATACCAGTAACCCATTGGAAAGCAGAAAGCCCATTCTCCAGATGTCGAAATTGTAAGTTTCTTGTTCCAAATGACATGAAAATGTGAAGCATTGAAATTTCCCGCAGAATGGGAACAATGACAATTTCTTCTGCAAGTACATTGATTCTTTTAATAAATATATCCAGGTTTTCACCAAATTCCTGGAGTGTTGAAAACCCAGAAGGCTGGGAGTTCTAGCGTCAGACTTGTCTGCTGCTAAAAGGCTTCCCAGGGAACTGGAGACTTCAGGAGCCCTGCGGTAACTGAATTCAAGGCAGTTGGGTTGGTGATTTACTGAGCTAAATGAGGAGCCTTGCAAACTTGGCTTGAGAATTTGCTGCTCCTTGAGTTTAGGACTCAGGATTTCTTTATCCCCAGGTTTCCACTGGCCTGCTGGGATGGTTGTAGCAGAGCTGTGAGAAGATGTAATTTTCCAATGGAAGCCTGCCTGGTTTTCATCAGAATTTTAGCCAAATTAATCAAATTATATGTTTTGATGAACTTTAAATTTTTCTAATGGGAAATACGCCTCTGGAAGGGCTACAGGAACCGTTGCATCTTGTTACAGCTCCAGTAGCGGTTGCTGCTTGTTTCAATTTATTTGCTTGGGATGATCTGGATGCTGCAGACATCATGACTGCCGTCTGCAATCACAGGAGGGAAATCTTTGACAAAAATCTATAACATGGTTTATGAAATGAACCGTTACTGCAAATCAGAAGAAACGTGCCATAAACGGTTTTACTGTGTCTCACATGCGAGTGATTCATTTACAGTTGAATTTTTGTTAGATTCAGGTAAGGAGATTACAAAAATCTGTACAAATTGCTGTGTTCCATGGAACTTCCTCACAGTGTCTTTTCTTGCCTTTGCATGAGCCCTGGTTTCCCGTTAATGGACAGGAAAATTATATAAAAATCATGTTTGTTGGTCATGTTCTCATATCCCACATTTTAATTCTTGCTTGAAAGCACTGAGAGATGTAGCTCCATATGCAATTGAAATGATGCCCACCAGCTGAGCACATCTTGAGGAGAGGAAGACTGTTGGAAGGGATCTGGAAAGGGAGATGCCTGTGCTGTGGTGACTGCCTTGCAAGGGCTTCCCACAGCTAATAAAAATGTACTGGCAGAGGAGGAGAAATTGAGGTGCTTGGATTCATGCCTAGGCAGAGACTTTGGTCAGAGCTGCTGGGAATGGGCTCTGCAGGAATGGGGTCTAAGATGGCGTGGAGTCAGCAGCAGCAGCTGTGGAAACTGGAGCCTGGGGAGAACATGGAAAGTGAAGTGTGCAGGTGTGAGGAGCTGCACAAATTTCACCCAGTAACACTCAGTTAATCCTGTACAAACCAGACAAGATTCCAGCTCTGTCTAGACTCTGGAGAGACCTAACATGCAATGAAAAAATTTATCATAAAAATAGAGATGTGTTGCTGAGTATTGACTGCGCTCAGATGTTCAGTCAGGAGTGGTTCTACTCTTCATCCTGGTGTGGACAGCTAGCCCGGCAGAGCATGAAATGCAAAAGAAGTTGTACCTGTGCAACAAGAATTGAAATCTACAAAATGAATGAATTTTGACAAATGTTTTAGGAGATCTCATTGCTGGATCACTTGAAGGAGCAGTACAGTGTGCCAGACCAACACTGGACAAAGTCTGTTTTCAGGTGCTGGTTGAGCTTCACGTGTAAGGTGTCAGGTCCTGGTTGTGTCTGTAGGTGCCACTCACTGGTGATCGGTGCATAAGGAGGGTAAGATTGGGACTTGTCATGTTGCTCTAGTCACTGTTTAATGAAGTTAGCTGATTAACAGGGTTCAGATCCTCCCATCAGCATTGCGATCTATCGCTTCACTTCCTCATATTTGTAAAGCTCTCGTGTCTAGGAATCCGTGTGACTTGGTCTCCAGTGACTGTATTTTCTGCTCTCTGTGCTGTGGCACACGAAAGGAATCATCCTTCAGTGGTTTTGATCTGCTCCTGAGAATATCCCTGGGTGGTGAATGAGCTTGCAAGTAAACACCNCCCCCCCCCCCCCCCCCCGAATACGTGGCAGCTGGGCTGAATTATTACATCTTTGTTGACTTGTAACCTGAAATCTATATCCCACCGAGTCTTGCTGTGTCGCCATCATCTCTTTACCTTGGGATTATTGATTGTATTAAAATGTTCACTTTGTACTCCACACAGCCAGGTTACTGATTGCTTTTATTCACGTTGCCGCTTGGAAAGGTTATTTATGTGGGACTGTTTCCAACATCTGGGCCAATCTGGAAAGCAGGATGTTTTATCTTTAATTATTTATTGAAAATCTTCACCCAAAGTAAGTTGCTTACTGTGATAAAATCCTCACATGAGGGGGCATCACACCCACTTTATTTCCTTGACTTATTGTGCTGCATCGTCTTGAAATTCGGAAAACATCAAAACTAAAAGGGTTTATCTGGTTGCTGTTCCTAATGAGCAATGAGTCAGTCATGTTTGTGGAAGAGCGTTTTTCCACCATGGTGAATGTGCTTGCACTGTTTTGCTGTCCCATTTGTAACTGTGGATATAATTTTATGTATGAGAACCACACACACTTCCACAACTACTGCTTTACATTTTCCTTTTGTGTCTTAAAATCACAGCAACAAGGTCCTCCACCGTGCTGGTTGTTTTCTTTACTAGACTGTCGCTAGAACATGGATTTTATCCTGTAATTATATCACCAGGATTCTGATTTTGGGATTGCACTACCAGACCGGAGAATATCCTGTTGAGTCACTTTGCAGGAAGATTTGGCATTCACACTCAAAGTTTTCTTCCTTCACACCAAGCTGTTTCATCAAACAGGACTTACTAGGATTTCCTCTAGCCACTTCCCATAGGGACCAGTTTGGCCCATGCACCTTACTGTCTGTGGGGTTATGGAAGACTGTGGGCCATCTAACATGAGGAAAAGTCCTCTGTAAATGAAAGTTGAGCCCTTACAGCTCTTGGAGAGGTTTCTACAGTGAGATACAAATCCTTTGCCACTAGGGCTGCAGTTCTCTTGTGGTACTGGGCACTGGTGAGGCTTCCCCTGGAGTACTGGGGGCCATTCTGGGACCCTCCAATCAAGAAGGAGATTAGGGGGCTGGAGCGAGTCCAGAGGAGCAGCGAGGCTGGGGAAGGGACTGGAGGGAAAATCTGATGAGGAGAGGCTGAGGGAGTTGGGGATGTTTAGCCTGGAGGAGACTCAGGGGGGATCTTCTCCCTCTCTGCAACTACCCGAAGGGAGGCTGTAGTCAGGTGGGGGTCAGGCTCTTCATCCAGAGCAGGCTCTGCAGCCAGCAGCAGGACGAGAGGACAGGGCCTGAAGCTGCCAGGGAAGGGTTAGCTTGGATGTTAGGAAGCCCTTCCTCACAGAAAAGGGTGCTCAGACACTGGACTGGACTGCCAAGGGCAGTGATAGAATCCCCATCCCTGGAGGTGTTTAAGGACAGACTGGATGTGGCCCTTGTTGCCCCGGTCTGGCCACTGGGGTGATGTTGGGTTATAGGCTGGGCTGGATGAGTTCAGAGCTCTTTTCCAGCCTCAATCATTCTGTGATTCTGTAATCTGAAGCTCTGACTAAGCAGCAACAGGGCTCCCAGAGCAGGTCTTTTACTGACTTCCAGAGCATCTGAGCACACATGGGGTGGCATCAGGTCCCTGGCTGTGCAGGCTGACACTGTTCTTTGGCTTCAGCTGCTGAGTCAGCTGCTCTGACTGTGCTCCAAGGATGAGGAAACTGCCACAGCTGAAAAGGGGTTCATTTCTGTCTCCAAAGTTTAGCTTTTCTATGTTTTTTTTTTTCCTGCTGATGTTGCTGAAAAAAATTTTTTGGGGGGGGGGGGGATAAATACTTCGATCTCTTTTCAATTGATCTATTTTCACTGCACCCTCTATGCATAAATAAATGCTTTTTCAGTGTGGTTTTTCACGGTAGTTTAATTTCAAACCAAGTAAGGAAAAAATTTGCTGATGCAGTGACCAAATTACCCTCACAAAAATGGCTGCCTGTGGTTCACAGACTTCAATCTAGTTTTTGTTTTTAAAAATTTTAGGTTTGGGTTATTTGGGGTTCTGTAGGTTTTGTTGATTTGTTTGTGGGGGCTTTATTGTGGGGTTTTTTTTTTTCAGATAAGCCTCCCACACTTCTTTTGCCCATGCATAACTGTCATCCCTTGTTTTCAGTGGCCAAGCAAGACTTGTTTCCAAATCCTGTCTTCAGTTCTGGGCACAGAATGTTAGAACCAAGGAGCTTGCTCAGACTTGGACCCATTTGTGCTGTTCGCGTCCTCATCGTGGCCAATGTTTTCTGTTAAAAAATCGTATCTTGAACAACCGAAACACAAGTCTCAGATAGTGCTTTCTTACAGTTTCATGACAGCTGAAAGGCAGAAGTCAAGGGTGTGAACCGAGCAGATCCTCGCCTAGAGTTTCTGCTTCATTTTCATACTCTGCATAACCAAATCCATAACATGAGCCTCTGGAGTCAGGCTCAAGGGCCTCTTGATTAAGAATTAAATTACAGGTATGATTTACTAAATTTGTGCTTGGGGAAAGAAGGATTTTGATGATGATGTGATTGGTAAACTCTGCATTTCCTCAGCAACATATTAAAATTAATGGGAAGAGCATAACCACACATGCAAAACACTACACAAAGCTCAGGAAATATCTTGTCTTGTGAACTGAGCCACGTCACCAAAACCCTGCGCCTGTAACTCCTTCACCTCGGTGAACTGGAGAGTAAAGCTGGTCCCTACTCTTTTCAGGCTGATGTTTCTTCTGCTGCTGAAGTCAGAAGAGCTCTCACATCAGCTCCTTTATCAGAATGTTTTCACAAAGTTTCCACATGATTATTTTAAAGCACTGAAATGTGGAACCATTTGAAAGCCTTTTTCTTTTAAAGGTTCTGAGTAGGCAAAGTTGAACATCTTTAAAATTTATTTCGGAATTGCTTGAGGTGATGCTTGTTGATGTTCTTTCTTGTACAAGTTTGGCATAGTGGGTTCCTTAGCCATGTTCTAGGCTTCCAGATGCTGTTGGATACAAAAAGCACATGAGATGCAGAGAAAGCACATGACAGATGCAGAGGAATGGGGGTCTGTACTGTGCTGGTTTGTGGACTGCAGAGACTTGGTTGAATTGCTTCTCTGTTTTTCGCCTCTCTTTGTATCTGTGACTTCCATGTGGCTCACAGCATTCATGGATATGGCAGCATTGCTGCTTCATGTGATGCAAAACAATCCACCTCATCCTATGCTGCTGTAAATCTCCAGTGTGTTTGACCAGTCTGCAGAGCAAAGCTGTATCTGCCATTGCTTGGCTGCCTAAGGCAGGCACGTTAGGCCAACCGCTCCACATAAGGCCAGGTCGGATGGGGCTTCGACCAGTGTGGTTTTGTGGGAGATGTCCTTGCCCATGGCAGGGGGTTGGAAGTAGGTGATTTTTAAAGTCTCTTCCAACCCAAACTGTTCTATAATGCTGTGAAATAATTGGGTACTTCCTCTCGATGGATGTAGATATTTAGGAATTTAGTGTCTGTGAGTAGGAGAAAGGAGATGGGAATGGTCAGGGTCAAGTTTTCAAGTGCTCTGATATCACATCAATTATTCTAATCCAGGGAAGGCTCTTTGCTTGCAGCACCAAGGGGCTCTGTAGCTGCCAGGGTTTGAGTGAGTGGGTAACAGTTACTTCCACTCAATCCATCTGTTGTATTTTATTGGGATTAAAAATCCTGTTTTTCTAAAGCCCCTCATTGGCAGTCTGTGCAACTTTGGAGCTTTCGACCAAGAGCAGTAGACCTCTGAGAGCTGAATATCTTTTTTGTAATGGAAAAAGGGCTCAATTTACCTGCAGTTTATGCCTTGGCTCCCTCACCTGCAGACCCAGGTTCATTAAGGAGAGAGCTCTCACTTGTATCACAAGAGCAGAGAGACATGAAAGGCTGCTTTCTTCTAGCATGCAACAAAGCACATAATTAAAATAAACAAAATAGAATTAACCAGAAGGTCTTGCTGGTGTCGTTTTCAAAGCCATGAAGGGATTTTGGAGTCTCTAAGATCTAATCTGTTTAGGTTTCAGTAAGGCATTAGCTACAGAGCCACATGGGAAATCATTAGTTAAGCTGGAAATTGGTACAAGGAACCAGTTAGAAAACAACTCCATTTTGTGGTGTAAAGGGAGCTGTTGGGCTGGGGTGGAGATGAAGGTGGAATTGCCTCCACCCAAACAGTGGGGGACTAACTGTAATTACAACAGGAATGAAGAAGTAACTGACATCCCTGGTGATGGGGTGCTGGGGAGCGTCATCAAACAGGACAAAGGAATCGAACATCACACTGGAAGCAAAGGGAGGCCTTAGGAACTGAGATCAGAGACTGTGAAATGTATTAGAATCAAATTCCAGCAAGTGATTAGGGACTAGAAATAAGGATTTCACTTACACGGGGGGTCTTGTAATTTGAAAGTATCTGGAGAGGAATACTTGAGCAATTCTGTAGACCATCCAGCAGGTCATTGGAAGCCAAACCGTGGTGGTTTTTTGCTGCTGTTGTATGAGGCACAAGTGGGACTTGGCTGGAATACTGCGTGTGGTCACCTTTTTTCAGGAAAAATGAGTTAACACAGGAACAGCTACAGAGAAAACTGCCAGGTGGATCAGGGAGCTTGACTCAGGAGATGAAGCTGGAAGACTGGGCTTGTTCTGCCATGATCACAGATCCTTGTCAGGAGTGGACGCTGAAGAAAAGGGAGAAATTTCTCAGTGTCACAGACAACAGTGGTGCACGATGAGGGCAGACAGGTTTGCACTTCTTTTATGAAGAGGTTTCTAGCATTTTAGGGCAATTTAGAAGTTTAGTACCTCTTTGCTGGTACGAGAGTTGCTGGCAATGTAGGCGCGTGCTTTGGTATCATCTGTGTTGTTTAGGAACCCATCTTTCAGATGGAATTGTCTGATGGATCTCTGCGACCCAAGAGAACACTCTTCTTTCTGCGTTGATAAGTTGAAACGTGCCTGGCCTTGGTGAGGCTTTTGGAGAATGGGTGGATCTCTGCCTGTGCGAGGATGTTTGGGGTATTTTTTCAGTGGCAAATATTTTAATTTCAGGGCTTAGAGTTAGCAGCAGGTCTGTCGCTCCCAGGTACTTTGGCTTAAGCTGTGGCTATAATGAAGTTTCTTCTTAATTCTGCTCCACAGCGTTTGATACCGAGACACGGCAGCTCTGGGAAAGAGCAACTAAAGAGCACTAATTAAGACTCAGAGTTCTTTCAATAAACTTGTGTTGCAATGAACAAATTAACTGACGAGGGAAAAAGACCATATTGCCCTCGAGGGAATGTGCTGACACAGAGATAACTCTAAGTAGTTCCGCAGCCTTTTGATTTGGAGGAAACTCTGAAATATGAGCCTGGCTCGATAACATTTACATCTGACGTGTCAGAAGGGGTAGCACAAAAATGTCATCACGTTAGGAAACATATAGAAACCCAGCTCAGGGAAAGGCATGAGGGAAACCAGCAGAGAGCTTAATCAGTTCTTGGTGATGCTGGCTGCCTCAGCGGCAGTGCAGGGTGACAGTGGGGTTTGCTGTCGGGGTACAGAACACAGAGGAAGACTCAGACACCCCCAGTTTTACTACCTGTTTTGAAACAAACTGCTTTTGTGAGTGGGTCCAGAGGAGCAATGAGGCTGTGGAAGGGACTGGAAGGAAAATGTGATGAGGAAAGGCCGAAGGATATGGGGGTGTTTAGCCTGAAGAAGAGGAGACTCAGGGAGGACCTTCTCCCTCTCTACAACTCCCTGAAGGGAGGTCGTAGTCAGATGGGGGTCAGGCTCTTGGCAACCAGAACTAGGACAAGAGGACAGGGCATGAAGCTGCCAGGGGAGGGCTGGGTTGGATGTTAGGAAGTCCTTCCACACAGAAAGGGTGATCAGACACTGGAATGGACTTCCCAGTGCAGTGATGGACTCTCCATTCCTGGAGGTGTTTAAGAACAGGCTGCCTGTGGCCCTTTTTGCCCTGGTCTGTGTAATGTAATGATAGTAGGTCCTGGGCTGGGCTGGATGAGTTCAGAGCTCTTTTCCAGCTTCAATAATTGTGTGATTCTGTTTTTCCTGTGGCGATGCCATGCTGAAGAAGAAGACCTGCATTTCCATGAAGCCACAGCAGATGTTAAATTCGGGGCAGAACCAGTAGTTCATTCTGTGTTGATAGCAGAAGCAAGAGGCATTTATGAAAGGTTTCTTTCCAATGTTTGGGTTGGTAGATTGGTTGGTTTTAAAAAATATTTTTAAAAGATATAACATGCTGTCAGAAAGCACATGCTCCCAGTTCTGATTTCTGACTCAACTTGGTACAATGTCATAGGTTTCTTTTATATCACAGAATCACAGAACGTTAGTCCAATCCCCCAGCCACAGCAGGATCACCTAGATCAAGTCACACAGGAACACATCCAGGTGGGTTTTAAACACCTCCAGGGAAGGAAACTCCACAACCTCCCTGGGCAGCCTGTTCCAGTGCTCCGTCACCCTCACTGTGGAGAAGTTACTTCTCACATTCATATGAAACCTCCTATTCCAGTTTACCACCATTGCCCCTCGTCCTATTACTAGAGGACATTGAGAAGAGCCTGGCTCCATCCTCCTGACACCCACCCTTCACATATTTATTGACATTAATGAGGTCACCCCTCAGTCTCCTCTTTTCCAAGCTAAAGAGACCCAGCTCCCTCAGCCTCTCCTTGTAAGGGAGATACTCCACTTCCTTCATCATCCTCATTGCTCTATGCTGGACTCCCTCCAGCAGCTCCATGTCCTTCTTGAAGTGAGAGGCCCAGAACTGGACACAATACTCCAGAGGTGGTCTCACTAGTGTAGAGTACAGGGGGAAGAGCCTCTCTCGATCATTTCTAACCAACAACATTTAAGAATGTTATTTCAGAATTTTAAGTTTTTGGTGGATTAAGAGGGTTTATGCCCCGTGTTAGGTGGACAGATCTGGGTGCTAACAGCATTGACCTGCCTTCTCTGTAAATCCCTGAAATTAATAATTTCAGAAGCACGACACTCATGGAGATGAGAGAGGTAGGAAGGAGGATGGTGACAAGGGCCCTTTGCTCCCTCTTGGTAGCTGGCTTGCTCATAAGTCCTCTTTTGAATGAAAGTCCTTTAGATGAAGCAACAGTTTTGGCTCCATGGGCTCTTGGGGTTTGTCTTCATGACTCAGCTGTTTACATTGGATTGTTTACATCAGCTTGAGGGGGATTTGTGCTCCACTTGCTGCTCTCCAAGCTACAGGCCAGCAACTCTTAATGACAACAGTGGAGTCTGAGGAAAGCTGGTGGGGAGTTACCTGCTCATACAGCCCCAGGCCCTTCTTTGCTGGTGAATAGGCTTTATTTGCAGGTTCTGTTTACCATCGTCCATGAATACTAAATCCTTTCCTTAAACAGAGAAGAAAGAGGGAGGAAAAGAAGGAAATTGCAGGGTGAGCAGCTCACACTGTCTCTGCGCCAAGCTTGTTATTTCTTTTTTTCCAAAGCCCATAACTTGGGGTCATTTTGGGATTAATTGAAGCTAATATCTTCACTTCAAAGCAGCACAAGATCAAGCCAAATGGATGTGCATAGCAATTAAAGATTTGGCAAGGTAGTATGGATTGGCTGCTGCAGCACCAGCTCTCTCCCAGTGCTGTTCCTCTTGCTCAGGCTTTGATGCACATCAGAGCCTGACTAGCTGGGCCAGGCTTTTAAACAAAGGAGCGTTTTAGCTCTATATTCTGCAGAGATTGACTGTTGTGCTATAGTTAATGTTTTTAACTGTCTGTAAAATTGGAAAGATTATGAACCTGTAGTATGACTGGCTACTGGAGAATTCTGCGGGTAATGAAGAAAATTGCAGGGGGCAAATTGAAAGATTTTTCTTTTATATTGTGTAGCATCAGTAGTCCTTTAGTGCTAACAAAGATGAGGCCAATTTAGTATAAATCTTCAAAGCAACATGTGTGAATTTATCTGTCCAGTGCTCATTACAGTTAATGGGAATCATGCGGCTGGAACTTTGCAAGTGCTTTGAAAATGCTCCTTTTATGGTTCCGCTATAGATCCCCATGTTAGCTGTTTTGCTGTTATTTTTATATTGCCCCATTTGTTTTCTTGACATTAAAAAAGCCAAACCATAAAGTAATTAAAAATTGCAGCACCTCCTCCAGTGTTAAACAGAGTAAAACACTCATTTTCTAAAGTAAATAAAATATTATTTATGTATAAATCAACTGAAGATGTGATATGGATCTCTACGCTTTTAAATCCCTATAGTGTAAGGCATGCTGCTGGTTGTAAGCTAATTAAGGTAGGCTTAACGAGGATGTCAAGGTCTTGATCCAGGTAGATGTGTCTGAAGTTTGGTCTCAGTGTACTACTGGTATGTGATCTAGACATCTTTTTAATCTCTAGGAAATCTCTAGGGGAGATGAAAAATGTAATAAACTCAGGAACTTATAAGCCAGGCAATAGTCATAAAAGTGCCCTTACACAGATGAACTGACCACAGTCCCCACTCCCCTGCACTGCTCAGGAGGATGACGTAGACAAAATTCAGAGTGAAGTTAACCCTGGAAGGAAGGGATGGGGTAGGGAGAAGGTGTTTCATGATTTGGTTTTATTTCTCATTACCTTTCTTTGATTAAATTGGTAATAAATCATTGATAAATGCTACAAAGATGATGAAGGGAAGGAAGTGGAGCATGTCCCTGATGAAGAAAGGCCGAGGGAGCTGAGTCTCTTGAGCTTGGAAAAAGGGAGACTGAGGAATGACCCCGTTAATATTTATAAATATGGAAAGGGTTGGTGTCAGGAACATGGAGCCAGGAGGATTGAATGCCCAGTGGCATTCAATGATAGGACAAGGGGTAATGGGTGTGAGCTGGAACATAGGAGGTCCCATATCAATATCAGAAGAAACTTATTCACCGTGAGGGTGACAGAGCACTGAAAGGGACTGCCCAGGGATGTTGTGCAGTCTCATTCTCCGGAGATGTTTAAAACCCACCTGGACGTGTTCCTGTGTGACTTGATCTAGGGGCTCACTTAGCAGTGAGCCTTGTGAGAGACCCAAAATGGGTGAACATTCACATTTTCTCCTCTGTACTCAAACCTCAAGGACTCAGGCAGGTGCTGATCACTCAGCTCCACAGCAAGGTCAGAGCTGCTGAGCTTCTTCAGAGAGGCAGGGACAGAGGTAGGGCTGAGTTCCCATCTGATATGTATTTTCCTTTTCTCCTTACAGTTCTTTATAAGAAATCAGATCCTGACCAGTGAGAGAGGAATAAAACACAAACAGCCCCACAGCACAAGCAAAATTCTTAAGATTTTTCAACGGAACATAAAAGAAAAGAGACGGTAAGAAGCTGCTTCACACCAGGGAGGCTGGTATGGAAATGAGGTTGTTTGCTGAGAGCTGGTGTCTTTGACTTGATTGGATTACTGTGGCAGCAGCAGAAAGTTTTGAGGAGTATGGTAAGAGGGTGGTTGTTACAGTGGAGGGAAGGAAAACATTCAGAAGAACATGAGTGCTGTGGAACATGTGTTGCCAGAACAGCGGCTGGCACTGAGCTGTGCTGCAGGAACCCAGCTTTGGTACATCAGCCTTCCACTTGCTGTTGCCAGAGGGAGGGAGATGAGAGAAATGGTCTTATAAGAGCAGAAAATCTAATCTATTTGAAAAAAAATATAGTCCTGGGGAATTGCCAGTATTCAGTGTACTTAGCACTTTTGCTCGAAGGTAGAAACGTGACGTTCAAGAGAGAGGCAGGGACTTTGCAGGGAAGAAGCAAAATCAATAGGCATGTTGCAGTTGCCAGGTTCTGTGTTTTGCTTGGGATTACACACTGTAGTAGCAGCCCCTGTGTATTGTGGATGGTTGTGTGTTATGAGTAAACACTGAGGCCTCAGCTGGCAAGGGCACATTGCCTTAGCAAAATATTTTATGCTGTCTACACAGGAGTGAGCATCTTATTAGGAGGAGCGAGAAACAAATCCCTCCGGGAGGAGAGAAACAGATCTCTCTTCCCTTGGAAAAAACTGCAAGGAAGTTTTGTCTAGACTGTCACATAGGCTCTGCTGCCAGAGAGTGCTCTGATCCAAAGCCTGTACAAAGCCTAGTGGTAGAATTTGGGTTAATGTGGTGATAATCTGATTAGAGAGGAGATCTCTGAGTGTGCAGAGGAATCTTGTGGCTGCAGGAAGTGGCTGGTGTGAAGGATCAGGGTACAGCTCAGTAGAGACCTTCTGTAGGTCAGTAGAGCCATTGTCAAAAGATCAGATCACAACAGTAATGTGATACCATTGGTAATGTCATGTGAGAAGATTGCTAAAACATGTGGTGAGCCCATCTTTCCAACAACAAAGCTGGAAATAGTGCCTCTAAAATTAATTTTTCTTGGGCACAACCAATATTATCAGTGACTCTCATGCGCTGGTCTCCACACATTTCATCACAAGCTGATTTCTGTACATATGAAAGACAAGGAGGTTGGGAAATTGCTGGAAAGCGTCCAGCACAGAGCCACAAGGATGGTGGAGTGGAACATCTCCCTGATGAGGAAAGGCTGAGGCAGCTGGGTCTCTTTAGCCTGGAAAAAAGGAGACTGAGGGGTGATTTCATGAATGTTTATAAATGTGGAATGGGCGGGTGTCAGGAGGATGGAACCAGGCTCTGCTCAGTGGTGGCCAGTGAAAGGACAACAAGCAGTGGGTACAAGCTGGAGCAGAGGAGGTTCCACATAAATATGAGAAAAAACTTCTTCACAGTGAGAGGGAGAGAACCCTGTCATGGGCTGCTCGGAGAGGTTGTGGAGTCTTCTGCTCTGGAAACATTTAAAACCCACCTGCATGCAGCCCTGTGTGACCTGATCCAGCTCTGGCGAGGGGGTTGCACTGGAAGATCTTTCAAGGTCCCTTCCAACCACTGACATTCTGTGATTCATGGTGATTACTGCTAAAGGTCTTTGAATTGTTGCCTCAGCCAATGGAACGGCTAGTAAAGTTCGTTTGACTTGGGAGTCTGTGCAAAGCTGTACTGACCCTTCAAGCTGTTTTTTTCTGACTTGAGCCATTGGTACATGGGAAGTGCATGGGCACAGTGTGTGATGTGGCAGATGCTGGGGAACTGCTAACACAAAACAGAATTCAAATTCTCTCTCAGATTTACTCTCTGGATATGTCAGCAGACTGAAAAAAGTTTAAAAGAATTCAGATCAGCTGTGATACTGAGGTGAGGATGCCGTCCTAACAGCCTCTGCATGTCTGTGGAACTAAAAGTAAATTACTGTTTTGTGTGGAAAGCCCCTCTCGCTCACACCTACCTTGGAATAAAGGCTGAGTCTTGGAATTAAGTTTGTCACAGGAGTTGTTGATGAAAATTATGTTGTGACTTCGTCTTCACGCCAACTAAACAAAAGGCATCAAGGTTGACAAGCATTGCCATGGTTACCTTATTTAAAGGTGATTGATAATAAAGGAGAGAAGATTGCAACTGAGAGAGGAGTAATTGCAAAAGCGTAGGAAAGGTTAGACGCGAATTTTTCATCAAAACTTGACGTGAACTTCATGTTCTGTTCATTAAATGTCTCTTCTAAGGATGCTGCCTTGGCTTAAAGGATACAGCTAGGAGGAATCCAACTTAACAAAAGAAGTTTAGGTTTGTAAAAAGGACATTGTTCGTGTTTTGAATTCCTGGGCTAAGGGGGGTGGATGAAGTCCAGCTGAGCTTTGAAGTGGGAAGTTTTCTGCCTGTTTTTAGTGTTTTGAGGAGAGAGAATTGGTTTTGAAATGGTTACAATGTGCCTTTTCCATCACATATGTTGTGATTTTGCTTCCATGTTCTTTATCGTGATCCTTTACATATTCACATGAGACTAGACCCTTAGAAACAAGGAATCTGAGCTTGAGCTGCTCATATGATTGTTTTACCTGAAGTCAGTTAACATAGAGATTCCAAAGCCAGGGTAGAATATTGCCTTCTTGAAAACAATTAATATGCCCACAGCCTCTGAAACCCAGGGGACTCCATGCACCGGTAGCAGGGTTTGTGGTGACAGCAACTATCTTTGCCTACACAAAGACCCGGTTCAAATCTGCATTAAACGTTTTCTAGTTGCTTCCTTTCTGGGGTGATGTTTTTGAGTTCAGAGGAATTAGACAAAAGCTGACTGATGCCCCCCATTTAAGCAAAAGGTCCTGTTTACTTTGAGAATGTAGGTTAATGAATATCAGGGCTCGTATTAGCCTATTTTATTACTTAAAAGAGGTGGTTTTCAATAAAAATAAAGATATTACACACGAAAGGTTACTGAAACATGTTCTTTAAAAATTAAGCTAAATTAGAAATGACATTTCCTCTTCTAATATTGATGTTGTAGCTGAGAGTTACAGCTGTAAAAGGAGTCAATTAAATTCTCTGCAGGTTTGCTGCAAAATCCAAGTTTGAACTGCACAATAAAGTGACCCTATTAGTGCTGGCAGTTTCAGACCACTCATTTCTACAACTAAACTGGGGCAAACCCATTAATCCCAACCTACATCTGTCTGAGTAATAAATTCCTATGATGTCAAGGTTTCAAGGTGAACATGTCACAGGTTCACTCATGTTGCCAGGTTTCTGACACTGGAAGACTCTGAAAGACTATTAGGAAGGGGGAGTCTTTATTGATATTAAAAATGAGCTCATCACACATGCCTCTCCCCTTTCACAGAAACATAGAACAGTTTTGGCTGGAAGAGACCTTTAAGATCATCAAGTTCAACCTTTTCCCAGCCCTATCAGCACCACTAAACCCTGTCCCCAATAAAACATCTCCCCTTCTCTTCAACATCTCCAGGGATGGTGACTCAAGCCCCTCCATGGGGAGGCTGTTCCAGTGCCTGACAGCCCTTTCAGGAAATCCTCCTGACATCCAACCTGAACCTCTTCTGGCACAGCTTAAGGCAATTTCCCCTTGTCCTATCACTGGTCACTGTGGAGAACAGAGCAACCCCTGCCTCTCTACAACCTCCTTTCAAGTAGTTGCAGAGAGCAATAAGGTGTCTCCTCAATCTCCTCTTCTCCAGGCTTTGCCACAAATTTTCTCCAGTGAATCCAAAATGTTTCCTCCTACTGCTGATATCTTGTCTCTGTGTACTAACTCGCACTAATGGAGTTCGAGTCTCCACGCAGGAGTCTTTAGAGCTGGTGATGATGCTTTGCAAAGAGAAATCATGATCTTAACCTTTTCTAGGGAAGAAAAATTGCTATTATTTTTTATTAGTGTGTTTCAACACTTTAAATATTTATTTTAACATTGATATAGGAGATTTTTGTCTGGGTTCTAAGCTTTTTGCTTGTAGGTCCTTGAGTGTATAGAATCTAGAATCATAAGGGATTGGAAGGGACCTCGAAAGATCATCTAGTCCAATCCTCCTCCAAAGCAGGCTCACCTGACTGGAGAAGCCATTGAATCAGAGTCACTCAGGGTGGGAAGGAACCATCATCCAGTTCCAACACCCCCAGGACACCCCACCCTAGACCAGGCTGGCCAGAGCCCCATCCAGCCTGGCCTTAAACACCTCGATGGATGGGGCCCCAACCACCTCCCTGGGCAACTCATTCCAGCCCTTCACCACTCTCATGGTGAAGAACTTCCTCCTCACATCCAGTCTAAATCTACCCATCTGCAGCTTTGCTCCATTTCCCCTAGTTATGGCACTACGTGCCATCCTAAATAGTCCCTCCCCAGCCTTTTTGTAGGCCCCCTTCAGATACTGAAAGGCCACAATAAGGTCACCTGGGAGCCTCCTCTTCTCCAGACTGAACAGCCCCAATTCTTTCAGTCTATCCTCATAGCAGAGGTGCTCCAGCTTTCTGATCATCCTCGTGGCCCTCCTTTGCACACGNCCACACAGCTTGGTGTCGTCAGCAAACTTGCTGAGGGTGCACTCAGTGCCCTTGTCCATGTCACCTACAAAGATGTTGAACACGACTGGTCCCAGGACCGATCCCTGAGGGACTCTGCTTGTCTCTGGTCTCCACTTGGACATGGATCCATCAACAACCACTTTCTGGGTGCGGCCATCAAGCCAGTTCCTTACCCATCTACTGGTCCACACATCAATCCCTTGGTCCACCAACTTGGAGACCAGAATGTGGTGCCGGACAGTGTCAAAGGCTTTGCTGAGGTCCAGGTAAATGACATCATTTGCTTGCCCCTCATCCATTAATGTTGTGACCTGTTCATAGAAGGCCACCAGATTCATCAGGCAGGACTTGCCCTTGGTGAAGCCATGCTGATTGTGCCCAATCACCTCTTCACTATTCACCTGTCTCAGCAGTCCCTTCAGGAGGATCTGCTCCAAGATCTTACCAGGCACAGAGGTGAGACTGACTGGCCTGTGGAGTTTGTGAAAAGTTAGTCCCAAACATACACAGAAGTGGAACTGTGTAAACAGTAGGTTTTCTGTAGCTCACATCATAATGACAAGGTTGGCTGTGAGAAAAGGGCTGGAGCAGAGGAGACTTTGGCAGCCTCTTTGGAGCTGCTTTGAGGCTGTAGCTAAAACAAGTTACCTGACCTGAGAGCACAGATCCTCATCCTAAAGGACCCCCTGTGTGCTTTAAGGGTTTTGAGAGCTTCCCGTCTCCTGTACGTTGCAGATGTGCTGTAGGGTTCCTGTAGACTGGGTCAGTAGCTACTAATCTTAGTAGTTTTTCCATTTGTAAAATAGTAGCAGAAGCAATTCCAGCTGAGTGCAAAGATGGATGGAGTAGGCCTGGGAGGTGGTTAACCCTTGTGTTCTTGGGAGCCAAAAGACCCCCAAAGATAAACCCAGAGGTGAGCAAAATGTTTTATCTAGTTTCTCCCCAACAGCTGCTGTCAAACTTAATTCTGGGGCTTATCCATAATCCAGACTGTTGGAGTTTACTCAGTAACTGCATTTTATAGCTTCATCTTTACCATTTGATTATTTAATGAAGATTTTAGAGTGCTGAAGATCACCCTGCTTATAAATGGCTTTAAAGTGCAGAGAAATCTCTGAGGTCTCTTCCAATCTAAGCCACTCTGATTCTATGAAATCTCTTTCCATTTTCCATACCCAATAGCTCCAGCTTTCTCTCTGCACCTTCTCCTTAGGCAGAGTTTTGTGAACAGTCTTTGTCTCCTCTGATCTCCTCTCCAGTAGCTAAGAGCCATCTTTTTAATCTCACACTGTGCAGATCTAGAAGGAAGAGGAAGCGGTTCCTGTCATAAAGGATTTAAGCTCTGAAAAATGGACATAAAGTGGAAAAGTTGAGCTAATTGGTAACTCCATTGGAAGCAAAAGGCCAGGTGGTTATATCCACTTTTTGGGCTAGAGTTTGGACCCTTTGATATTTTGTTTGTGTGGTGGTTAAATACTGGAGGAGTGTGCTACAGGTCAGAGAAGAACTGAGGAATGAGTGTTTGTAAAATAAATTGAACAGGCATCTCACATTAAACTCTTAAAAAAGAAATTCCCATTGCTCTAGCGGCAACAGTACGTTTGAAGGATGCTTCTCCTTATTGGTTGGACTTGATGATCTCAAGGGGTATTTTTCCAACCTGAATGATTCTATGATTTCTCTGGCCACTTTACGATCCAAATGGGTATCTCAGTATCACAGCAGGCCAGATTGGAAGGGACCCCAAGAATCATCTAATTCAAACCATCAAATACAATAAATACAGTTTAAATGAGACGGCCCAGCACCTTGTCAAGCTGAGCCTCAGTTATGGTAGGTTATGGCAACCCCGTTGTGCGGACTGGCACCTTACTTTTTTTATCCTTGCCTCTCCCTTAAGCAGCAACCTAGGGAAGGGTTGCTGCCTCTTACATAAGTAGACCTCAGAGTTTGCTCAATGGAGAGCTCACACTTCAGTCAGAATTCCTGTAGCCCCTATGTCTGGGCCCCTCTGGGTCCTGGCTGTGTCACCTCCTCCCATGACGTCACTGTGAGTGGTGCTTTAGCAGTCCTGGCAGTGCTGACCTGAGGCTCCTCACATCACATGTTTAGTTTTCGATAGGATGCTTGTTTTCTCCAATGCCTGTCTCCAGCAGCTTGGCTTCCATTGTGCCGCCGTTTAATGCTGTTCTGATTCCTGTGCTAGCAGTTTGCTAAATTACATCGTGAGGGAGCCAAGGAGGATGGTTAAGAACAGCCACGATGGTTTCTGCTGCTCCGTGCTCTTTGGAAAACCAGCTGTGCAGCCAGGACAAGGACTGCTGCTGATGGAGGGATACTATTTTAAATACAAACATTTAACGTGTCTGTGCTGGCTATCTGCCCGCAATCTAAACTGGTGGGGTTTTGCCCTAGGACCACCCAGCCACTGTCCTTAAGAGCTGTAATTGCAGAGGGGCTTGGACAGCTCCCTGCTATTTCTAGCAGAGTCCGCAGAAGCAGAGGGTTTGGTTCCACTGAAACTAGTATTTACCGAAGCTGAAAGTTAGTCTGATCCTATTTGAAGCCAATGCTCAGATAAATCATTTGGACAACTTTGTGCAAGGCCTACTTTTTATTCCATGTTTGTCCAGTGCCTACCTCAGCATAATGCTGATCCATACCTGTTGCCTGCCGATGTCAGAGCGTGACAGGGTTTAATCCTAGCGATGGGCCTGACAGGTTCCATAACTGTGCAAGGGAGATCAAGCATTTAGAGCTCTTAGCCGTGAACATCTGTGCTGGCAGTGTTGGATCAACCAACAGTAAAAGAGGTGTTCCTCCAGCAAAATGCAAGTGCCTCTTTAACTTACACTGTGGAGAACATCAGACCAGCCAAGAGAAGAAAATTCAGGGTGAAAGCCAGCGATTTAAGTTGTAGAGGAGCTGTGTGAGACAGATGTACAAACTTCATCCAAACAATAGGTCTAAGTGAATCTTTCCTATGTTAAATCTAAAAATGCTAGCACAGCCGTATGATTCAATCTTCCCCAATACAGCAGGTGCTATAAATAGAAAGACATTTAAAAAGAGCAGAACAGTGAGCGAGTGTGATCATTGCTGTGTTGTGCTGAAGGAAAACAAAGACACAAACAAATACCCCACCATATTGATTGTGGGGTGGTTTCTGGTGTGCTGCAGCACTTGAGCATGGACATCACAGGTCATTCTCTGGAGTGTCACTCCATGGGCAATCACTCCACCAAAGCCCATTTTGATTTCAGGGAGACCAAGGTGTTGACAGATTTGTAGCTGTGCTGTCTGGGCCTGGCTGGATGCCGGGTGAGGTAAAATCACAGCCAGTTCTCAAACTGGCTGTTAAACCCACCTCCAGCACTCATTTGTGCCCCTGTTGTGCTGCCAAGGACTCTCTAAATGAGTAGCTTCTCTTCACATCACCTTTGCCACCCTGGCTACAGAGGCTCCAACCTGCAAGTTGGAGGTCTGCTGCTCTGTGCCAAAGAAGTGAGTGCAAGGAGTGCTTTGAGACTCTGAGGTGGAGCATCCTGGGGTAGGAGCTGGAGCTAAGAGCAGCAGGGTGGAGAGTTGTGATGTTTGCCAGTGGTTCAGGTGCAGCAAGGACTGGCCATCTACCTTTTGGAAAGGGCTACCGTCCTCATTTCCTTTCCAATCTCTTGTTTTCTCAAGTGTGAAATGGGACAGGGATGTGATGCTTACCTCACTCAAGAAGTGCTTTCAGTTTCACAGGTGAAAAGTCTTTTATAGGACTGATGTATGATGTATTATATTTTTTCTGGGAAGTCATAACTCAACCATGAAATTTCCCTTTTCTTCTGTTGCTAGCTTCAATCTCTCATGCTTTGCTCACCAGGAATTCCCCTTGCTTCCCCTTGCAAAATAAACATCATTTAAAGTCACTTTGTCATTTTGAATTTTAGAGTGAAATCTCACCACAGCAGTGTGAGCTGCACTCTTTAAAAGATGTAAGAGTGGGGAGATTTGCATTTACATGAAGCTCTCAGAGTTTGTGATCTACAGATAGGGACTTTTCCATGTATTTTCCAAGGAAGATGATCGATTGAATTATTTTAAATAAAATCATGTTAAATTCTGACTTATTTGTTAATTACTTGGAGAACACTGCTGATCAGTGTGCCAACAGAGAGAATGTCTTTTCCTGTCTTTTCCTCTCTTCTTTGCTTTTTGACCTGCCTGAGGATGCTGTGACACAGCAGCCATAATGGCACCAGACGTTATAGTCTACCGTGTTAATAACCCGTGAATTAAAGTGTCCCCCAGCAAGCTCTTAAGGTGATGGATTGTGTCAATGATGTGTGGTTAAAGGGTCCCCAAGCAGGGCTCCACAACATAGACCAGAGCAGCTCGGAAGGTCTGTTGCTGTCAATGATCTGCTGATGATCTGATTGTACCTGGAGGAAGGGTGGAGTAGAGGCAGGGGGAGGTTGTAAACAGCAGCTTCAACTCTGTCAGGTCAGAGCAAAAGGAGCCTTTGCTGCCTGGTTTGAACCCAACAAGAGGTCATGAGGAAGGTCCTTCACAGCAGATTGAGCATGCTCATCAGATTGCCAGGGATGAGGCCTGCGAGACCGAAATACTTAGAATCCTCTTGACGAAGGAAAGCATAAGCCTCAACATTAAAAATAGATGCTTTTTATCTTGCACATGATACAAAATCTCTTGTGATATGGTATTTTTTTATTATCCTTTAGCAGCTCCAAGCAGTCTTGGATTAGGCCTGTATCACAACACTAATACACAGGAGGCTATGTTTTGTCTTGCTATGACACCAGCTACTATTGTTTTTGATCTGAAGCCTCTGAAGGGGGATGCTGCATCTTCTGCGGAAGGTGTTATGAGTGCAGATTAGTTAGACAAGTGCTGGAGTGAATGCATAAGCAGTGATTTTGCATAATGAGGTATGTGAAACCCCAGTGGAGGTTGTTAAAACAGATAGACAGCCTGTGGTAAACAACAAGGAAGGTAGGCTTTGAAAACAGATGGCTTTGAAAACCTGGCAAATGACTGTTCCATACTTAAAAATCAGTTTTGTTAGTGGAAAATGTCTTATTTAAAAAGAAAACTGAAAAAGCTTAGCCTGCATATTTTCATAAACCTGAATGTGTTAATAAACTTCTGTGGGTAACCGTGTAGCATCTGTCTTTACTGCTATATGTGTGCCTGAACGATGGAGGCAGTGGACTCTCAACGTCCTGAAATGTTCTGCAGTGATCCATCAGCCTTTGACGTGCAGCTTCTCCTACCTGGGGCACATGTTAGTCTTTGTTATCACTTGACTCTCTCTAGGTGTGCACCTTCCACTAGAAATCAATTTTGCAGTCACAGGTTTAATTCATAGAATCATTGAATCACTAATGTTGGAGAAGATCTCCAAGATCATCCAGTCTAACCATCAACCCAACTCCACCCTGCCCACTAAACCTTGTTCCCCAGGGCCACACCTACTTGTCCTGTGAACCTCTTCAGGGATGGTGACTGCCCTGCTCCCTGGGCAGGCTGTTCCAACCCCTGACCACTCTGTCAGGGAAGATATCTTCCCTGATGTCCAGCCTAACCCTTCCCTGACACAACTTTCCTCTTGTCCTATCACTGGTGACTTGGCATAACGTACAAACCCCCATTTCTCTACACCCTCCTCTCAGGTAGCTGTAAAGAACAATAAGGTCTCCCCTCAGCCTCCTTTTCTGCAGTCTCAACAAGCCCAGTTCCCTCAGCTGCTCCTCATCAGACCTTCATCTTAAAAGATGGAGTCTATGAGTGAAAAGGGAATATGAATCACAGAATTACAGAATATTAGGGATTGGAAGGGACCTTGAAAGATCATCTGTTCCAATCCCACTGCTACAGCAGGATCTCCTAGACCAAGTCGCACAGGAACATATCCAGGTGGGTTTTAAACGTCTCCAGAGAAGGAGCCTCCCTGGGCAGCCCATTCCAGTGCTCTGTCACCCTCACTGTGAAGAAGTTCCTTCTCATATTGATGGTGGAACCTCGTCCATTCCAGCTCACACCCATTGTCCCTTGTACTACCACCAGATGACATTGAGCAGAGCCTGGCTTCATCGTCCTGACACCCACCACGTCAGTGTGGTCACTCCTGAGTCTCCTCCAAGCTCAAGAGACCCAGCTCCCTCAGCCTTTCCTCATCAGGCAGGGGTTCCACTCCATCATCTTCATGGCTCTGTGCTGGACTCTCCAGCAGTTCTGTGTCCTTCTTGAACTGAGGGCCTGGTACCCTGGTACTGCATAACTAAGGTTAGAGCTGGCCAGAGGATGAGATTTTGTTTTGGAGCTTTACAATATCTTTCATGCCTTTAGTGTAAGCACTAGGAGACAAATCAGTCTGGAACCCTTCCCAGTGAGCTGGCAGCAAGATGACCAGGCATTTCTAGTGTAACCTGTCAGGGGCTCACACTCCATGTTCTCCTGCAGAGTAGGTGCCACACTGATTGTATAGTGCTCACGCCAAATACAGCAGTCACTGCTGTTCACAGGGGCCCAGCTTGGGGGTTTGCTCTTGGGGTGCTTATGCTGAAACATGGGTTCGTACCGGCTGTTGCTTTCCTCCACAGCATTAACTGAGTTTAAGAGACTGTTTTACCAGAATAATGCTTTTTGTTCCAGTGAACCTCTAAAAGCTCTCCTGTGTAGGTGTAAGTTACTCTACAGCTTGTAGGTAAATTAGCTTTTATTTTCTCATTATGGTGGTTCCCTACAAACAAGCCCATAGATGCCCAGAGCTCTGCAGATTCAATTCAAAGTGCAGGTGATTTGAGTTTTATTTGTAAAGGATCACAAATGCAAACAGGGTGAGCGTCCCACACTCCCCGTCTTCTGCTGGAACAAAGGGAGAGTTCTTGTGGCTCGGGAATAAGAGGTTCCTGATTAAAATCAGGGATGCAGGGACGTGTCAGGCCCTTGTCCTCACACACTAATCTGGCTGATCCAGTGTGTGGAGTTAGCTGGAGTAATAACCCCAACAGCAAAGCGACAGTGGCTCATGCTCCTAAACCCTGGGACAGTGGGGGAAGAGGGCAGCTGCTGTACTCGGTCATGCTGCTTCCCAGCTCACAACCACACAGTGACAGCAGGACTGACCCTGGGAGACTGGCACAAACGACCTTTGGCACACAGCTTGTGCTCTAAATATGGGAGATGACCCTGTCCAAAAGTCCCTGTCCCCTTTGCTTTGCAAGGCCAGTGCTGGGGACAAGCCCGCTGTGCCTGATGTTGGCAGCTGAGCTGGGGCAGGTGTGGGAGTGTGGGCTCTGCTTTCGTTTACATTCCATGGGAGAAATTGATGTTTAGAAAGTAAGAGAAGCAAATTTTTGCCACTTCATCTCTCTTCTCATAAATTAACAGGAGTACGTGCTGAGTTGCTCACTCCTCCAGGTACCAAGTACAGCTGTTGAGCGTTTTTGCCATTACCTTGTTTTTAATCAAACCCTGCTGATTACGAAACCGGATTTGTAGGCAAGAGAAGGTAAGTGGATTTTTTTTTGCAGTTATTTCTTTTTTTGATTAATTTCACTCTGCCCTGTTTTAACACTTTCAAAACGACCAAGTGGACTTTGTTGTTATTTGATATCATTAACCTCAAACTCTGGAGTACTGGGTTTGGTTGAACCGAAAATGCAGATAATGACCTGGTATTTTTATCTCCTTGAGGTTTTTTTGATTCCTTGGCTTTGTCTGGATTTTGCCTTCTAGCTGTGCCTGCAGATGGGCACTGCTGAGTGAGCAGCAGCTGAAAATTCTGACAGGACAGGAATCTTGTTTTGTTCCTACTTGGAGAGAAACCTTCACTACACAGAGGTTGATTAGAGCGAGAGTTTCTGCTGCTTCTGCAATGAGCTGTGTGTTTTCTCTCCTGTACCCATCACTAAGACGTTGCAGAGCTCTGCCAGGCTCTGTGTGATGCTCAGCACTGTGCTGCACAGCTCATTTTTTTTTCAGAGAGATCTGTTCTACACAGAGTGTTGGGAGCAACACCTGCCAGGTAGCTTTTTCAACACCACGTCAGTTAACGTACCAGAAACTTTCACATTCTGTACCTGGTAGAATCACAGAATCATTAAGGTTGGAAGAAATCTTCAAGATCGTCCAGTCTAACCATCACCCCAACCCCAACCTGACCACTAAACCCTTTTCCCCAGGGTCACATCTACTTGTTGTTTGAACCCCTCCAGGAACAGTGACACCTCCCCTCCCTGGGCAGTCTGTTCCAACCCCTGACCACTCTGTCAAGGAAGAAATTTTTCCTGGTGTCCAACCTAACCCTCCCTGGCACAACTTGAGGTCATTTAATCTCATCCTATTACCAGTGACTTGAGAGAAGATTTTAACCCCAACCACCCTACACTCTCCTCAGTAAGGTCTCCTCTGAACCTCCTTTTCTCCAGGCTGAAGAGTTGAGCTGTTCAAAGTAAATGGCACCTCAAGTGTCTCAGGATCCAGTGTTTTTGATGCTGTCTGAGATGTGTGCAGTTACAGAACAGATGCAAAGGGATGGTGCTGCCCTGTCACTAACAGGCTGCGAAGAAGTTGTGCATCCCTGCACTAAAAAACTTCCCCTGATTTATTTGTATGTTTGTTTTGGAGCTGCAGGGAGCCAGGATGTTTTACCAATGACCCTGTGATGATGAAACCTAGGGTTATCCGGTGTTTCTGGGCTGCAGGCTCCTGTCAGCGCTGGTTATTACACGCGGGGGCAGTAGCACACCGCGAAGATGCTCGGGATGGTCCTGCTGCCCGGGCTGATTTCTAGGAGGGCGATAGCAGCGGGGATACTTAGCGCTCCTTAGCTGACTGCGGGTTCACTGAGAGTGGCTGCAGGTATGAACTGACGTCCAAGTTTGTCTTAACTACTAAATGATGAGCAAAGAGAGCTTTGTATTTGCTGTCTTAAAACGATCCACAAGTCTCTATCCATCAAAGATTTTGATTTCAACTTCACAGAATCTCAGAACATTAGGGATTGGAAGGGACATGAAAAAGATCATTCAGTCCAATCCCCCTGCCAAAGCAAGGTCCCCCAGATCAAGTTGCACAGGAACATGTCCAGGCAGGTTTTAAATGTCCAGAGAATGAGACTCCACAACCCCCCTGGGCAGCCTGTTCCAATGCTCTGTCACCCTCACTGTGAAGAAGTTCCTTCTTATACTGATGTGGAACCTCCTGTGTTCCAGCTTACACCCATTATCCTTTGTCCTATCATTGGATGCCACTGAGTGGGGCCTGGCTCCATCCTCCTGACAACCTTCCTTTCCATATTTATCAACATTCATGAGATCACCCCTCAGTCTCCTTTTTTCCAAGCTGAAGAGACCCAGCTCCCTCAGCCTTTCCTGATGAGGGAGATGTTCCACTCCCTTCATCATCTTTGTGGCTCTGCGCTCGACTCTCTCAAGCAGTTCTACACGGCTGCTTTCATTTGTTCAAGTGTTGCAGGTGCCATCAGAAGCCCAAAGGCTACTCTTGAGATCAACATTGAGCCATCCTTCTTGTGCATGTGTGTGAACTGCCCTGTTTCATCTCAGCTATTTTTTAACCTCCTTCAAATCTGTTTTCTGTGATACAGTCAGTGGAAAAGTTGCTCTGCTTTTCAAAGGGATAACCTAGTGCTTAAGTGCTTTGCTGGGTGCCAGCCAGAGCCAGCATCTTGCAGAATAGAGCCTGCGACAACTCATTGCTTCCCCAAACCACGGTTTTCCTCACAAACTCCGGCAAGCAAAGTCTCCTGGTAGCCTGTGAGTGCTGTGGCAGCGCAGTGTCCCAGCTTTCCAGATGGCAAAGAGTGGTTAAACGACTTGCTCAGGGGAATTGGGAGATGAGGGAGGCTGGGCAGATGTAGGAGGCGGACTCTGGGGATGGTTTTGTTGGCTGAGTTTATTACATGTTTGCTGTATTTATGCTGCTGCCTGGGTGCTGTGATTGGGACGTAATTGCCTTGAGTCCGTTGCTGTGTGAGGTGTTTCCCAAGAAAATTCCTAGAGCTCTCGGGGAAGGGGAAGGTAGAGGGACTGTGTGTGCTCCGTAATGGAGTAATTTGAGTGACCCCAGTGTGGTCCCAGGTCAGTGGCAGGGTTGTGCAGAGCAGTGGCTCTGATGTTTTGGTGCACCCAGTCACCCTTGGCTCCTGATGTGGGAAAGGACATGATGGAAAAAATAAAAACCCAAGAAAATGAGTGGACAAAACTGCTGAGTAACAACTTGCTTTTAAAATGCTTGCATTTGAAATATCTGTTCCTTACTCCAGCCAGGAATTCACCTGGAGCAATTACCTCAGGACTTCCTACCAGTTCCATCCTAACACAGGGTATTATTTGAAGGTAATACCTTCTGTGTATGAATCATTGGTTGTTATTGACTTGGTGACACATTGCTGTTAGTGAAATGAACTGTGATATAATTAGGAGCAAATAATACCCGGGCATGCTGTGCTAATTATTTTTATGTGAACCCAATTCATTGCTAATATAAATAGCAATATTAATCACAGCAAGTATCAATATTTATGCAGCGTGCTTCCATTGCAGCGCAGCTGCAGATGACAGCGCCCCTACTAGCTGTGAGTACAGGTGTACCTGGGGTTACTGGTTGTAACGGCACCACTGGGGCTAGGTCCCTTGCAGGACACTGTGAAAATCGTTCTGTGGTTAAAGCACTGTGAGATGTGGTGCTTGAAAACACGGTTTAGTGGGCCGGGTGGGGTTGGACTTGATCTTGGAAATCTCTTCCAATCTTAATTGATTGTGTGATTCTGTTACTTCAGGCTCCTTTTCTGCAGAAGACGCAGGTCTTCAATATAACTAATATAACTGCTCATAGAAGAAAATTCTATTTCTATCTGTTAATGTTCCCCTCCTCTGTTGTTTAACTACATGGACTGTTAGTATCAACTTGTGGCCCATGACTCTGGCACTGGAAGAGCAGTGGCTGCAGCAGGTGTCTTGAGAAGATCTGTTGTAGGAACAAGAACTGTATCCTGTTCCATTTCCACAGATATCTCTCTGAAGAAGAAGCTCCTGTGGGTGATTCAGAGTTGTCTTTCTCTCTCTCAGCCTCCTTATCTTTAACAGCGACTGTCAGACAAGAAGGTGAGTGTGGCAATTGGAGAACTGGATTTTCCTTCTGTGAATAAAGCCAGGAGAGTCTGTGTTTGAGTGCCAGTGTCTGAGCATGTAGGTCCAGGTGCTTCGCTTGTTCCAGTGACTCCTGCAGGGAAACATCTTTCCTACTGCTTACTGTTTTTCCCCAGACATTGCTTTCAGTGAGTGTCATGGATCATTTCTGGTTTGGCTTCACACTGTATTTACACCTGGTCCTGCAAAAAGCAGCACTGGACTCTGGAGGTGAGTGCTGGGAGCAGAAGCCTACTGGGCATTGCTGGCACTCCGAGGAGTCCCAGGAGGAGTCCTAGGGCTGGAAAAAGTGAGAGTGAAGATTGGCGTGTGGTGCTGACCCTGGGCAGGGATGTGCAGTGCCTGCTGCAGAGGTGCACTCAATAAATTAGACGATGATGTATGGCACAGTACATCACATTCTGGAAGGCAAGGCATATATACTCACCAGATAATGTGGAGCATGTGAGGTATTGAATATATCAAAGAGAGATTAATCTTTGTCTGGGTGTAACCCTGCAATTTTCTGTCTAGCAGAGCCAATGCTGTATAATATAAAACATGGAGGGGAGTGTGTGGGGGAAGGAGGAAGATGTTTGTGTTTGAGTTTTGTGTTAGAGGGTGTCAGGGTACACATCTGTTCCTTCAATATTAGAACATTTCCCTCTGTTATTTTGTATAACAAAACATTCTCTTCACATCTAAGGCTCTTTTCCTAAATGAGGACCCATCCCTTGTGTCAAATGCTGCATCAGCTCAGAGGGAACTGTGTGTGTCCTGTCCCAGCAAGGCCTGCAGATGTGGCAGTGTTCTTCTTTTCAGCTTAAAGGGTTGCAGTCCATGCTGAGCTGTTAGGACACTTCTCAACACATCAACTGGAGTCACCATCCCTGAGGTGTTCACTAGGGAACAGGGTTTAGTGGGCATGGTGCATTAGGTTGACAATTGGACTTGATGATCATAGGACTGTAGGTTTGGAAGGAACCTCCAAAGGTCATCCAGTCCAACCACCCTACAGCAAGCAGGGACATCTGTCACCGGAACAGATTGCCCAGAGCCCCATCCAGCCTGACCTTGAATGTCTCAGGGACGGGGCCTCCACCACCTCTCTAGGCAGCCTGTTCCAGTCATCTCTTCCCACCTTAATGATCCTATGATTGAAACATCAAGGAATAGGAACTGACAGAATAACTGCTGAGTGGTCATTAGGTGGGTATCCGCTAAGAGATGAATATTGACCCGTGAAGGTGTGTGTGACTGCCAGGTTAGCTACAAATTTCCAATCTCCATTTCATTTGGGCTTAAAGCTGGTGTTTTGTGTAGTTACAACTGCTTACAGCTATTTGCACCTCAGCAGTTGCATCTGCTGTGTTAACATGAAAACATAAAACCTTGGTGTGCAATGTATGAAATGATGATTAATTTACAGCATTTATCTTGGCTTGCTAATCACTCTGGGCTTAGCTGATAATTTTATTTGTAATCTCCACAGTTAAATTGCCATAAAATATCATAGTCACAAAGACATCCATGAGTAGTTGAAAGGATATGACACATTGTAATTTAGCAATTAATGCACACGTTAAAAATAAAAGCAGATTCAAGAGAAAGCTGCTGATACATGTACATTGTAAGAAAAACAAAGAGGAGTAGAAAAAGAGCTGCAAAGCCAGAAGATAAGCACATGAGCACTGCAGTTATGTCACCACACGACAGTTTAAAGATAGTGAGAATTCCATCCCACCACCTCTGAACAAAGAGTAACAAAGGGCAGAGAAACGTAATGAAACAGTCCAGGGCTGAGCATGAGTGGTACCAGCTGGAAAACATTCCCAGTCCATGTCTGATTAAGCCCTGCCTTGCTATCTGTCATAATGTGGGCAGCTAAAAACTGTCCCCTGGTTAATCCAACTCAGACCACTTCCACTACAGAAGCACTGGGGAGCTCCAGGAAAGGATAGAGACCTGTATTACAAGATCCAAACCTGGGAGTAGTGCTGGGTAGTCCTGCGGCTGCTAGTGTGTGAAAAGCTGTCCATGAGCCACCAGTGTGCAACGGCAGCCCAGAAGGCCAACTGCATCCTGGGCTGCATCAGCAGACGTGTGGCCAGCAGACTGACAAAGAGGACTCTGATTCTCTGCTCTGCCCTGGTGAGACCTCGCCTGGAGTCCTGCATCCAGCTCTGGAGCCCTCAACACAAGAAGGATGAAGAGGTGTTGGAGTGAGTCCAGACGAGGCCATGAAATACTCAGAGGCTAAGCCACTCTGCTCTGGAGACAGACTGAGAGAGTTGAGGTTATTCAGCCTCAAGCGGATAAGGCTCTAGGGAAACCTCCTAGTGACCTTCCCATCTCAGAAAGGGGCTTTCAGAAGGCTGGGGAAAACTGTTCCCTAGGATAGGGAATGATAGGATGAGGGGTTATGTCTTGAAGTTGGAAAAGGGCAGATTGAGGCTGGACAGGAGGAAAAAGTTCTTGAATCTGAGAGGGGGATCCCTGGAACAGGCTGACCAGAAAGTTGTTGGAGGCCCCATCCCTGGACCCATTCAAGGTCAGGCTAGATGGGACTCTGGGTAACCTGGTCTGGTGAGTGACGATCCTTGTTGGGGAGGGGTGGACTAGATGACCTCTGGAGATCCCTTCAAGCCCTGTGACTCTATAATTCTATGATAATTCCTCTAAATATAAGACAAGACCTTTGAAGACTGCAGTAGCCTCCAAACCACATCATCTGCTGCCTTTTCAGTCCATCTCCATAACCAGACACAGTCAAGCTGTGGCTTTACACTGGTGGGGCTGGCTGCTTCCTTGCAGGGTTACCCTGCATATACAGGCCTCAGCACTGGTTCTTCCCTCAGTGCTGGGTCTGTGGTGGTATGGAGCTTTCTCTTGCTCTGTCTTCCTTGGGTGCATCTCACAGTGTAGTTTAAATCTGGGCTGGGCATGCCTGAGTGCAGGAATACCAGCAGGGTCAGCCAGTGTCTCTTCACCTCTGCCCATCTTTGGGTGCTGTCATCGCCATCCAGCTTCACTGCATGTGACACCATCCAGTGTCATCTGCAGCCAATACAGAGTTTTCTTCCGAACAACCACCAGAAGATTTAGAAAGGGGTAGAGGTGGGTGAAATGATCAAGGTAATGACATGAGGTTTGCTGTATTGGCCATGCTCTTAGGTCTGTGGTAGAGTTGATTTATTTGTTGAAGTCCTTTATCTCCTGTAGCGATTGGTCATCCTGAGCTGCGGAAATGCGATTATGCATTTCAGACTGCTGTAATTGCATGACAGAGAGTTCTGGTGTGAGTGTTTTCCTCTTCCTGACTATTACTTGTGTAGCTCTACTTACGTGCACAGGGAGAGACCCATTTCCTTCATGGCATAAGAGGAACATAAATCACTTGAAATTCAGGAAGTTTTCTTCCCCACGCTGTGCAGACAAAACCCTTTGTTCTGTGTTTGCTCTTCATAGAAAACTGTTGGTCATTAATCTTGCGCAGCAGGGAAACTCAAGATCAAGAAATCAAGAGGAGTTCAACTGTACTTCCTTTAACAGATGTTTTCACAAGGCACCCAATATCCCGTGGAAAAAGTAGCCCTCAGTGATGAGGCACTTAGAGATCTGTTTTAGGGGTGATAAAAGTAAGAATAGGGTTAAAGGTTGGACTTGATGATCTTACAGGTCTTTTCCAACCCAAATGTTTCTGTGGTTCTGTGATCACAGAACCATAGAGTCATTCAGGTTCAAAAAAACCCTTGAGATAAAGTCCAGCCACTAACCCAACTCTACCAAGTTCACCACCAGACCAGATCTCTAAGCACCACATCTAAACAACCTTTAAACACCTCCAGGGATGGAGATTTAACCCTGTCCCTAGGCAGCCTTTTCCCGTCCCCGAACACTCTTTCAGTAACAACATTTTTGCTCGTGTCCAACCTGACCCTCACCTCCCCTAATGTCTAGCCTAAGCAACTCCCCTGGTGCAGAAGCTGGAGCAGCAGTAACCCTTCAGTTACTTTGAGCTGCCTTGGGAAATAGCAATTTTTACCTGCTAAACAATGGGAAGTCTGAGGAACGATGTGATGACGGGAGATGGAGCCTGTATCATCCCAGGGTACAGTGTTCAGTGGGATCCTGGTTTGCCAACAAACTCCTTTCCTTTCACAGTGCTGCTCGTGCAAATGCATGTGTCAGTGTGGGTCACTGCTGTCGCCCTGCTTTCATTGCAACATCCATTCTAAGTAATAAGGAACATCTGAAAACTGGAGGAGATATTTTGTATTAGCTCAGTCCCCCAGGTACCACTGTGTTTTGTCTTAAATTCCTCAGCTCTCTCCTGATTCTGGTATTACCTTGATCACACTTGTGCTGCTGCTCATGACAGATTTACAATTCAGCTGATTTAACCCAGATTTATAATTTAACTGATTCAACCCATGGATTTTAATGTAGAATTCTGACTACATGTTTGTTTAATCCCCCATAATGAGAATAACTGGTCACTTTTTCAGATCTGCTAATTTTCTGCCAGCACATTACCTATGGTTGTACCTACCCGGGTGATTTCTGTGCAACTCCCTCCCTCCCTGGGCAGCCTGTTCCAACCCCTGACTACCCTGTCAGGGAAGACATTTCTCCTGATGTCTGACTTAACTCTCCCCTAGCACAACTTCAGGCTCTTTCCTCTTGGCCTACCACTGGTGACTTGAGAGGTGCTGACCTAAGCCCCCACATGGTTTTTATATAGAAACATCATGGTGTTACCACACTGGTCACCTGTTCTGAGGTTCTCTGGGCCATAGGAGATACCTGTTCTCAGCATGGGGCAGGACATCACCTTTTTCCCCATGAGGCAGCTCTTGTCCCTCTCCTCTCCATGGCGGGGGCTGGGGCAGGCTCAGCTTCTACTGAGGGTTTCAGCAGAAAAACACCCCAGAGATGATTCATGCTGTGATGGACTGACTGAATTACACAGGGTAGTGAAGAAAGGGTGAGATGGAGACACCAGAACCACCCAGTGCTTGGCCTTCTTCCTCCAATCCCTGTGTGATGGGCTCAGCTGGGTCACCCCATCCCATCCCAAGATAATGTAAGGAGCAGGGCACAAGCTGCATTTTCTTGTAGCTTCTGAGGGATCTTCTTAGTCTGTGCTCAGCATCTCCACGTGTGCATGTTCAGTCTCAGCAAACCAGGCAGGATTTCAGCAGGGTTGTGTCAGGATTATAGAGTCACAATATAGTGCAGGACCAACAGAACATCTTGCAAGGGAGCGTGCAGGTTTGAACGGCAGAGGCTTCTACCTGATAAAGGAAGGCTGAGGGAGCTGGGTCTCTTGAGCTTCGAAAAAAGGAGACTGAGGGGTCACCCCATGAGTGCTGATAAATATGGAAAAGGTGGGTGTCAGGAGGATGGGCCAGGCTCTGCTCAGGAGTGTCCAGTGGTAGGACAAGGGCCAATGAGTGTGAGCTGGAACGTTAGAGGTTCTACATCAATATGAGAAGGAACTTCTTCACAGTGAGGGTGACAGAATGGGCTGCCCAGGGGAGTTGTGCAGTCTCCTTCTCTGTAAACATTTAAAACCCACCTGGATGTATTCATGTGCAGGAACTGGCTCTAGGGGAATCCTGCTCTGGCAGGGGGGTTGGACTAGAAGATCTTTCCCTAATGTTATGTGATTTTTTTACCATTGGGTGAGGGTTTGTTCCTGGAACACAAAAAACTTACCAGTAGCTTCTGGGCAGCTTTTTCATTTGTTCATAATGTTCTCTCCATCGATGCTGCGTCCCAGCAATCAATAAAACTTGATTAAAGATAATAGTGAAAAGCAGCAGCCCACAACCTCATTAAATGTAAAAATCCAGTTCAGAGCTTGGTGACTAGAGTCAAATAATCCTGACTCAAAAGACAAATATGTGGCTACAGAAGAGAAGAAACTGAAGCAAATTTCTTCTGTTCACTGTTTGCATCCCATAAGAAGGAATCTGCTGCTTCCATGAGCTGGAAGTGGAATTACAGCTGAACAGGAGGGTAAATCCTGCACAAATATGGGGCTTGTTAAACATTTGTTTTCCTTCCAGATCAAACCAGAAGAGTTGATTTAGTGTGACTGAGGAAACAAAATAATTAAGGGAAAAAAATTGCTTTGGAGGCTGAAAGGATGCTTGGCCCAGCCTTAAATGAGACATTTCCTTTTTTGTCTGTAGTAGTTTGCAATATCCGTGGTTAAAAATAACTGACATTTTGGAGTGAGAGAGCATTCCAGGTTTTTGAAACCTGAGGTATTTTCTTCCTTTCTCTAGGTACTTTCTGAAGCAGCAGTGTGATGGGGTAGGGGCATGAATGTGAAGTGAATTGTGCTGTTCGGATTCGGACTCCTCCACTCCAAGAAGGTTTCAGTGCCACCAGCAGGATTTGAAGGTCTGTAGTAGAAAGAAACGCCCTTCTTGATTTTGGGGGCTGGTGAAATTTCCTGTCTTCAAGTGCAATGATAGATTTGGGAAGTTCAGGGTCAGCAACTGCAAATTTCTAAAAATTTTGTAATGATTTAAAAATAATGAGCAGTTAGTTCAGCGCCCTTGTGGATTCAAGTGTGATGAGGAGAGGCTGAGGCAGCTGGGGGTGTTTAGCCTGGAGACGAGGGGACTCAGGGAGGACCTTCTCCCTCTCTACAACTCACTGAAGGGAGGCTGTAGTCAGATGGAGGTCGGGCTCTTCTCCCAGGCAACTAGTGACAGGATGAGAGGGCAGGGCCTGAAGGTGCCAGGGGAGGGTTAGGTTGGATGTTAGGAAGCCCTTCTTCAAGGAAAGAGGGATCAGACCCTGGAATGGACTGCCCAGGGCAGTGGTGGAGTCTCCATCCCTGGAGGTGTTGAAGGACAGACTTGGCAGTTGCCCTTAGTGCCCTGGTCTGGCTGATGTTGTGGCATCAGGTCCCGGGCTGGGCTGGATGAGCTCAGAGGTCTATTCCAGCCTCAGTAATAACAATCATCCCATTGTGTCAGCATGGTTGCTGTTTCCTGGATTGCTGGAAATCAGTTCTGTCTCCTTTCTGCAGCACCACCAAGGCACAACACTCATGTTGTCAGCTGCTGGGAGCATCCCCACTAAGCACAAGGAGCTGTAGTTTAAACATAGAAGCACATGGGAAGTCTCTACGATGGGAAGGTTTCTCCTTGGGATTGTGTGGTGCTTGCTGGGAATTGGGCTCTCTGGACAAAGAGGTGGTGTGTCCCAACCTACTGCTGTGCTTTACGCTGTTGGGTCAGTAAAGGGCAAAACCTGGTCTCTGGAGAGTGCTGAATCACAAAGTGGGTGTGATGGGATGAGTGGTTTGGTGAGTCCATCCTGTCTCTGGGATGGGCTGCAGGTGGGGAGGGCTGGCTGCTGTGATTTGTGACAGGAGAGGTGGGAAAGGCTTGAGGAAGGATTTTCCTTGCTCACATTCTCCAGTGGTACCTCTTCTCTCTTCGGGCTCTTCAGCTGCAACATGTTGGAGCTCAACCACTGCACAAGTGTTAAAGACTGCCTGAGGCCTTAGTAAAACAGGTAGATGCTGGCTCTCAGACCATGGAATCCTGGGGTTGTTTAGGTTGGAAAAGACCTTTAAGACCGAGTCCAACCATTGACCTAAATTCATTGTAGCGTGAAGTCAATGTTCTAATTGTCCCATTTTAAAGAGCTAAATGAGATGCTAGAGTGGAGGTACCTGATGGATGATAACTTACATGTTGGCCACTTACAGCGTTGATGCAAACTTGGCACCCTACTTCAACCTACCCTGTTATTTGAGGCTGTGCTTGGAATTGTTTCTCATTTTCTTTTCCCCCAAATGGAAAGTTAAATGCAATCCACTTTCTAGAAGCTGTTTTTAATTTTGACCATGCAGTAACATGCTCCAGTAATGAAACCTATACCTCTGTTTAACGGTCCCTTGTGTAATTTATTGACCCTATTTTCTTTTCTCATAAATTCCCACCCAACTTCCTAGGGAGGCAAAGTGTACATTAGCCTCTCTCCCGGGAGACTTCCATACTGTGCATATAATAACTGTGAGATAATAGCTCAGCCTCGTAGCACTGCGTGCACTCAGCTTCCAGCACCATGCAGAACCGGGTCCTCAGCTTGACCCCAATATGAGCCAACACGGGGCCATTTTTCTTCCATGCAGCATGATCTTTGGCCTCTAATTTTTTCCAAAGCACTGACATGGGGGAGGAGGGGCTGTGGATTTACCTTTGGCTCTATTTACGTGCAAGTCTCTGACACTAAAGGTTCTTTGAATTGTCTTTAGGATGCTGCAGGGCAACCACATTTCTCATTTGAAAAAGGGACTAAAATCTTTAGATGTGGATGTTTGTATTCATGAAGGAACGTGAGCACCGAGACACAGCTGCTAACACGCAGAAAGGCAGCTTGGTCCAGACTTGCCAGCGTTGCGATGCCTCCTTGGTCCTGCAGTTGGGGACCTTTTTAGATGAAATTCATTAGTTCATGGTAGTTTTGAGATGTAACATAAACCTCCAAAGGGATCTTAAGCTCTTCTTTTTTATTAAAATGAAATCTTCCCTTGGCATTTCTCTAGGCACTTCTCCAGTCGCAAATAAAAGGGACACTGCTGAAGGATATTCTGCTGCTCACTTAAATGCCAGCAATCCAATTAAAGGAATGCTTAACCTTTTGTAAATAAAGCTGCGGCTTGCGCTGCCTTTTGGCTAAAGAGAAAAAAATTAACCAATTTATGATCAAGCTTCTTACAAGACTGATGCGTGTCCTCACAATACAGTTCACAGCATTTTATGGCCAGAACGCCACTGAAATGATCTGTCCCTGAAGGTCAGCTGGCTGCAGAGCCGGACTCTGCTGTCCAGACAGCTCTGCGAGGCCATGTCCTTCTCAAAGCTGCTTCTGAGACTTTCCCAGTCTCTAGTCATAAGTGTCATCACACAAGGGTTACGGGGTTTGCAGCGTTGTTGTATTTCTGTTTCTTGAGTATGGTCTTGGTTAACATGAAGATAACTTTCAGCTGCAGCCTGTACCTGTGGGTTTAGACAGGCATGTGTTCCAGTTCTCATGTGTCTTCCTCTAAAGGTCAAGAAGCATTTTGAAAGCTAAACAATTAGTTCTAAACAACAATTAGTTCTAAATATGAGTGTTATCCAGATTTATCTGGGTGATTTATCAACTGTTCCTATTACTTTCAGAAAATCTAAGCAGTGTACAAGCCTATGTTAGAATTCATGGCCTCTCTTGCTGCTGCTCAGGTACTTGATGGTTTGGGATGTTCTGTTGAGGAAGGTTTGACAGAGATGTCAGACCAAGCCTCGCTCAGCCAGGCCTGGTAGCAAACCAGACAAAGGGGTGCTCTGCTCTTGTGAGACCTCACCTGGAGCCCTGTATCCAGAGGAGGCCACAAAAATGCTCAGAGGGCTGGAGCACTTCTGCTATGGGGACAGGCTGAGAGAGTTGGGGCTGTTCAGCCTGGAGAAAAGAAGGCTGTGGGGGAATCTGATAGGGACTTTCCAGTACCTGAAGGGGGCTACAAGGCTGGGGAGGGGCTGTTTGCAAAGGCCTGGAGTGACAGGACAAGGGGCAATGGTTTCACATTAGAGAAGGGCAGACTGAAATGGGATGTTAGAAAGACGTTCTTTAGCAGAAAGGGGTTTGGACAGGACCAAACAGGAACAGGTTGCCCAGGAAGGTGGCTGAGGCCTCATCCCTGGAGGTCTTCAAGGTGAGGCTGGACAAGGCTCTGGGCAACCTGGGCTAGTTGAGGATGTCCCTGCTCATTGCAGTGGAGTTGGACTAGATGACTAGATGTTACTCCAACCCAGACCATTCTATATCTTCCTGCTTTGCAGCATCCTGCAGGGTTTTCAACAGAAACCTCTGTGGTGGTAGGATACCCCAGGATCGGTTCTGGTGATAAGGCTTCACTGAGACGAGACACCCAAGTAGAGTCTTTTGCTGGACTGGCTGCTGTGCTTAAGCCACGGAAGGCCACTTGAATTCTGAAGTGGACGTGGGGTGCTTCAGAAATACATAAAATGGAAGAACAGTGGCACAATGCAGAGCTCAAGTCTGCTGGTTCTGTTTCAGATCTGAAAACAGGAGCCTAAGTTCCTAGAAACCTGTGTAAGTTTTCTGGCAGTAGGCACTGGTCACAGTCTAAGATAAGGCCTCTGTGTATGAATCCCTGCTTAAATTTTCTGAGGGTATTTCTTGCTTTCTGCTTGTGGCATCCCTGAGAGGCCATGCTGGAAGTCCTGAGCATTGGTGTAGCAGCAGAAAGCACTTGAGGGACCAAGCAACTCGAGCCAGTGAACGGGACAGGGGGCACTGGACACAAACTGAAATACAAGAGGTTGTGCCTAAATGTAAGGAGAAACTTCTTTACCTTGAGGCTGGTAGAGCACAGTGAGGTTGTGGAGTCTTGCTCTCTGGAGACATTCAAAACCCACCTGGAGATGTTCCTGCACGATCTGTTCTAGGAAAACTCCAATGGTTCCTTCCAATCCCCACCAGTCTGTAATGGTGTGACAGCAGCACTGCACTTGCTAAACGAGGGTAACTAGCAGGAGTGCAGAGGCCAAAGGTGACCATCAGCAGTCCTTGACAAGCAACCAGCACTGAGCATATCCAGGTGCCAGCTCACCTGGTAGCCCCAGCAGTAGTGGCTGGTGGGTGTCAGGACTGGGGGCTGGGACAGACTGCACTGCACTTGCGATTTCTCATAGCACGTTTCCTCTGGTCTGCAGGTTTCGTTTGGCCCAAGCACTTTGCAATCAAAGGCTGAAGAACACAAGCAGTTATTATGCAGCAAGGGAACTCCATCAGTCAGTTAATGAACAGGTGCTTGCTGCGAGGAGAGAGGTTAAATGGCAACGAAAAAGGCAGGGCAGGAGTCTGGCATGTGGCAGCCTCGCTGGGACAGTGCCCAAGCTCTGCAATAAGTTGTTTTTCAAAATTCCTTGTTCTTGAGGCCACAGTATGAGTAACAATCACGGAACAAATAAGGGTGGCAAGTGGCAGAAGCGGAGGCCAGTGCTGTGCATTACCGTCATGTTAGGGCTAAGTTGGTTATTGTTGTGTGGCCAACCACTGTGATTTTTCAATTACTTTGTGATCTGCCCCCTGGAAATTGTGTTGTGGCTCTGTGAATGAAAAAGGCTTCTGTTAGAGACAGTAGGTGGCCACTGAGTAGTCTAAATATTCAATGGAATTGGAATGCAGACAAGTCCTACAGGACAACTAGGACAAATTCTAGTCAAAAATCATAGAACCAGAGAATGATTTGGGTTGGAAGGGATCTTCAGAGGTCATCTGGTCCAAACAGTGAGCAGGGACATCTTCATCTAGAGCAGGTTGTCCAAAGCCCTGTCCAACCTGACCTGGAATGTTTTCTGGGATGGGGCTTCTACTGTCTTTCTGGGCGACTTCTACCAGTGTCTCACCATCCTCAGTGTAAAAAACTTACTCCTTCACTCTTTTAGTTCAAAAATCACAGACCAAAAGCAGGCCATGGCTCAGCAGTGAGGTGCCCTGGAGAGGTGCCTTGGAGAACAACCCTGTCTTGATGTGCCTGGAGACAGCCTCTAGAACAAATTGTTCCATCACCTTTCCTTGGATGGAGGTGAGGCTGACCGGTCTATAGTTACCTGGGTCTTCCTTCTTTCTTTTTTTGAAGATTCGGATAACATTTGCTATCCTCCAGTCCCCAGGCAGAAGAAGCCCTTTTTGTTGCCCTTGACTTCTCTTGCAAGGTTTAATTCCAAGGAGGCCTTGGCTTTTCTAGTTGCATCCCTACATTCTCTCACCAGAGCCTTATAATCACCCCAAGTGGCCACCCCCTCTTTCCATGACCTACAGGCTTTCTTCTTCTTCTTCAGTTTGCCTAGCAGTTCCCTGGTTAACCACGCAGGTCTTCTGGCTCCCTTCCTTGACTTATTTCTTGTTGGAATGCTCAAGAGAACATTGAAGTCAAACCTAGTGCTGAATTGGTGCAGGTTGTATTTGCTACTCGGGTCAGGCAGGATCTGGCCATGGTATTGCGCTGGTTTTGGACTTTGTGGAATGTTTGTGTTAGTTTTTGAGGTTGGTTGATTGGTTGTTGAGGGTGTTAAATTTTGTTCTTTTAACTTGACCAGCACCTACATTCTCCTGTCCCTGTTTTCTTGGAGGAACGACGGTACAAGTGAAGTCAGGAAGAGCATCTCATCATTGATTCTTCTCTGAAGAAAAACATTCCTTTGCAGGATTTGAGTACCAGAAGCCACCAAGAGCCATTCTGATGGCGGGAAGAGGCTGCCATTGAGCTGAGGTGACGTTAAGGTAGGCAGGAGTGGGAAGTCAGTGCTGCTCTCCAAATCCCCTGATGTGAATCCAGACCATAAGATTCATCCCAATGTGCTCTAGGATGGGCTGCTGAAGGTCTGGAAATGGTGGGAACACAGAAGTCCGTTGTCTTCATGTTTGCTGTGTCTGTGGTTTACCAGCTGGTTTATGCTGTTATGTTTGCACTGCAGCTCAGAGTGGTGTTTGGGGGGGCTGGTTATCTTTCCGGGTGTGGTTCTGAGTGTTGCTCGCAAGGCAGGTATGTTTTATTTCCCTCATAAGCCACAGCAAAACCTCAACCTTCTTTAAAAAAAAGGAATCTCAAGTAATTCAGCTTTTTGAAACTGCATAATTGAAGAGCTCTGAAATAATTGACTTATTATAGTACACCCACAAAAATGAATTTGCATCTCATTTATGAACTATTAGGTTCTCTATTACATGAGACTGATTGTTCTTAATGTGACTTGCATGTAATTCAGCATTCTTTACTCAAACTCTTTGTAGCTAAACACTGGGGGAGGGAAGTTCATTCCAAAATCATGGCACTAGAACTTCGATTATGGAGCACTGGGGATCTGGGTCCTGCACGACGTGCTGTCTGTACGGCTTCTCTCACTGTTCCCATCCCAGTTTCACAGCACAATAGAGAAGCACAGAATTACCCAACTAGTTTTTTCCTACCTCATCAGCACCTGCTAAGGCCTGGTCACACTGCAGGGAGAAGAGTGATGGCTAAAGACAAACACGAGCTGTGAGAGCCCAGTGCTGTGGACGTACCTTTGCGACCCACATTAGAGCTGTCACTGTGGCAGTCACCCAGGCTTGTCAGCCTGAGCTGACAGGACACCCTCCTTTGCTGCAGACGTGCTGCACAAGTGCTGATCAGAAGGGCAACACAGCTGGGGAAGGGCCTGGAGAATAAGTCTGATGAGGAGAGACTGAAAGAGTTGGGGCTGTTTAGTTTGAGCAAGAGGACGGTTATGGGAGACCTCATTGGTCTCTTACAACTATCTGGAAGGACATTGTAGAGATGTTGGTGCTGGTCTCTTCTCACAGGTAATTAGTGAGAGAAGCAGAGGGAAGAGCTTCAAGCTCCAATGGGGGAGGTTTGGATTGGATATCAGGGAAAACTTCTTCATGGAGAGAGTGATCAGGCACTGGCATGGGCTACCTGGGGTGGTGGTTGTGTCTCCATCCCTGGATGGGTTTAAAAGCTGCTTAGATATAATGTTGGGGGATCTGGTTTAGGAGTGAACTTGTAGAGTAGGGTTGATGGTTGGACTTGATGATCCCAAGGGTCTTTTCCAACCGGAATGATTCTGTGATTCTGTGATCTCTGGACTCCCCATGTTGAGAACAGTTGGATGTCTCTTCCCCAGAGGTCACAGTGCTCTTGTGGTCTGTCTGATGCTGGTTGTGGTGGCTAAGCCCAGGAGCAGCTGCCATGGCCTAAGCTAACCCATCTCACAAATGGCTGTGGGTGCTGCAGGTGTTTGCAGTGAAGTCACTCTGGTGGTCAAAGCCCTTGGATGGGGCCATGTGTGAGGAGTACTGAGTGACTGCTTCCAAGCTGCTGGGCTGGGCATCTGTGTGGATCAGGATGTTGTAAACGTCCATCTGTAAAGCTGCTGAGAGCTGTTCCATTACATCAGCAGCAGGATGCTAACACAATCAGGAGTCATTACCTCCCACCGTGCGCTCCGTCAGCATTTCCTGTGGGTGAGCGTTAGGTTTGGTGATTATAAAGCCCAGCCCAGATATCTGTGACTTCATTTGGAGCTGAAGGAGGGGCAAAGATGACAAGAATAAAAATGCAGCGAAATGCAGGGTCATCTTACAGAAGGAGGAGAAGACTGGGGGAGTAATTGCAAAAATATGGCCGCACAGTCGAAGGGAAGGTGACACGCAGGGCCCTGCCTGAGATTCTGCAGAATTACTGAACCGTAATTTAAGGTTATTTTATTTACAGTAGCTAGGAAATGGGGAAGGAACTGACAAACTGAAGTGTTCCCACAGACACGGAAAGTGCCATGGTCTCCATATGAGGCTGCTGTTAGTCCCTGTTTGGACTCACCCAGTTAGGAAAATATTGATGCTAACTGCTTAGCAGGAGCACGTGAGGCAGGCCCTGGAATCATAGGTGCTAGTATCAGAGGTTCCAAACAGACCTGGATACTCCTGGATGCAGCTTTGCCAGAAAGGACATAGAGAACTGAGCTTTCAGTTGGCCTTTGCGTCAGGCTGATGGAACACGGGGTTTATTCCAGAGCACGATCCTTCTGTGTCTTTCAGGGTAGCAGCTAATCACCAGTCACACCAACGAGGTAAAGGGAAGGAATTTGAAATTGAAAAACTGTAAAAAGACTTTATACTCCTTCAGACCAAATGAAATATTGTACAATTCCATTAACTTCAAGAGTAACTAGCAGCGTTGACAGCAGTCACATCAGAACGGCTCTGAAATACTTCGTGTATTCTAGACTGTAAATCCTGCCTGAATTGCTGCTCAGCAGCACGGTCAGTAAACACAGCGGGAAATGTGTGATGTAACAGCAGCCAGAGAAGCAGAATTTATCCCTTCAGTCCTCTAATCCCTCTTCCTTACTTTAAATCACAGATTCTCAGAATGATTGAGGCTGGAAAAGCCCTCTGAGCTCATCCAGCCCAACTCAGGACCTAACATCACCCCATCAGCCAAACCAGGGCACTAAGAGCCACAGCCAGGCTGTCCTTCAACACCTCCAAGGATGGGGACTCCGCCACTGCCCTGAGAAGTCCATTCCAGTGTCTGGTCACCCTTCCCATGAGGAGGGGTTTCCTAACATCCAACCTAACCCTCCCTGGCAGCTTCAGGCCCTGCCCTGTCTCCTACAGTTGTGACAGATGACCTCTGGTTCAGATGCGTGGATGTACGGCAGCTTTAAGAGTCACCATTTTCCGTAGGGCAGATGTTCCCTTTATGCGTTTGAACAGGTCAGGACGGTGTCACTGCAGATCTGGGGTGCTTCTAGGCTGTCACATGCAGTTAGGGGAGCAGTTGCTCCCAGCCCAAGTGAAGCCTCATGTTGGGGTTGACATGAACACACCACAAGAGGTACTGCAGGGGCTCTGCCCCCTAGGATGTCAGGCAATAGCCCCCTGCAGCTGTTCAACCTCTTCCTGTATGGCACACACTGCTATTTTCTTGTTTAGGGCTGGTTTTACACCTCAGAACCTGCAAAAGGATTCAGAATTCAGGGGTTAAGCAGAATTGATCTGTTAGCTTTGCCCAGGCAGATGCTCTGCTGCCCTGGCCTTTGAAGGATAAATGTCTTATTCAGATAAATCCACGCTGCTTTTCAGAGTGACTCTGTTTGCTGCAGATCCGCTGCTGGGGAGCCTGACTGCTGCCGAGATTGCTGGCACCCGGCAGCGAACAACAGGTTTCTGTTTGCTTCTGAGGGGGGAAGTGGAAACACACATTTCAAAGCAGCTAGTTGTTTGTAAATGTCTGTTTTTAATTCCCAAATAAACATGCTTTCAGTCTGTTTCCATCTCAGAAGGTGGATTCTAGGCACAAGACTGAAAGATTCCTTTCAACTTGCAGTAGCTGATGATCACAAGCACCTGTCGCCCTGGATCAAACATTTTAATTCTCTGCTTTGGCTTAAACTCACAGTTGTGAGTTAAGAGAAGGTCTGTATGGAGTCAGGGCCGTAAGGTCTAGTCCCTCTTTCCCCCTTCTTGTTTTAAGAGGTGTATTTTATGAAAAGAACTTCATTTCTCCCACTGGAGATAAAGGTTATGTTCTGGAGCATCTTTTTGGAGGAAACCCATTACAGCTGAGTCTCGCCATGTGAAGCGGTAGGTGACTTGGGGTTAACCACTCTGGCTTGAACACAGCTAGAGGCTGAGGCATCTTCTTTCTCAAAACAGTCCCTTGAAAAGGAGAGAGCAAAGAGGTAGGAAAATATTTGTCCTCATGCAGTGGAGAGGCAGAGAAATTGTGAGGCTTCACCAGTGTTGTGCAGGAAGTCTGCGATGACCTGAGAACTGCAGTAGGCTCATCTCTGTGCCTCTTCTTTTTTCTTCTGCTTTGCAAAGCAGAGGTTTCATCCTGTTGTTACCCAGCAGTCAGTGGGTCTTCTCCAGTGGCCTTTTTGCTGGAAGCCAGATGGAACTGGATGTGTCAGGTCAACTGTGTACTGGACACAATGCTCCAACTGTTGGGAGATAGATGATGCTGGCTGTAGGAAATGCAGGTGGGGCTCTGCAGTGCTGGTCTCACATCCATCAGTAGTTGGCAACTGAGTAGAGGAGGAGACTTTATAGAAGCCTTTCAGTACCTGCCAGGGGCTACAGGAAAGCTGGGGAAGGGCTTTTCACAAGAGGTTGTAGTGACAAGACAGGAGGAGATGGCTTTGAGCTAGAAGTTAAGGGAGATTTAGATCAGATCTTAGGAAGAAATTCCTCCCGGTGAGGGAGCGGAGGCCCTGGAACAGGTTGCCCTGGAAGTTTGGGGCTGCTCCATCTCTGGCAGTGTTCAAGGCCAGGTCTGGTGAGAGATGCCACTACCCATGGCAGGAGGTTGGGACTGGGTGAGCTTTAAGGTCCCTTCCAACCCAAACCATTCTATCATTCCTGGATGATCTTTCGAGGTGTCTTCCAATCCCTAATATTCTGCGATTCTGCTGCAGGTCTGGTCTGCTGGAAGCAGCAGTTATGTGTTTGCAGCTACTGGTGTTTGTTTTCCTACACACAGATTTAAAGGACGCCCCATGATTAGTAATAAACTAAATTAAAAGGGCAAAAGCTGGAGTGAGACCATAGAGGGGAATGGCTGTACCTGTGAGGGTGAGCATGGCTCACGTCCGTCTGTGTTTTCTCACCGCTGCAGATCACCACAGCGACATCAGGGTAATTATCTGAGCAGGGGGTCGGGTTTGCACACTGAAGGAAAACGCTGCTATGTCTTGCTAATTTGATTTTAATATCTGTGCCATGCTATTGTCTGGCCTAGGAATTAGATTGCTTTTTGCTAACATAATTGGCTAATTAAAACATCTTGCGCAGGAGATGGGGAAGATACCCACAGTCCTTATGTGACTTGGGACATAATAAAGTAAACAGGAGTCAGTCCCTAACCCAACAAGAGCTCATTTAGAGCACAAAGGATGGATGACCCTCAGTACAGATTGTAAAACATGTTTTTGAGGTAACTTAGGATCCAATCCTCCAGATTTGAAGTGGAGATGGAAGCACTGGAACTTAGAAGCCCCAGGTCTGTAGGGCTGCTGGGGCGATACCTAACGGGATGTTAACTATTAACAGTTCCACATAGTTGCACTCTATATATTTAGTCATTATGAATTCTCTGCCTGAGGCTGGTTGTGAAGATGTAAAGGGGAAGAAAAGACTAAAGTTATACCCAAACATATTCCCTCCATCTCAGAAACCAAACCAACCTATATTTGCAAGCTGGCCATACAAACTCAATTCTTTCCTTCCTTCCCCGCTTCCACCTACCAGCTGGTCTGAGAACTTGGGTGGGAAATCACCCTGGGCAGAGCCACTGCTTCCCTCTCCCTCTGTTAGGGATGGCACAGAGTCACAGAACATTAGGGATTGGAAGGGACCTCAAAAGATCATCTAGTCCAATCCCCCTGACAGAGCAGGATCACCTAGACCAAGTCACACAGGAACACAGCCAGGTGAGTTTTAAACTTCTCCAGAGAAGGAGACTCCATAACCCCCTTGGGCAGCTTCTCACATTCACATGGAACTTCCTATGTTCCAGCTTACACTCATTGCCCCTTGTCCTATCACTAGATGACATTAAGCAGAGCCTGGCTTCACCATCCTGGCATCCACCCTTCACATATTTATAGACATTAATGACACAAGGCAGACAGGTGAGAAGGCGACAAGTACTACTCTGCCATAACAGGGAAGATGGAGCAGGATGCTCACTGGATTCCACCTTAATATATTATTCCTCAGAGAAGACTCAAGGAAAAGTGCTATCCTTGACAATCCATCTTCAGGTCTGGAAGGAGTTTGAGAGGCTATGCTAATCACGTTTAATTTGTGTGTGCAAATGATTCTAACTAAACGTAGGCTTCCCTTAGTATCTTCAATTAGAAGCTCTGGATATACTCCAAAGTTACAAATTCCTTCACTGAGCCAGTAGGGAATGATAATGAATTATTGCTAATATAGCCATAAAGCTTTTATTTGCATAAGTAATATGAAGCTAATGTGTGGATAAAATTAAACTTTAAAATGAAATATTATTAAAACACAACTGTTAATGAATTTGGACACGTTCCTGAGCAGGTATATTTGGCAGCTGGCTAGAACAGATAACTCTAATAGAAGTCTAGTTGAATCAAAATCAATATTGAACATTACATAACACAGAGAAGGCAGTTCAGCAGGTTCTCTGTGCTCATCCTCTCAGTTCTACTTTGCTTCATCATTGTTAGCTCTCACCATCACAACTAAAACAAAAGAAGATGTCACAGCGCAGGGAGGAGGATCCAATCCAAGACTGTAAGTATTTGATTCTCTTTTTTTTCCCATGGTTAAAACTAGGTTGTCTGGAGAGCAGCTGCTCCAAGTTCTCACTAGTATGGAAGAAAAAAACAAAGCCTGGAAGTCACATTGTAAGTAGATGATGGATGTCTGCTGCTTGTGCCAGCACCAGTGTGGTTGTTGTATTAAGACTGGTATTACCAAGGCTGGATGTTTTCTTCTTGTAATGTATCACTAATTGTTTTTCATCTTTTTTCTAATGCAGAAAACTTTCCTCAGTCCCTGGTGAATACTGTGGGCTGCAAATGCTGAGAGGAGTTGCTCCAGAATCACTCCTGAAGACCAGAATTGTATTAGGCAAAGGGATTTACTATGGAGTAGTAAATTCTGTCTCTGTAAGTAAACGAGAGGGAGATATGGACTGTAGTATACTGGTCAGGTTTTTTATTCCTTCTTCCACTACCACACATGAAACGGAATCTAAGCAACATCTCTCCCTGTTGGCTTATGGCATCACACACTTTGTGTGGTGACTTTCTGATCACAGAATCATAGAATCATCATGGCTGGAAAGGACCTCCAGGATCACCAAGGACCTCATTCCAACAGCTCCCTAACCCCTAGGGTTACTCATTTTTTAAAACACCTCCAGGGATGGTGACTCCAGAACTTCCCTGCGCAGCCTGTTCCAGTGCCCAGTCACTCTCTCAGTAAAGAACTTCTTCCTAAGATCCAGTCTAAACCTCCCTTGTCACAACTTGAGGCCATTTCGTCTCATCCTATCATAGTAATTTGGTAGAAGAGAGTAGCAGCAGCCTCGCTACAACCTCTAGGCAATGTAGAGAGCAATAAGGTCTTCTCTCAGCCTCCTCTTCTCTGGACTAAATAACCCCAGTTCCCTCAGCTACTCCTTATAAGGGCCTGTTTGCCAGACCTCTCCCCAGCCTCGTTGCCCTTCTCTGGCCCTGCTCCAGCACCTTAATGTCCTTCTGATGCTGTGCTGCCCAAAACTGGACCCAGTACTCAAGGAAAAATGCAGAGTGATTGCTGTGCTTCACATCTCCGAGGTGTGTGTGTCAGGTTTGCCTCCATCTCACCATGTACAAGCCACGTTGCTGCCTCTTCCATGTGCGACTTGTTCACACGGGTGCAGCTGTTCTCCTGGCTCGCACCCAGTTGCTCCATTGTGTGTCAGGGTTTAGCTGTGCCGCTGTTGCCAGGCTCTGTGCTGCCCTGCTGCTGTAAAGCAGTGTACAAGAACTGGGGTGGTTTAGTGCCAGAGCACACTCCTGGCCACTTCTGAGGTTAGGGATGCGAGTGCCTACATTTTCTGCTCCCAAAATGCCTCCAAGACAAGACAGAGTCATCAATTGTTTGAACTAGCACAGAAAGAAGTGTTTTCAGGTCTAGAAGGTCTGAGAATTCAATTCATTTCTCTTTCGTACAGGCAGATCCTGTACTTTGCCTTTTTGCAGAGGCCAGAACCCTGACACCTGTGAAGATGAAAGCTGTCGGCTCTCAGCTGGGTTTCATCCCAAGTGGAAAGGCCTGTGTTGACTTTAACTATCCAAGAGTTTGTCCATATCTGTGTTCTCTCGCAGTGGGAGGCTCACAAAGAACCTGGTGACCCTGTTGCATTTCTGTGGGGTTGGGTACCTGACCTACATCCACACCTTTGAAAACTCTAGTTCTGAGGAGCTGAGTTGCCCTCGGTGCTGCTCTATAATGCAAAAAGCACATAAGGTTTGCTTCCCTTTCCCCCTCTCTACTCTATGGAAGTAGTTTTGGTGAAAGAAATTAAGAGATCTCACTCCAAGGGTTTCATTTCAGGTTTTTGTGCTGTTTCTTACACAGGGTGGAATAAATTTCCTTTCTGTGCTAAGAACAGACTGCGAGGCTAAAACTAAGTGGGATCTGAATGGTTTGGTACGTCAGACTGACTGCCTTGTCGTAGAATCACAGGATGGCCTGGCTTGGATGAGACCTTAAAGCTCAGCCAGTCCCAACCCCCTGCCATGGGCAGCGACAACTCTCACCAGACCAGGTTAAAACTAAGTGGGATCTGAATGGTTTGGTACGTCAGACTGACTGCCTTGTCGTAGAATCACAGGATGGCCTGGCTTGGATGAGACCTTAAAGCTCAGCCAGTCCCAACCCCCTGCCATGGGCAGCGACAACTCTCACCAGACCAGGTTGCCCAGAGCCCCATCCAGCATGGCCTTGGACACTTCCAGGGATGAGGCAGCCACAACCTACCTGGGCAGCCTGTTCTAAGGCCCCAGCACCCTCACTGTAAAGAATTTCCTCCTAAGATCTAATTGTCCCTAATTCTGTGTGTGATGATCTTGCTGCTGGGGGGACACTGGTATGTCCTCTGTCCAGAATAAGAGACTGATACCAGCCTCACCTGCCAGGCTTTCCCTCCTGGCATATACAGCTATTGCACTGGGCACCTTTGCCTCATTTCATGCCTTCTACTTGCCAAACTGCCGATGAAGAGGAAGGTGCAGGCTCTGTCTTTTTGATCTCCAATTTAGCATCAGCAGCTGAGAGGGATCAGACTGTGCTTTGGATAAACAGACAAAGCACAAACTGAGCTTCTGCTGAGAGCCTAGCGCTGTGGGACCTGCTGAGTTACTAAACCTGGGAAATTGGGCTTGATAATGGAAATAGCAACCCGGTGACCCTGATTAGAGGGGCAGTGCTGGCCGTGGCCTGTCTGGTTGCACACAGGAACAATTTGGTTGACTATAGATAGTAAAAACCATTTGTCATGGATGATAGTGGTGTGAATGTTGACTTTTCACAGTGACCAGCGCAGGAAAGTTACTGAGCTCATGGGGAGCCGTGTCAGCACTGGGAGAGTAAAACAGAAGCAGTGATGAACGGTTTTCACACGATGTTTGCAAAGGCTGGGTTCAGTATCTCAGTGGAAATGCGCCTGCTGTAGTGATTTCTCAGCAAGGTTTGGCAAAGTGGGGCTAAAAAGCTAAATCACGAATGAACGTTGAGATGGGGATTTACTCAGCTCTGCTTTCAGTGTTAGGAGAATTTGAATAGTGAAATCTATACAATAATTTTGAAATCCTTAGAAGATACAGCCAATGTGAGAGTTGGGGCTGTTCAGTCTGGAGAAGAGGGGGCTCCAAGGTGACCTTATTGTGACCTTTAAATATCTGAAGGGGGCCTACAAAAAGGCTGGGGAGGGACTATTTAGGATGTAAGGTAGCAACAGGACTAGGGGGAATGGAGCAAAGCTGGAGATGGGTAGATTTAGAGTGGATGTGAGGAAGAAGTTCTTCACTGTGAGAGTGGCGAGAGCCTGGAATGAGTTGCCCAGGGAGGTGGTGGAGGCCCCGTCCTTGGAGGTGTTTAAGGCCAGGCTGGATGAGGCTCTGGCCAGCGTGATCTAGGGTGGGGTGTCCCTGCCTGTGCTGGGGGGGTTGGAACTGGATGATCCTGTGGTCTCTTCTAACCCTGACTGACTGTGTGACTTGGTCTGGGTGATCCTGCTGTGGCAGGGGGATTGGACTGGATGATATTTCAAGGTCCCTTCCAATCCCTAATGATTCTCTGATTCTGTGTTTCATCAATTTATGGTTGCCCCAAACAGCCTCTATGTCCAAAAGCGTGCTTCAAACCCTGGATTGTAGACACACAAGGATGAATAGAACTGTAAATGATTTGTTGTAAAAGAGGACTAACATTTGGGGAGCGTGGTGAAAGCCAGCCATAGCCTCATCATTTTCCTTCTCTGTAGTTCTTCAAAGGAGCGCAGTGGCAAAATCAAAAGAGGTGGCAAGGATATGCTGTGCATTACCGCACAAAAGCAAACAGATGGTTTACTTCTTCTCCTCTTTGAAATATGTAGCTGCTGCAGTCGCTTTACATCTCTTGGAAAGGTTTCAAGTATCAGTTTAGCCTGTGAAACTGGCTGGATTGAATAATAGGTCTATCACAATTTCAGATCAATTAGAAGTATTGCTCGCCAGGGGAGCTGATGGTTTGCTTGAATGCCAATAACAAAACTGGATAAGCCGTGAGTTACTTCGGACTGTTTGACATGACTACATTTCTCTGTAATGGGGTCAGTTCTGCTGATACTAGCTGGTAGGAGCTGCTAGATGTGGAGCAAGCTCGCTTATGTCCAGATGTAAAGTAGCTCTCTGGGAGTTTTTTTGCCTCTTGGTGCTTGTGTGGGCGACTTACTCCTGCTAGCTGCTTCTAAACTTTGTCCTTTCCCTCCTCTCTGTCCTGCTCAATAACTCCTGCTAGAAGGAAAACAGATGTAGGGTCCTTGCTCTTGTCTTCAGCATCTTCAGTGCATGGCCATTGCCTCTGTGGTTTTGTGTTTTTGGTATTTGTTATGAACTTGTTTTCTCTTCTGCATCAAGAATGCGGTAGAGATGGAGAGATGAGTACTTTCTCTTATTTGCTAACCGTAACTAAATGTGCCGCCCAGAACAACTTCCTGTAACCTGGTTTGTCTCTCAGGGTTGTGCCTTTTGTACAAGTTCTCCTGAGGGGACAGAACTATCCCCGAGAATCTCATTTTTTCATAGAAGAGAATTGAGTAGAATGGTAAACATGGAGTTTAGAAACCCAGGCGAAATACCTGGTGTTTTCGCTATCAGTCCTAGAACACTGGCAATTTTTATCACTCAGCTAGTTCAAGAGACAATTGATCAGTTTCAAGGACTTTTGCACTGTATTCTTTGAAGTAGTACTCGCTGTTTCATTTCAGTGGCCACTGCTCGGGTGGTGGGAGTGTAGGTTTTTAATGTAGAGGCAGGGGACACGTTCTTCCAGCACCTTTAAGGAGCCACCTCTTAACAATTGTTTTTATTGTTGTTATTGAGGCTGGAATAGACATCTGATATCATCAGTATCAACACATCATCCAGACCAGGGCAACAAGGGCCACAGCCAGTCTGCTCTTGAACACCTCCAGGGATAGGGACTTCACCACTGCCCTGGGCAGTCCATTCCAGACTCTGATCACCCTTTCAGTGAGGAAAGGCTTCCTAACATCCAACTGACCCTCCCCTGGCAGCTTCAGGCACTTCCCTCTTGTCCAGTTGTTGGTTGCCTGGAAGTAGAGCCTAGACAAACAGCAGCCCTGAAAAACATGGACTAACCAACTAATATGGACTAACATTAGGCCAAATCTTACGTGAAGTCATTTGGCTTTGCTTCAGGAGCCTGAGTCTTGCACAGGTCTTGTACATGGGGTGCCTCAGAGACTCTGAAGCGCCTTCTCAACAGATTGCTGGTGCTGACACAGTCGCACTGTTCAGCTCCATGCAGTCCCCCAGGCTGTCAGGACCGCACTGGACCGCGGTGCATTCTGCCTTGTCCTGCCCTCACAGCTGCACACGCGTGAGGAGTGAGTGAAAATGCAGCTGCTGTTGCTGCTCAGTGTGTGTCTGCTGCTGATGGCATCGAGAAATGTTCAGTTACAGTGAATGCAGCAGGCTATGCCGTGAGTTGAGTCCTTCAGGGCAGACCAAGAGCAGAGGGTCTAAGCAAATGGTTTCATTTCACAGAGCCACAGAATCATAGAATCATTAGGGATTGGAAGGGACCTCGAAAGATCATCTAGTCCAATCCCAACACCAAAGCAGGATCACCTTGACCAAGTCCTACCTGTTGTTTTGTCCAGGGCTGAAGAATCCACACCAGTTTCAGTCTGTCTTGCTGAAAGGATGTTCTTTAGCCCCAGACTAATGCCAAGAACTGTATTTATCACAGAATTTAAGATTCATAGAATCAGAGAATCATTAAGGTTGAAAGAGAACTACAAGACCAACCAGTCCAACCTTCACCCCAACCCCACCCTGAGCACTAACCCCTGTTCCCCAGGGCCACATCTACTTGCTTTTTAAATCCCTGCAGGGACGGCGACTCCCCTGCTCCCTGGGCAGCCTGCTCCAACCCCCGACCACTCTGTCAGGGAACATATTTTTCCTGATGTCCAACCTAACCCTGCCCCAGTACAACCAGAGGCTTTTTCCTCTGAACCTATCACTAGTGGCTTGGGAGAAGAGACTCACCCCCACCTCTCCACAGTCTTCCTTCAGGTAGCAGTGAAGAGCAATAAGATTTCCCCTCAGCCTCCTTTTCTTCAGGCTTTCATCGCTTTGACTCCAATCCTAATCAGTCTTGGATCACGGGAAGCTGGTTTTGGTGAGGGCAGAAGGTAGTTCCTGCCTTGATATTCCCAGCCTCCTCTTACCACTGAGCTGCAGTCGGTGAGGTCCATCCAGGTCACAGCACAGGTTTCTGGGCTGGGGTTTGCTAGGGGGATTTTAATTGTTGTTTTGTTTTGTTCTAGTTTTACTTTCTTCTGTTGGCAGTGATCTCTGGAAGACAGTAAGAATATCTACTGAGCATAGGCAGGGTGACAGATATCTCTTGTATGCAGAACTATTTGATGAGCTGTTAGCTCTGAGTGCCTTTCCTATTCATTGAACTAATTAGCGCTACAAATCTTGCTGTCAGCCAGTCATAGAGCCGCTTATTTATTTCCCGAAGTGCAGAGCTTTTACTTTGCATGCGCAGAGAGCTATAAAACCAAACGCACCAAAAACTGTCTCTTAGTTGGATATAAATGGAAACAAAACACACTTGGAACTATTATTACATGTGCCATTAATTTTTATTTGAACTGCCTTGTGAAAACGCCAAGCCGCTTTCATTGTTGCCCTCACGGAAACACAGGGAAGCTGTTGATTTATCTCTTTTCTTTTCTTTTAGTGCTGTTCTACCATCTTCAGTGGGACAGCACAGAAGTGACTAAGTCAGCAAAGACTGGAGATCACGGTGCTTTCCTCGTGGCTACCTGGAATCTCCTGCTGTCACCCGCTGCTACATTGCTTTAAAGTTATTGCTTGGTTTTAACCTCCTTTTGTGCTTTCTCTCCTTCTGCAAGCTTGGCATTTTTGGCAGCCTGTTTAACGTTGTAGTGAGTGGAGTTAAGTATTTAATGCAATTAAAGCCTTTCAAGCTCATGAAAATGCAGCTGCAAGAGTGGCTAGTGCTGTGTACAGTCACAGCGAGCCGAGTGGTTCCTGGCAGTGCTGGTGCAGAGGGCATTCTCCATTCTCCTGAAGGCTGTCTAGAAAATGCGCTTTGTGGGAAAGAGAAACATGCGGTTCCTGGCAGAAATACCTCCTTGTGATCCGACTGCTGGGGCATTTCTGATCTTGGGCAGCATCACGTGGGCTTGGGAGACTCGGCAGGGTTTGTCAGTAAACAGTGTTGCTCTTACAGAATCGTGAGGTTGGACCTGGGACGTATGTGATCACCCCGTGAGATGTGGCCAGATGTTTTATATCTGCCCGGTTGCCTATGAAAGTTGCCAGTAATCCCTGGATTACTTGTGTGGAAAGCGATGGCCAACTGGAATTGTACTGCCCGTTGGGAAGGGGTTTTCTGTTTTGTAACCTGATGTCTTCAAAGTCATCACAGCCAAGGTTCCTCTCCAACATGTGCAGCACCCTCTACTCCTGAGCATGGAGTTGATGGAGACTGGTGCCAGTCACAGAGCTGTGCCACCCGTGGTCTGGGCTGTAGTGGGCCACATGGCATCAGTTTCTGCTCTCAAGTTAAGCAATTTGAATAAGTGTTTTTTAATGTTGGTGTCTTTCTGCTTTCTCCCTGTTCCCCAGAAAAAAACCCCTTAAGAACACCTCATTTTGGAGCAGATGTAATTAATGGTGTAGGACCAACTACAAACACAAATCAGACCGTATTGGAAAGAAAACCTTCACTATTCTTCCTTACCCCCAAAGAAAGTCCAGTTCAAATGAAGCACAGGCAGAGCGTGTGCAGCCCAAAGGCAACGAGAGCTGAAAGCTAAACGGGAAACTGCTGAACAGAACTGCGCTAATTGGCTTCAGAGTGCTCTTATTTGACTATTAGAAATGTGTGTCCAATTTTGATGTGTGAACTTCAAACAGGATGTTGGCAAGTTGGAAAGGATTTGGGGAAAGGGTTCCAGGCAAGATCTGAAAATCAGCCTTCGGAAGAGAGACTTAGACTCTTAATCTCTTCATCTTGTTTGAAAAGGAGAATAAAAGATTACTTGAGACAGAGATCTGTGATAATAATGACTCTTTAATCTAAAGTTAGAAAGCCCAAGAGCAATTTTGGGCAGCTGTCGCCAGACATGGCTAAGCTGCACAGCTTTGTCTGTGGGTGTAATTGAGCACTTGAGCAGCTTCACAGTGTTGGGCACTGTCTGCTGCTTGAAATATGTTGTCGAGACTGAGTCCTCAAAGCTGTCGATCTGATGGAGTTGTGAAACAAGGACTCTGGCTCACTTTAGTCAAGTGAAATAATCGTAGCAGAGCAATGGCAAAAGCAATGTACCCAAGGGACCGGCCTCAAGCTGCACCAGGGGAGGATTAGGGTGGACACTAGGAAAAATGTTTTCACAGAAAGAGTAGTCAAGGGACGGGAACAGGCTGCCTAGGGAGGGGGCTGAGTCACCATCCCTGGAGATGTTTAAAGATCATTTAAATGTGGTGCTTAGAGATCTGGTCTGGTGGTAAACTTGATAGAGAAGGGTTAGTGGTTGGACTTGATGATCTCAAGGGTCTTTTTGAACCTGAATGATTCTACAGTTCTACGATTCATGTGAAATTTCACAAGCTTAGGAATGTAGCTCAGTAACGCAGCTGCTTCTGATATCTGTTGAATATCTGTGGCCATCAAGCTGATGTTGATACAGCAAGAACAGCTAAGCTTAAAAACGTGAAGAAGATTTTAGGCCTTAGGCTTCGGCCCATTCTCTGTGGATGCTTTTGATTCAATATTAAGTGTTGAGATGATGCTAGAGAGATGGAAAGAAATGCGATTCCGTCTCTGAGCTGTGTCATACTTGTGTTCAGGGAGAAGGACATTTACAGACAGTGAAAAGATGCTTAAACCAGCACAAACCCCTGAGCTAGAACTCCTCAGTGTCAAGCTGTACCCAAGAGCTCTGATGAAGTGGGGGTACACTGTGGAAAGTCTGGCAGCCACTTTTGGCAGTGGTGTAGAGGGGGCAGGTGGACAAGAAGAGGGTTTAAATGATTGGCAATGAGAGTCTTCAAGTCTCGTTTGAAGTGTTTGGTAACTACTAACCTGCCCTGCATGAAGCTTCCTTTCTCTCTCTGCCATTTTTGTAACCACAGAGCATCCTTTGAGTTCTGTCTCATATTCTTAAGCTGCTTCTTATCAATGAGACCTCATCTGTGCCAGTTTTCTGGTAGTCTTCAGTTTTTCTAGGTCTTAGGAAGAAGTTCTTCAGTGCAAGGGCAGAGAGGCTCTGGAATCAGTTGCCTGGAGAGGCGGTGGCTGCCCCCACCTTGGATGTGCTCAAGGCCAGGTTGGACGAGGCCTTGAGCAACCAAGTCTGGTTGAAGGGTGTCGCTACCCATGTCAGGGGGCTGGAAGAGACGAGCTGTAAGGTCCTTTCCAACCTGGGCTGGTCTATGACTCTGTGATCTGTTGATACCAGTTATCTGCCCTGACTGTTTGGAAATCTCACTTGTTGGGTGCCACAGACCCTCTTGGTCATTGTGAGAGCACAGTATGTTATTTTACTTGCTGTCTCTAAGCACCTAGCCCACACCACTGTTTCACCTGAAGATTTTCATGAAAGCAAAGTCTGTTGTGCCACCAAGCTCATCGCATTTTCTGGAGAGGAGAATAATAAACAGCTCATTGAGGTAAATGGAAAGATTCCGCTTGAGCTGTATGTGCTCTCGATTAGTGAGGTTAATCCACAAGGCATTTAGACATACACCTAAGGAACAGAAATTGGCCTTAAAGGGAAATACATACTACTTTAGAATAAATTACAAGAGAACGTGATTTGGGGAAGTGGGTTTGTAACAGTTGAAACTGGAGTGGCCTTTTAATCCTTGATGCCTGTTCATTTATTTTAACAGGGAGTTTACAAATCCCACAGTAAAGCAGCCTATAAATGACAGATCTTTTAAGAACTGTGCTTTGAAAGCAAAGAATTTGTCTGTACCCAGGGAGAAGGAGGCATGGCGTTGTCCTAAAACCCTGTGTCCTTACAGACTGTTCCTCAGGGTGGCCAATCTCAGTGATGTCATTTTTCAGATGTGCTTGACGCTGGTACCTCAAATTACAGGAAACCAAGCGTTCGGTTTTATGCTTAGAGGAGCTCTTTGAATTTTAATTCAACTTACAGCACAAGTAATATTTTCGTTAGTCCTAACACGTCGTTGTGAACTCTATGGAGTGAATCTCAGAGCAGTTGTGAAACATTTTTTGCTAGTAAGCACTTCTGTCTTGGCAGCACTCAAGTGTTTTTCCGTATCAGCAGCAGAGCATGAACGCTGAAAACTCACCAGAGAGTCGTGCTGGGTGTTGAGAGAGATTCTAGCTCAAAACAAACCCAGCAAACACAGAACTGGTGATTACACTTAGAAAGTTATTGCAGGAAAGATAAGAATTAGTCTTCTTTGAGGCAGAATTTCAGTCTTTTACAAAGACTTTTTCACACCCCAAGATTTCTGAATACAAGCACAAGCAAGAAGACACCGTTAGAGAGCAAAGACCTCCCGTGACGCTCACAGCAGTCAGGTCTGTTTCTGCACCCTGTAGTCATTGGGTGTTGTTAGGGATGAATTTACAGGCCTTAACCTGTAGTTTCTAAGATAATTTGTTTACATGGGGCAGCAGACATGGGAAGGATCTGAGGTACTGAGAGCATCCAAATGTAGCCTTGAACTTCAGAAGTTTCAAAGACTTTCAGAGAGATCAGAAAGGAGCATTTGCCAGGAAAACAGATGAGGGTGGTGAAACACTGAAGCAGGCTGCCCAAAGAGGTGGCAGAAGCTCCATCCCTGGAGACATTCAAGGGCTCTGAGCAGCCTGATCTGGTTAGAAATATCCCTACTCACTGCAAGGGGGTTGGACTAGACAACATTTAAAGTTCTCTTCCACAGAATCACAGAACATTAGGAATTGGAAGGGACCTCGGAAGATCATCAAGTCCAAGACCCTGCCAGAGCAGGATCACCTGGACCAAGTCACACAGGAATATATCCAGGCGGGTTTTAAACGTCTCCAGAGAAGGAAACTCCACAACTCCCCTGGTCAGCCCATTCCAGTGCTTTGTCACCCTCACTATGAAGAAGTTCCTTCTCACATTCATGTGAAACCTCCTATGTTCCAGTCCTATCATTAGATGACACTGAGAAGAGCCTGACTCCATCCTCCTGACACCCACCTCTCACATATTTATTAACATTAATGAGGTGACTCCTCGGTCTCCTCTAAACTAAAGACACTCAGCTGCCTCAGCCTTTCCTCCTAAGGGAGGTGTTCCACTCCCTTTATCATCTTCATGGCTCTGCGCTGGACTCCCTCCAGCAGTTCTGTGTCCTTCTTGAACTGAGGGGCCCAGAATGCTACACAATATTCCACATGCAGTCTAACCAGAGCAGAGTAGAGGGGGAAGAGAACATCTCTTGATCTGCTAACCATCCCTCTTCTGACCCACCCCAAAATGCCGTCGGCCTTCTTGGCCACAAGGGCATATTACTGGCTCATGGTCATCCTGTTGTGCACCAGGACCTCCAGGTCCCTTTCTCCTGCACTGCTCTCTAACAGACCAGTCTCCAACCTATACTGGTACCTGGGGTTATTCTTACCCAGAAGCCAGACTCCACACTTGCCCTTGCCATAGTTAATGAGATTCCCCCCCAGCTCTCCAGCCTGTCCAGGTCCCTCTGAATGGCAGCACAGCCTGCTGGGGTGTTGGCCACACCACCCAGTTTTGTGTCATCAGCAAACTTGCTGACAGTGCACCCCAATCCCTCATCCAGTCATTAATTAATAGATTGGTGAGTACTGGTCCCAGTACTGACACTTGGGGGACTCCACTAGATACAGGCCTCCCAGTAGACTCTGTCCAACACATGTTCTATGATTCTGTAAATCTAAAAGACAGATACTGTGGTCCCTTCATAACAGCATGTTTGCATTTCTGTTGTGTTCTTACGGCATCATTGCCTCCAAGACTAGAGTTCCTACTCTTTCATCAACCTGCGAGCAAGAGTTTGAAAGCTGATGTGGTTCTTTCTCCAGTCAGACTGTCAGGGGTCTGCAAACATACCTGCGTTGGATGTAAATGCTCTCATAAATGGAATCAACATTTGATTATGTTCATCAGAAAAACTTACACTGAGGCAAATCGAGGCCATTTTTTATGTTGATAGTCATCACTCAGCATTTAGCAGCTATAATAAAATACAGAGAGGCAGCCAATGTTCGCAGTGAAACGTCAGTGCAAGTCTCCCTGGATCTCTCTTGCCATGCTGGATAACTCTGCAGGAGGAGGTGGGCAAAGCCTCTGGGAGGGCTACAGTGAATACTGTGTTTAACGGGAGAAGGGAGGGGGAGCAAGCCTACTAAAGTTTTTAGTAATCTTGGCTTGAAGGGTAATTTTCTTGTCAACTCTATAATTAATGCACCATACATTACAGTAGCCCATTGTTATTCTAGGATGCCGGGATACATTTCAAACTGAATAGCTGTTTAACAAAACACTTGGCAGATTTATTACCCTTAGGTGATTCTGTCAGTCAGCATTTTTCCGTGTTTAGCCTGAAGTAGGCAGAATCAATTTTGGTATCTTTGTTGTGAGCCGCCGAGCTGTTTAAAGGAAACCACACGCACACACATGCACAGCCCCGTGGAAAACCAGGTCTTGGACTGCATCTTCATCTATTAGCAGTAAGACAAGAATTACCTGTGTAAGCTCCTCGGTGTTTTCCTTCCACAGTCAAGACATCTCCTGACACTTCTAATATCTACGGAGGGGTATTTTGTGGTCATTTTCACATAATGTCTTGAATGATCACAGAATCACAGAATGGTAGGGATTGGGTTTGCCTTTCCCTTGCTTTACAGAGCACTGACTTTTCAGCTCCAGGGAGACATCGTGTTGAATTTCCTGGTGCCAGTTCTGCAAAAGAATTAAAGGTGAGATTGAATATTTTGAATATTCAGGGGGGAAAAAAAAGCAAGCTTGGTTTAAACTTCTTATTGCAAATTATTAGGATTTCAAGGATGGAAATGTATTCTTTGTACTTTTCAGTGGGAGGAAACACAGACTGCAGGTAGAAGCTGTGGAGACCCCAGGTATGAAGATAGAGAAAAAACGTTGGCAGGTGAGAAACGGAATGTGTCGCAAGTTTGAAGCAGCAAGACATCACGTAATCACATTTTTGATGTTAAGATGCCACAATTTCCCACTTTTTAAAATTCTTTTGTGAAAAATTCTTGGATTTTTTTGTAGTTCAACTTGAAATGGAAGAGGAATCTGCTCAGCATCTCCAGTTTTTCCTCGCTGCTGCCTTTCTGTCGTATGTCTTGGTACTGTGCTTTCCAATATTTTTTCTAGTTTTGAAATTTATGAACTGCCAGGGCTGTAATTTCTTTCCTGTTTCACAATAGGGGATCTTTGCTAGAGGCTGAAAAGTCAGCAGAGAATAAAGGCAGAAGCAGGGAGGGGGAAGTCGTAGTTCCCACACCTGCTCTTAACTGATCTTCTATCAACTGGTTTAAAGGGAGGGAATTATGACTGAAAAATATCAACAAGTAGTTTCTTCCTCAAGCATTCAAATAATTTTATGATGCTCTGTTTTCACTTATAATTGAAAGAGAAAAGGAGAAAATGTGTTTTCACAGCATGCCATAGCCTAGAGAAGAGGAAGAACATTTGCAGTGAAAAGGTTCTAGATGAAAAACTTCAGTGAGCTTAAAAACATATGAGGGCACCTACTGAGCTGCCTGTGAGATCAAATCCACTTGTTGGGGAAGCCAAGGGACATTAAGTAGGCCAGGTCTACCACCGGGATATTGTTCCAATGTCAGTCATTGTCACCTCTCACCCCAGTTGGTGGCCATCTGTACTCGTCACCCCACGTGCTGCTTACTGGCACTTGTGCGCTACGTTGGCGCAGAGTCCACTGCAAGTCTGACAGCAGCACCAGACCTTCCCACGGGGAGAACCCTCTCCAAGATGACTGATTTAGGTGGCTGTAACTAAAGAGCAGCACGTTTGTATGAACATGGGCAGAGGCTGGTGGACAGCTTCTTTGGGAGTTGTTGTGAGGGATGGAGGGAGGCGTCAGGAGCTTTATTATCCTCCCTCTAGTGCCAGGTGCTCTGCCTCACCCTATTTAAGTTCCCCTGTAGCTCCACACTGGGTACATACCCAGGACAGAGTGTGTTCTGTGACACAGCCACCATAATGTCAGCTGTCCTACAGGACGGGGAGGTTTGGGGATCAGCGAGGGCTCCCGGCGTTATCTTTTCCTAACTGATGTCAGACTTTGCCCCGATGTTGCTGGTGTTAATGACAGTTCCTTGGAAAGAGTTCTAACAACTCCCCAGAACTCGGTGATTCTCTCTCTGTTACACCGGGTGAGTGCGTTGTCCCATTTAACATGCAGCAGGACAAAGTCACCAGCAGTGTTGCCTGTAGCTGGTTGAGCTATTCCTTCCTTACGCACAGGATACTCTCAGCCCAGTTTGGCAGTTGCTAACCTTAAATGGGAATTTTTTTTACAGGGGTTTTCAGAGCATTTTTGGATGGTTGTGCACTGCACAGAGCTCATTTCCTCATTTCCTGGGGAATGCTGGGGATGCATCCACATTGCCAATCCAGCCTTCCACTGGCCGCTGACTCTGCCTGCAGGTTCCAGTGCTTTGCGGTCTGGAGCAGCAATGCTGCCAGCTGAGCTAGTAAGTAAAAAAGTTGTTTTATTGAGTAAAGCTTTAGGAAATCATCTATTTTCAACCTTTGAGTAGTCCAAAATTATCTTTTTTTATTTTTCCCTACTGATGTTAACAGAAACAAAATCATAGAATCATAGAATCATCAGGGATTGGAAGGGACCTCGAAAGATCATCCAGTCCAATCCCCCTGACACAGCAGGATCACCTAGACCAAGTCTCACAGGAACACATCCAGGCGGGTTTTAAATGTCTCCAGAGGAGATACCACAACTCCCCTGGGCAGCCTGTTCCAGTGCTCCATCACCCTCACTGTGAAGAAGTTCCTTCTCATATTTATGTGGAACCTTCTCTGTTCCAGCTTACACCCATTGCTCCTTGTTCTATCACCCTTCATATATTTATAGACATTAATGAGGTCACCCCTCAGTCTCCTCCAAGCTAAAGATACTCAGCTCCCTCAGCCTTTCCTCATAACAGAGGTGCTCCACTTCCTTCATCATCCTCATTGCCCTACGCTGTACTCCCTCCATCCGTTCTGTGTCCTTCTTGAAGTGAGGGCCCCAGAACTGGACACAATACTCCAGATGTGATCTCACTAGGGCAGAGCAGAAATCATCTCAGGACAGAAAGTGCTCGCACTTCATTTGACCTTTCCATGGAGTCCTTTTCAATTTGTGGTAAAAATAGGAATAAGCAAAATACACAGAATTCCCACTCTGGTTCTTCGTGATAAAGAACTTTTTCTATCTCATTTAAATTTGAAAGAGGGATTATAGTTTTGTCTTGATACCCTGCTTTTTAGAAAAACTTCTTAAGACATTTGGGGTTTTTTTTTAATCAACAAGTGGTTTCTAGAGGTTCTACTGCCCTCCTGGTTGAGTTCCATTTGCAATCTCATGCCCTGTAAGTTGCACCCTCTAGAGCTAAGTCACAGTGTGCAACAGGTACCTAAATAATCGAGTGCTGGCTTCTGGAGCTGGTCTTTTCTCCCAAATGACTAATTATTGGACGAGAGGAAATGGCCTCAAGTTGTGTCAGAGAAGGTTTAGATTGGATACTAAGAAGCTCTTTACTAAGAGAGTGGTTGGGCACTGGAACAGCTTGTCCAGGGAGGTGGTGTAGGTGTAGTCACCATCCCTGTAGGTTTTTAAAAACAGAGTAGCTAGAGCACTTGAGGCCATGGTCTAGGGTTTAGGGAGGTGTTGGGATGAGAGCTGCACTTGATGATCTTGGAGGTCCTTTCCAGCCATGATGACTCTGTGATTCAAGCTCCTGCACTTGGAGAACAAATCCCTTGCTGGAGTGAACTGGCTTGATTGGAGTTACCCCAGACATTACTTGTCCTCCAGCACTGACACTGCAGAAAGTGTGTGTGAGCACCAAGTGAGAGCCAGGACTCAGTGAGCTTTTCCCAGAAATACCTCCACAGCTCCCAACAGGAGAGTAGCACAGCTTTCCTGAGCCAAAAACTCATCAGCTGTTGTGCAATGTGATGTGTGTCCAGGCCCTCCTTGAGTCTGTTATCTGCTTTTACACTCACAGCATCTCCTGGCAGTCAATTGTTCTACCGGAAAGTGTCCCTCGTGTCCCAGAGCTCCTGTGGTGTGGAATAGATTTGATTTTGTTCCTTGCTCACTTTTCTGTGCCATTCCTGACTTCACAGGGTTCCAGTGTAGCAGGTTGTCTCTTCAGTCCTTGAGCGTGCCTTTTAGCAAAGCAAACCTGAGCAACCTGTGATTGCTCCTTCATAATCTGCAATGAAAAAAATGGCCTCAAGTTGTGCCAGGGGAGGGCTAGGTTGGACATCAGGAAAAATGTCTTCCCTGACAGAGTGGTCAGGGGTTGGAACAGGCTGCCCAGGGAAGGGGGGAGTCTCCATCTCTGGAGGGGTTCAAACAATAAGTAGATGTGGCCTTGGGAAAAAAAGTTTAATAGGCAGAGTGGGGCTGGGTTGATGGTTCGACTGGATAATCTTGTAGGTCTCTTCCAACCTTAATGATTCTATGAAAACACAGCTCAAATCCTTCAGAACATGCTGAATACACAGTTGGGTCCAGTGTGCTCAATACTAATGGAGATATTTTCAAAGTCTTCCAAGGGAGACAGATCCCATCTGTCCTCTGAAAACCCTCTTCCACCCCTTTTCCCCCAGTACTCTCCACGTTTGATTTGATGCTCATCTACACAATGATAGTTGCCAAACAGTTTGACTCTCTGCACTGTGTGAGCTATTCCTAGCCCCTCACAGCTGGTGGTGGTTTGACATATTCTTAGTAAAACTTATAGTGCTAAGGATTTCACAGATGGCATTTCACCTGTTCCTGTTAGAAGGCTGTGCTGGTGGTTAATTATCCCAGCAGCATATGTCTCACTGTCCAGTCAAGTGTGCCCAGCTCCAGCTCCAGGCATTGGATCAAATGAAACTTTTGCTTCTCAGATTAAATCACTCTGTACTGTGAGGGTCTCTCCCTAGTCAGATCAATTGGAGTGACCTACCCGTCCTCTTTTTGTTAAGCTCAGGAGATTGATCTTCCTTCAGAGTATGTCACTCATCAGAGCTGTGTCGGTACAGACATCTGCAGCAGGACTGGTGCAATCCTCAGCAGCAGGAGGGTTTTGCCTGTTGCTCAGTAAGCGCTGCTCTCCCTCCCTGAGCTCCTGTGTCAGACAGCAGAAGAAAACATGTACTTCACCCAGTAGTGTTTGTGTACTGAGGAAGAGTTAACCCCTGATGCCAGACTGTAAAGGAACAGCTCAAGTCCGGGTGCACGTTACCCTCTGCTATCTCTCTTTTGGGAGCAGTAGCTCTCAAGGGCAGGCTGTTTTACAGTTACATTTGCCAGAACCCCAAACTGGCCTGCGAGCAGTGCTAAGCCAAAGCAGCTGCACTGGTCCCACCAGCTTTGCTGTCAGGTAGCACTGACCTGCCTCACAGTGTATCTTGAGGTAGAGGTTTCCTAGACTTCACACAATTCTTGTAGGTTTTTTCGCATGTTCTGACGTGACAAGCCCTGCAGCAGGGCACCTAGTGACATGATGAGAGGGCAGAGCCTGAAGCTGCCAGGGGAGGAAAGGGTGATCAGACCCTGGAATGGACAGCCCAGGGCAGTGGTGGAATCCTCATCCCCAGGCGTGTTTAACGACAGACTGGCTGTGGCCCCTAGTGCCCTGGTCTGGCTGATGTGGCGTCAGGTCCTGGGCTGGGCTGGATGAGCTCGGAGGTCTTTTCCACTGCAGCACTGTCTATACTGGCAATACTGACCCACAGAAGAAGACCACATGCCAACTGTTTGAAGTTGTCACTCTCTGGAGCAGGGGGGTGACCAAGAGACCTCCGCAAGTCCTGGCCAGCCTGAAGTTACTCTGTGATGTCACTATTTTACACAACTTCACCTCTACAAGGAAATCAGTCCAGTGTCCTGGCCAGTTTTTCAATGGAAAATGTGAAGCTGATGCTCTACTTTGGTTTAGACCTGCATTTTCATTACTTGCTATTGGAACTGTATGATCATAACTACATCTGTTCTACTGTGCTTTTTCCTGAAGGGGAAGTTCTCCTATAGACTTCTCAAATAGACAACACAGGTAGGGTTGTTTCATAGAATCATAGAATCATTAGGGATTGGAAGGGACCTCGAAAGATCATCCAATCCAATCCCCCTGACACAGCAGGATCACCTAGACCAAGTCTCACAGGAACACATCCAGGCGAGTTTTAAACTTCTCCAGAGAAGGAGACTCCCCTGGTCATAACTCCCATAACTCCCCTGGGCAGCCTGTTCCAGTGCTTCATCACCCTCACTGTGAAGAAGTTCCTTCTCATATCGATGTGGAACCTCCTATGTTCCAGCTTACACCCATTGCCCCTTGTCCTATCACTAGATGACATAGAGAAGATCCTGGCTCCATTCTCCTGACACCCACCCCTCACATATTTATAGACATTAATGAGGTCACCCCTCAGTCTCTTCTTCTCCAAGCTAAAGAGAGCCAGCTCCCTCAGCCTCACCTCATAAGGGAGGTGCTCCACTTCCTTCATCATCCTCTTTGCCCTACGCTGGACTCCCTGCAGCAGCTCAGTGTCCTTGAAGTGAGGGGCCCAGAACTAGACACAATACTTGAGATGTGGTCTCACCAGGGCAGAGTAGAGGGGGAGAAGAACCAGTTCTGTTTACCAGTCATCTTTTAAAACGAACGTAAAGATTTATCCAAATCTGTCGAGCTTTACCCATGAGGAGAGAGCCCATTTCGTGTTTATTCAGCTGGCATTGCTTAAGTGGATGAGCATTAAGCTTGTTTTCCAGACTGAAGAAAACTCACCCAAAGAACTCAGACGGCAAATTTCTTTTTGCGCTGCAATAGATGTGCGTGTGAACTAGTAAAACCCCCTTCTCTCGCTTTAACTAAGCAGGATAAATCCTTTTACTTGCATTTTATTTTATATCCTTCCACTTGCTCTGTACCTCCAGGCAGCCATCCAGTGTAAAACGATGGCCAGAAGTAAAGAAATAAAACACCAGGCCCACATTTGCTCTCTGATTATTCCCATGCAGGTGCTGCTAGAATGAAGTCTTCTCTGTCCCTTCAAGAAGATCTCTTTCTTACTCCGCAAGCACTGTCTCTGCCGGAGCATTGTCTGAGCTATTTTCATAATTCATAATTATCTTGGTTCTTAAAAATTTAGACAAACATTTAAAAGCATGATCCAATCTTGCCTGATTGCCACCACATTGTGTTTGAAGTAATTACCATTCATTTGGCTTTTGAGGCTGTTGAATGAATTTTCCACATGAGATTCCTTAATTTGTACATATTTTATTGCTATAAAATAGGTATTGGCAAGCTGCCTAAACTGCAGCGAAGGCCTTTAATTCCTATCCCTATGTGATGAGGCAAATTAAGTGTGAGTAGGGAGGTGTAAGATAGATGCTTCCAAAGGCAGTTTGTTGACGTTTCCAAATTCTCCTTACACAGGTGCAGACACACAGGTAGAGCTGAGGCAGCTTAGTTCTGCACTAAAGAGCCCAAAATGGTTCGTTTTCATACAAGAAAGATAATGTTCCTTTTCAGTAGTAAAAGCTCTCTCTTTGTATCCTTGAGCTATTATCCCCAAGAGAAAATGTACTCTGCTTGAAGAGGTTATTAGTGCCTTTGTGCTGGTTTCCTGCAGACTAAGGAAAACCTCCAAGAATATTAATCCTCCCTGGCCTGTGCATCTATTCGCTTACGGCTGAGCAGGTCTCCCTGGCTACAGGGAGATTTCAGAATCATAGAATCATCAAGGTTGGAAAAGATCTACCAGATCATCCAGTCCAAACATCAACCCAATCCCACCCTGCCCAATAAATCATGGGCCACTTGTGGCCTAGGGCCACATCTCCTCATTTTTTGAACCCTCCAGGGATGGTGACTCCCCCCAACCTGAGCAGCCAGTTTCAACCCCTGACCATTCTGTCAGGGAAGAAATTTTTCCTGACGTCCAAGCTAACCCTGTCCTGGCACAACTTGAGGCTGTTTCTTCTTCTTCTACCACTTGGCAATTTGGGAGAAGTGACTGACCCACCTCTCTACACCCTCTCTTCAAGTAGCTGTAGACAGCAATAAGATCTCCCCTCGGCCTCCTTTCTCCAGGCTAAGCAGCTCCAACTCCCTCAGCTGCTCCCCATCAGACCTGTCCTCCAGGCCTTTCACCAGCATCATTGCCCTTCTTTGTACTTGCCCCAGCACCTCAATGTCCTTCTTGTATTGAGGTGCCCAAAACTGAACTAAATACTCAAGATGAGGCCCCACTATGTCCCAGTACAGTAGGATGATCACTTGTCTAGTGCTGCTGGACATGGAGGTGTCCGGCTGTCCTGAAATACCCATGGTTATGTGCAGCTAAAATAAGAGAAGACCAGCTCTGTTCCCCACGCTCCTGGGGACACAGTAAGAGACTGTAGGGGCCTCCTTTCCCATGGGGCTCTTTCCCATCATTAAGTGGAAGCTCTACTGATATCCTTATTCTCATCCTCTGGGTGTTTTTATAAGGAGTCTTCCAGTTGGTTTAAATATTGGAATATGAGAAGAAGAGAGCAAACTGCCCTCAAACTGTGTGGTGTTCAGAGCTGTGTTTTCCTAAACAATATCTCCTAAATAGAAATTTAGGAGATAATCTGATGTTATCAAAGAGAAAAAAGAAGAAAGTTGGTTCCTTTTGTATTTTGTTTCCTTTAAAGAATGATGGGAAAGTTGGTGAGTTTCCCTGTTTCCGTATCAGGGAGCTTCAGGTACAGCGTTAACGGAATCACAGAATCACACAGAATCATAGAATCATCAGGGATTGGAAGGGACCTCGAAAGATCATCCAGTCCAATTCCCCTGCCACAGCAGGATCACCTAGAGCAAGTCGCACAGGAACACATCCAGGCAGGTTTTAAACGTCTCCAGAGAAGACTCCACAACCCCCCTGGCAGCCTGTTCCAGTGCTCTGTCATCCTCACCATGCAGAAGTTCCTTCTGATATTTATACGGAACCTTCTGTGTTCCAGCTCACACCCATTGCCCCTCGGTCAGGTCAAGTCGCATAGGAACACGGCCAGGCGGGTTTTAAACGTCTCCAGAGAAGGAGACTCCAAAACCTCTCTGGACAGCCCATTCCAGTGCTCTGTCACAATCACTGTGGAGAAGTTCCTTCTCATGCTTATGTGGAACCTCCTCTGTTCCAGCTTACACCCATTGCCCCTTGTCCTATCATGGGGTGCCACTGAGCAGAGCCTTGCTCCATCTTCCCTTTCCATATTTATAAACATTAATGGTGTCACCCCACAGTCTCCTCCAAGCGAAAGAGACCCAGCTCCCTCAGATTTTCCTCATAAGGGAGGTGTTCCACTCCCTTCATCACCTTTGTGGCTCTGCACTGGACTCTCCCCAACAGTTCTGTGTCCTTCTGGAACTGAGGGGCCCAGAACTGGACACAGTATTCCAGATGTGGTCTCACCAGGGCAGAGTAGAGGCGGAGGAAGGAAATGACAGACTAGAAGTACCTGGCATATGCTTTTGTACAGGCACCATCGGTACAGGATTCTGCCCAAATAACAAACTGATCCCCAGGGATGCAGCATCTCGTGTTTATGCCTCTTGTAAATTAAACAGAGAGATGGTGAAGGCTTTGGATTACACTAATGAGGGCTTGTTGATAATCAGGTATTCTGCATGAAATCAAGCCTTGCTTCATGGAGACACAGGAGCTCCTGAAATACTCAGCTTGTTAAAAAATCTGCTAATTGTTTTAATCTGAAACAAGAGGGTTACAAACTGAGGGATGCAGGAACACCAGGGCTTGGGCAGAGAGAATTGTAGAGATTGGTGTGAAGATGGAGTGTTCCTTGTGGTTATGTTGGGATGAGTTAGACACAAAAGTGTTGGGGTACCCAGCTGGCTCAGTTGGTAGAGTATGGGACTCTGAATCCCAGGGTTTGTGGGTTTGAGCCCCATGTAGGACATGCTGTAGGCTTACCCTGCTCCAGCAGCAGGGGTTGGGCTTAGATGACCTTTTGAGGTCCCATCCAACCTGTAACAGTCTGTGATTCTGTGATACCCCGTTTCTGGCTGACTTGCTGAGGTCAGTACAGTGAAGGAGCTTAAAAGCTTTGTTGAACTTAAGGACCAGATTTGCAACCTCAGATTTAAAAACTACATTCAGAATAAGAAATGGGGCTGATATTTGACCTCACAGAGAACAGGACATCTTCTTCCCTCCCCTCCCCCCACCCCGGTCTATCCAGCCTAACCTGGCTGCTAAAGAACCTTCCATCTTGCTCATACTAAACCTTTCTTTACCTGCTTGCAACTCTCATGCCTTGGCCTTTGCAGTTGGTTTTCACTGTGCAGTCTCTTGCTGGTGTGGGAGGAGCTTTGTGGACACATTTGGCTGTTCTGACCATCTCAGTGCTGATTCAGACCAACTGTTGATGAAGACATCTTCATGGGATGTTGTGTGGAGGAGACTCAAGGATGCAGGCTCTTCCAAGGTTGATGTTTCAGTGCTCTGTTCCTCTAGGGGTTCTAAGCAGCCTGTGATTCATTTCCTTGCAAACAGCAGATACCAGCACCCTGAACACAACAGGAGGTAAAAAGGCCCGAGATTTTGCTTTGGTTTCTCAGCTAATGGCAGGTGGGATTCAGAAGCTGATGCTTCTCTTTCACTTGCAGCCCCAGAAGTAGCTTCACGGTGGCTAGTTCCTGCGTTGCTGCACTGTGCAGTGTTGTAGGCAGAGACATGTGCTGAGACAGGCACCTTCTTGTACCCACATGGCAGAGAAAATCAAAAGACAAGGTCACGCAGTGTAGCAGGAAGCACCAGCATCAGACTGTCAAGTTAATGGACCCTCATTCTCTGTGATCTCTTCGTCTGGGAATATTCATAGCACCTTTGATGATCCTTTACTGAGACTGGGAATCCCAGAGAGGGCAAATGCTCTGTTTTATTATGGCAATACATAACTTAATTTTGAGGCAGATCACAGACTTGTGTCTGACATTTCTACCTTTCAACTGTTGCAAGGTTTTCTGCAAACAGTGAAGGGAAGAGAAGAAGACAAAGCGCCCATGTTAAATGTTAATGCGCTTCTCTTCTCCCTCCGGAGGTAGATCTCAATAAAATGTGTAACAGTCTTGAATCTTGTTTCAATACATTTTTATGTGAAAACATATGAAGTAGAGTCTGAAAGGACAAAAGAAAATTCTCATTTGTCCTTTAGGCAAAGCTTTTTAAGCGTTCATACATAAAATATGATTGAGAATACCGGTGGCATTTCCACGGCAGTCAAAAACAAGGTTCAAAATGTCCTGGATTATCCAAAAAGCAGGAGTTTCATTCTCAGATTCTTTGTTAAAACCTTGCAAACGGTGCAGCATGCAGTGCTGCTGGATAAAAACTCATTCACCTGAAGAGCAAATTCAGTTTGGGCAGTGCTGGCTGTGAAAGTTACATCACTCCAGGGTGTTGATGGGACCATGTCCTGGTTTCTTGGTGGTCTTTGTCTTCTAGAAAGCAGACAAATGTATAGATTTACTAATCAGGTGAGTTTCTGCCTTAATTGAAAGTTCTTAGGAACAGCCTTTACATAGAATCATTAAGGTTGGAAGAGACCTCCAAGATCACCAAGTCCAACCACCAACCCAGCCCCACCCTGCCCACTAAACCCTGTTCCCTAGGGCCACACCTACTTGTCCTGTGAACCCCTCCCAGGGATGGTAACTCCCCTCTCTCCTTGGGCAGCCTGTTCCAACCCCTGACCACTCTGTCAGGGAAGAGATTTTCCCTGATTCCCAGCCTAAAACTCCCCTGGTACAACTTGAGGTCATTTCCTGAGAACCCATTTCTGTAAATGGTCTTACAAATGGTCCCTGGGTCTGGAATCCATCAAGTTGTCTCTTCCTGCCTCTACTGCTGTTACTAGTCTTTAGGTCAGCCGAAGGGTCTTCTAGCAAAGCAGCCCTTGTGTGGTTAACAGTTTATTCACAGTCTGGTTTCATCAAGCACTAGCCCTGAGTTCAGGCTGCAGTGAACTGAGCTGGAAACGAAGGACTTGTTCCTGTGCGATTTGATCTAGGTGATCCTGCTGTGGCAGGGGCATTGTACTGGATGACCCTTCGAGGATTCTTCCAGTCCCTAATGTTCTGTGATCCTCTGACTTTCTGTCCTCCTGCTTGGAAAAATAATTCTTCTGGTTCTAGAAGCAGCAATGCTCCATCAGAGGAGGCTGTGGTGAAGAAAACAGTGCAGGTCAACTTGGGAATATGCATGTACGAAGAGAAAAACATCATTTGTATTTCAGCCCCTGTGCTTTGGTGTGGGAAGCACCTCTTGCTGTTCCATTGCTGCTCTTTCATGGCTTTGGCCAGTGGTGAAGTTGTGCAGAAGTGGATATTGCTCTGGTTTCTGCCCTGTCCTGGGTGCAAGTGGAAGAATCTGCTTCCAGCTCACCCTGCTGATGAGGGCTTGTGTTCCAGCTCACTCAGTGTAACCAAGCTGTGGTCATGGTTGCTTCATAGAATCATTAGGGATTGGAAGGGACCTCGAAATATCATCTAGTCAAATCCCCCTGCCTCAGCAGGATCACCGACACCAAGTCACACAGGAACATATCCAAGCGGGTCTTAAACATCTCCAGTGAAGAAGAGTCCACAACTCCCTTGGGCAGCCTGTTCCAGTGCTCCGTCATGCTCACTGGGAAGAAGTGCCTTCAGATATTTATACAGAACTTCCTATGTTCCAGCTTACACCCATTGCCCCTTGTCCTATCACTAGATGACATTGAGAAGAGCCTGGCTCCATTCTCCTGACACCCACCCCTCACATATTTATAGACATTAATGAGGTGACCCCTCAGTCTTCTCCAACCTAAAGAGACCCAGCTCCCTTAGCCTCTCCTCATAAGGGAGGTGCTCCACTTCATTCATCATCCTTGTTGCTCTATGCTGGACTCCTTCCGCCAGCTCTGTGCCCTTCTTTAAGTGAGGGACCCAGAACTGGACACAATACTCCAGATGTGGTCTCACCAGGGCAGAGTAGAGAGGGAGAAGAACCTCTCTTGATCTGCTAACCACCCCTCTTCTAATCCACCCCAGGATGCTGTTGGCCCTCTTGGCCACAAGAGCACATTGCTGGCTCATTGTCATCCTGCTGTCCACCAGGACCCCCAGGTCCCTTTCCCCTACACTACTTTCCAACAGATCAGTCCCCAGCCTATACTGGTACCTGGGGCTGTTCTTGCCCAGATGCAAGACTCTGCACTTACCCTTGTTATACCTCATTACATTTCTCTCTGCCCAGCTCTCCAGCCTGTCCAGATCTCACTGAATGGCAGCACAGTCTGCAGGGGTGTCAGTGACACCACCCAGCTTTGTGTCATCAGCAAACTTGCTGACAGTGCATGCCAATCCCTCATCCAAGTCATCAATGAATAGATTGAACAGGACCGGTCCCAGCACCGATCCCCGGGGCACTTCACTAGGTACCGGCCTCCAGCCAGACTGTCCCATTGACTGCTACTCTCTGGCTTCTGTCCTTCAGCCAGTTCACAATCCACCTCGCTACCCAATCATTCAAGTTTACCTTAGCCTGCAGCCAGGAAGAAAGTTCAGTCCAGCTGATTTATCAAAGAATCTCAAGAAATTTTTCTTTCTATTTATCTGTTGTGTTGCTTTTCCCTGACTTACTCAGCCCTGTGAGTGACTGAGCCCCCAAAGTCACTACTACAGGCAGGAGATGCTGTGAGCAAGATGCTGGAGTGCCTTCAGGTAATGCAAAATATCTCAGCTTTGAGTCTTTTTTCCCCATGTAGATCTTCACAGTCCTTCCTGGGGCACTGTTGGTTAGAGTGCAAGTCTTGTGTGTGCACATTTCACCACTGATGTTGGCAGGATGTGTTTGCAGTGAGGCTTCTTTTGACTGAGAAACCAGTACAGAGACTTTGCAGCAACTAGAGGGGTTTGTGAGGAACACCTGTAGCTTGTGGCAAACCAGCTCTCCAGAAAAAAAGAGCTTAACTTGGATCTTAACTGCAGTTCACAGCCTGCCTGGATGAAAGAAGAACTTGCTGGATGGAGAAACCCCCCTTTAGAAGTCTGTCCTGACTTCACAGGGGTAATGCCTTATATGCCCAGGTTCCTGTTTAAGATTTTATTTTGAATAATTTTTACCCTGTTGTCATCATGGTATCGTAATTTCTGCTCTGTAGCAGTAGCTGTTTATTTTGACATTTTATCTGCTTTTATTTATTTTTATATTATTTGCAATCCAAACTGACCTTTTTGCTACATAACCACTTGAAAAAGAGATGTCCTGCTCACATAAGTAGTGCCTCGAGAGAAGGGCAGTCCTGCATAATTTCCTGTCCTCTCATAGAAAGCCTTCAGATTGGAAAACTGGGGAATATTACTTTCTGGCCCTGCACACTCTCCTGGGTAGAAAGGTCCTGGAACACAATTTATTGTAAAACACACAGTGGTTACAGAGCTAGCACAGTCAATGATATTCCTTTTATTACCACTCAGATGAGAACACAAAATGACATTGGAAAGCAGTGAACTCACCAGAAGGGCAGAGAAAGCCATTAAATTCAACACGCATCATATTTCATAATCAGAATCCTGCAGTCAGAGCTGACACCACTGAATGAGTTTGTTGCAGTCATGATAATATAAAACCTGCTGCATCTGCTTCCCTTGGCACTTTTCTTTGTAGACCCTTGCAGCGTACGGGCTATTAATCATCAGTAGCCAGGGACACTGCAGACCAATGCACTTTGTATTGCATAAATTGAAAATGCATCACTATTAGAGAGAAAACTGCCTTCTGTACATCTCTATTTAGATAAGCAGTTTCCTGAAGGGCTGCCATGCTGTTATGGCTAACCACTTAATTGGAGTTCTCTCCACAGCCTAGGAATTGGGGCTGGGGGAAAGTAGCGCAGTGCCTTTGGTGGTGGGCATGAAAACACGGCAGGGAGAGTCTGCCTTTTCTTACCTAGCAAACCACACAGGGCTCTGGCAGGACTGCTGTAAACTGCACTGTGTCATTTCACCTCCCTAAATTACCTTCATAAGTGAGAGGGCTGCATGTAACTGGGAGTGGGAGATGGATGTTGTGCAACGTGGGCATTAATGAATTTTCAGTAGGTGACAGGAACCACAGACAGCCAGAGAAGCGGTGTTGCCTTCCCCTCCATGAGCTCTGCTCACAGAAGAGGGTAAGCAAAGCCACAGGACAGGAAAGTTTTAGTGGCAACCTGAGAAACTTCAAACTCAGCATTTGGAATTGCTCTTCTTAAAGAGACGCATTTGACTACAGCAGCATTTGTCCAGGTTTTGTATGTAAAGAGGAAAGATCATTAATAATGAAAATCATAGAATCATTAAGGTTGGAGGAGACCTCCAAGATCATCCAGTCCAACCATCAACGTTCTCTAGAAAGCTTCATGTCCAACCACAACCAAAACTATTCCTGTCTTCCTTGATCCAGACAGCTCAGAGAATCTCTTGCCATTCAGATGCTACATCCAAAGAACTTGCTGTGGGGAGATTTTGCTGGGGAAGTGTCAGTGAGGCTGTTTTGGCAGAGCTGGAGGACACAGACTGCCAAGGCTATTAAGATAAAAAGATGTCACTGTACTGATTAAAGGATGAAGAAAGGACAGTCAGGCTCTAGCCCACAACTGCCATCTTTGCTTTGTCTGCATGTTAACAGGGAGACACGGGAGTGGTGGCCAGCACCTGAGTTGGGCAGTGCTCATAGAATCATTAGGGATTGCAAGTGACCTCGAAAGATCATCCAGTCCAATCCCCCTGCCACAGCAGAATCACCTAGACTAAGTCACACAGGAACACATCCAGGCGGGTTTTAAATGTCTTCAGAGAAGGAGACTCCACAACCCCCCTGGGCAGCCTGTTCCAGTGCTCCATTACGCTCACTGTGAAGAAGTTCCTTCTCATACTGATATGGAACCTCCTGTGTTCCAGCTTACACCCATTGCCCCTTGGCCTATCACCAGATGACACTGAGAAGAGCCTGGCTCCATCCTCCTGACACCCACCCTTCACATTTTTATAGCCATTAATGAGGTCACCCCTCAGTCTCCTCTTTTCCAAGCTCAAGAGACCCAGCTCCCTCAGCCTCTCCTCATAAGGGAGGTGTTCTACTTCCTCATCATCTTCATGACTCTACGCTGGACACCTTCCAGCAGCTCTGTGTCCTTCTTGAAGTGAGGGGCCCACAACTGGACACAATACTCCATACGTGGTCTCACTAGTGCAAAGAAGAGGGGGAGAAGAACCTGTCTTGATCTGCTAACCACCTCCATTCTGATCTGCCCCAGGATGCTGTTGTCCCTCTTGGCCACAAGAGCACATTGCTGGCTCACGGTCATCCTGCTGTCCACCAGGACTCCCAGTCCCTTTCTCCTACACTGCTCTCCAAGAGGTCAGTCCCCAACCTATACTGGTACCTGGGGTTGTTCTTGCCCAGATGCAAGACTCTCCCCTTACTCTTCTCATGATACAACTGATGGTCACAGGCTTAATTGTCCGTAAGGCACAAATTCCCAGCCCCTAACAAAGCAGAGATAGAGATATAGAGGCCTCTGCATGAGAGAAGGAAAGGGGGCATTGTAAAGCCAATCCTAGAATTGCACCCAGCAAGTGTCATCCTCTTTTAAGTTCTACCAGTTTATACCTTTTAACAAGGACATAATCCCGCTGCACCTTGGGCTGATCTAAACCCAGGCTGCTGTTGTCCTGCTGAACCCTCCCAGTGTGCTCCTACACGCTTTTGCACCACTCTGCATGGTTGGGGTTAAACTGGTTTTTGCTCTATTCGGGTTCAGCTGAATTAGCTCCTGGAGCTGGCTGGAGGAGTTGTGTATGTGACAGCGGTGCCCAAAGAGGACCAGCAATAAGGCCGGCACTTTACTGCAATAAGTACAATTCAGTTTAAAGTTTGATCGCTGGGTCGCTGGCAGGTAATAGGGTTGGAGAGGTCACTTAACACAGGAGTTATGAAGGAGAACAGTGTCTTTACAAGGGGTGATGGTTTGCCTCTGCGGAGAGAGCATTACGAATTGAACTCTGAAGAAATCTAAAATTAGATCTGCTCAGTTAAAAAAACCCCAACAAACCACTCAGAAGCTGGCTAGTTGCCTTCATCTTGCAGCTAATGAGGATTTCATTTCATTCTAGGTGAGCTGGTGGTGTGTTGCATCCAGCTCTAATTGTTGGCTGTGCAGCGAAGCAGTCGACTGATTTACGACGAAGAACATATTACCGTCTTTAAGTGGAGGCAACAAAGAACCTGGTGGTTTCCTGTGTTGTGATCACAGGAGGGGAGAAATACTGCACTTGCCTGAGTTGAGGACTGGAGCAGGACAGGTGAGAAGTTTGATCGTGGGACTGAGGTATTTAGTTCCTGTATGTTAATGCTACCTATGAAAAAATGCAGACGTTGATCTAGGAAGCTTTTGTCTGGTTTCTGTTTATCCCAAAGGACTCTGAAGCCTTGAGAGGTCTGATCTTAAAAAATTAGTAGTTACAATAACACCACTCAGGTTATGAAAATGACTTGTTGAAGAAGAAGCAGCACTGTCTGCTCAGAGTATTGCTGCTGCTCACTGTTGGTTTCTACAAAATGACCTGTTAAAAGATATTGATGGCTTTCCTTTTAAAAAAGAAACAAACAAAACCCCCAAATGCACAGAGTCATCTTTCAAAGGACCTCTGCTGAAATTCTAGCTTTGAGCACAGGCTGTTTTGTGAAAAACAATAACATGAAGGCATGGAAATATCTTGTTGGAATAACTAAATTATGCAGAGGTTTCCTAAATAATTCAACAGATACAGTAAACAAAAATTATGACTTCTTTCAGAACACCCTCCCCTTGCTGGCGTTTTGTTGCTCTGCTAGCAGATAGGGCTTCTGCGTTTGGAGGCTTTAATTTGAACTACACAGGATCCTGCCCTTGCTCAGAGCAGTGCTGCAGATGCAGAGTGATGTCCGAAAAGCCCACTGAGATGTTGTGCCAGCATCCTGCCAAGTGCCTTCTGTAAACTGAGGTAGCTGTAGCCAATATCCCAGCCTTTTCAGTAGAACTATTATTACTGTTATAAACTCTTCTGTATCAGCCAGCAAGCATGGCTTTGAAAACAAGGTCATAGAAATCACGGAATCATAGAATCATTCAGGTTGGAAAAGACCCCTGGGACCATTGAGTGCAACCATCAACCCTACTCTACAAATTCACCCCTAAACCAGATCCCCCAACACTACATCTAAGTGACTTTTAAACACATCCAGGGATGGTGACTCGACCACTATCCTGGGCAGCCCATTCCAGTGCCTAAATGCTCTTTCCGTGAAGAATTTCTCTCATCATTTTCTTAGTTATCAGCGTGATGTGGGGTTAAAACAGGCAACCTCACCAGAAAAAAACCTCAAAGCCCCATGGTGCGAAAAACATCACAGATTTCTTGTGTCCTAATTCCTTTAGATGAATTTCTGAGGGTCAACAAAGCTTTTTTTCATGATTTGGTTTCACTTGGGGTGTTCCATCCCCTGGTTCAGTCTGCTGATAGGTTTGTGTCAATATTATTTGTTAATTGGCTTTGACCTGTTGCCATTGCTCCACACAACTGTATTTTCACAGGACATTAGGGATTGGAAGGGACCTCCAAAGATCATCCAGTTCAATCTCCCCTGCCACAGCAGGATCACCTAGATCAGGTTGCACAGGAACATATCCAGGCGGGTTTTAAACGTCTCCAGAGAAGGAGACTCCATCAATTTAAGCACTTCCTTTAGTGCTTAAAGCCCAGGAAGGGCTTAATTTGTGTAATTACTTTGCTCCTTCACTGTTTGTAGAGGGAAGTTCCGAATCACACTTACACTGCTGTAAGACTTTGCAACAGGTAGAATAAGTTACTGCAGCAAAGTCAGGTTTCACATTGATTCAGTCCTTGGAGGGAAGCTGGAATTAAGACCAGAAGTAAATGAGGCCTCACTGATTTAGCACACAGTGCCTCCAACGTGTTAACCAGTTAGTGTGATTTATGTTTCCTTCTTCACACACACCTTCCATAAAAGAAAATCTCATCAGGATGTGAAGTTACGCTGCATCCATTGCTTTGGTTCTAGCAAATAGCTTCAATTTCTTATTTTATGTGAAAGAAAAGCCAAGCAAAGCAAATTACAAAATATTTCAATTAAAGATGAGGTTGACCCGTAGTGCAGTGCTGTGTGTTTTATTCCCTGCATTTCAGACTATTAGCAGCATTCCACGTTGGAAATATGATTGTAGTAGCTCCTACCTACCAAAAGCCAATACTCTTAGGAGAGGGAACGGGTAGGAACCTGTGTTTTTATAGTTTGGGAACACAGGAAAATGAGCTGAGCAGACAAACAGTGGGTCAGAGCCAGAATAGAAATTGGCTTTCCTTGCCCATTCCAAATGCTAAACCCCATAACCTGGGTATATTGATTGGTAGCCTGCTGAATACGAGCCAGCAATGTGCCCAGGTGGCCAAGAGAGCCAATGGCATCCTGGCCTGCATCAGGAATAGTGTCGTTAGTAAGTACAGAGAAATATTTTTGCCCCAGTAGTCAGCACTGGTGAGGCCAGTGCATTTTGAGTACTGTGTTCAGTTTTGGGCTCTTCTCTGGAGATGTTAAAAACCTTCCTGGACATATTCCTGTGTGACTTGATCTAGGGGATCCTGCTGTTGCAGGGAGATTGGACTGGATGATCTTTTGAGATCCCTTCCAATCCCCAATGTTCTGTGATTCAGAGTTGAAGATGTTTTCCAAAGAATCAGAGTCAATCCAGAGAAGTTTGTCCTTTTCCAGCAAGGCTTTATCAGCTCGTCTGGTCTTACTAGGAGATGCCACTGTCCTAAGTTCTTTGTGGGACAATCGTATGTATTTTTTTTATTTTATTTGGAAGGCAGCAAGAGATCTTGATGGGACACAATAATGCTGTCAGCAAGATCTGCTGGTGTGATGGGCAGTTATATTCAGTTATAGTCCTGGAAGTGAGAACTGCAGATGAGAGTTTCTTTTCCTTAGGTTGGTTTCTGAACCTTCACATGTAGCTGATTTGAAAGAAATTCCAGATCCTCTCAGGATTAACAAACAGAGAAGCTTCTGTCCCACTGTCTCCAGTAAAAGGCCAAGGTTCCATCCCCTTAGCAGCAAGCCTGGCAAAAGCCCAAATCCAGTATCAGGTGGCTTCAGGGTCTCTCCGCTCAGTTGGTGAAGCCTCTTGCAGAGGTGCTGTGCTATCTGTGTTCCACATTCTGTGATTCTGTGCGATTTGCACTGTGGTGAGAGCAGCACGGGCTGTGTAACACCATTCACCTGCCCAAGGCTACCTTACAGGGACATGTTCTGTAGGTGGTGAAACTACACATGAATTTTACTTCACTGTCTGTGCTGGACTAAACTGTAGAAGAATGAACTCAGTGTCACCTCCCTGTTAAAGAGGAGGAGCTGAGCCTGAGCCTCCTCTGCTCAGCTGGAAGCAAGATCAGCAGGAACTGCCTGTGCTTGTAACACTGGTACCAGCCTGGTGTTTTACACACTCAGGAGATCTCAGTGTGGACGACACAGCAAAGTCATCACTGCTGATCTCCTCCTTTACTCTGCTCTTGTGAGACCCCACCTCAAATACTGCATCCAATTCTGGTGTCCCCAACATCAGAAAGACAGACAACAGTTGGAGTGAGTCCAGAGGAGGCCACAAGTATAATCCAAGGGCTGGAGCACCTTTGCTGTGAGGACAGGCTGAGGGAGCTGGGGTTGTTCAGCCTAGGAAAGAGAAGTCTCTGGGGAAGCCTTAGAGCTACCTTCTGGTACCTGAAGGGAACCTACAGGAAGGCTGCAGAGGGACTTTTCCCAAGGAGATCCAGTGATAGGACAAGGGGAAATGGTTTGAAAATGAAGAAGAGAAGGTTCAGACTGTATCTTAGGAAGAAGTTCTTCAGTGCAAGAGTGGAGAGACTGTGGAATTGATTGCCCAGAGAGGCTGTGGCTGCCCCCTCCCTGGAGGTATTCAAGGCCAGGTTGGATGGGGCCTTCAGCAACCAAGTCTGGTTGAGAGGTGTCGCTGCCCCTGGCAGGGGATTGCAGTAGATGAGCTCTGAGGTCCCTTCCAACCTGAGCCAGTCTGTGATCTGCCTGGTAACTGTATTTCTAGGCTTCTGTTAAGGGAATCCTTCCTCCTCGTGCCACTGGGAACTTGGCACACTAAGAGATTTCCTTACAGACTTCAGTTGTGCATCCTGATGGCTTCCTGATGGCAGATGGACATGACAGCTCCCTTGACTTGGCAGTAAGCTGGTATTTTCACCAGGGGGAAAACACAGTTTTGAAGTCACCTAGTTATTTTTGTTAAACGACACCTTCAAGATTGATTACTGACTTCTGGAAGCTGTTGTCATTGGAGCTGGATGAAAACTGCAGTTACCAAAGTCTGGCACCTCTGTCTGTTCGAATTCAAGCAGAGCTTTGGAAAGGTTTCCTTAAAAGCAGAAAACATGAAAGAAATTCTCTAGAGATATTGTCAAAACTTGAAATCTGAAGTAGTCTGTCATAAGGCAGGAAATTCTGTTCATGTTGAGGAAATGTTAAAATTAATAATTAAAAAAGCTCCCTAAGTGCAAGAGTGTTTCTTTCATAGATTTAACTATCAGGGCATCTCACTGCGGAATGTAAACTTGTACTTTCTCGTGTCATTCAAAAGCAGACATTTATTGAAAACATACACGTTATGATATTTCTAGAACGCAGCGTAACCTGGAGGACGTGATGAAGCGATTTAGAAATGGGCTAAGGCAGATCACAACCCTACTCAGAGCTAAGGAATCAAGTGGGTTTACCTACTGCCCATTTACCAGTTGATTGACTGGTAGAAAACACAGCCCAGCCCCTCCAAGAGGTGGCTGTGGGCACCTCAGACACTCCAAAACACTCCTTTGGCTGCCTGGGGCAGGGAGGGTTAACCTCTCACTTCTATCTGGAGCCACTTTTTGGACGAGATCTCTGTTTATTATCTGTGCACACAGAACACAGCAGCGTTTTTCAGTAATGGAAGTGTGTTCCAGGACTACCTGTCCTGGTGTGGAATGAGTGAAGGAGAGGATCTCTTATTTCTTTGAGATGAGTAAATCCAATTTCATTTCACCTGCGGCCAACATGGACTGTCTTCACTCCCGGGGTTTTTTTTATTTTATTTTTTGTTTTCTCACTTTCACAGAATCCCAGAGTGGCTGAGGCTGAAAAAGCCCTCTGAGCTCAGCCAGCCCAGCCCAGCACCTGACATCACCACATCGGCCAGACCCGGCAACAAGGGCCACAGTCAGTCTGGCCTTAAACACCTCCAGGGACGGGGACTCCACCACTGCCCTGGGCAGTCCATTCCAGGCTCTGATCACCCTCTCCTTCCCTGGCAGCTTCAGGCCCTGCCCTCTCATCCTGGCGCTGGCTGCCTGGGAGAAGAACCTGACCCCCACCTGACTACAAGCTCCCTTCAGGGAGTTCTGTGGAGGGAGAAGGTCCCCTCGAGTCTCCTCTTTTCCAGGCTGAACACCCCTGTTTCCCTCAGCCTGTCCTCATTAGCCTTTCCCTCCAGTCCCTTCCCCAGCCTTGTTTCTCCTCTGGATCCACTCCAGCCCCTCCATCTCTGTCTTGAAGTGAGTGGCCCAGAATGGCCCCCAGCATGTGTGCGCCTGTTGCCCGAATGGAGCAATTTGGAGAGGGGATTGCAGAAGGGTTCTGTTCCACTCTTTAGTGGAATTTCAGAATGTACTTCTTAGAGGTTTCTCAGAAGAGTCTTCAGCCCTGGAGATTCAACGCAGTTCTTTAGGGTCCAGCAGTACAGAAGAGCATGCAGACTGGTCCATAAGCTCTGAGTGTAAAACGTGTGCCATTGTTTCATTCTTTGTGTTTTTCCCATGGAGCTGCTGAATGTTTTCTTTGGCAACACTGGAGACAAAAAAAAGTCCCAGAAGAAACAGCTGCCCTGTGTGCTGGAAGTTTGGGTTTGCAGCAAGATAGTGAAACAGATTCTATTGCTTCTCTCACTGGAGAAATATGAAAACAGAAGTGTGGGTCTTTATTTAGGAAGCACTTCCTCATGGATCGAAGGCTGATGAGGACAGGCTGAGGGAGACAGGGGTGTTCAGCCTGGAAAAGAGGAGACTCAGGGGGGACCTTCTCCCTCCATACAACTCCCTGAAGGGAGGTTGTAGTCACATGGGGGTCAGGCTCTTCATCCAGGCAACCAGCGCCAGGATGAGATGGCAGGGCCTGAAGCTGCCGGGGAAGAAAGGGTGATCAGACACCAGGATCGACAGCTCAGGGCAGTGGTGGAGTCCCCATCTCTGGAGATGTTTAAGGCCAGACTGACTGTGGCCCCTATTGCCCTAGTGTGTCCAATGTAGTGATGCTAGGTGCTGGGCTGGGCTGGCTGAGCTCAGAGGGCTTTTTCAGCCTCAATCATTCTGTGATTTGTAAATACTGAGCTTAGCCCATGTAATTTTCATTGTGTGATGCCAGAGACTGTTCACACTGCAGTGTAAAGGTGGAAGAGTTATCTGTAAAAGTAAAGAGAACAATTAAGGTGGGAAGGCAGAGGTCAGGAGAATCCTGAACTTAAGTGATTTATAGAAAGAGGCTGTGAGTGCTCTCTATTAGACAATAACCCCTGCAAGCACAGGTACCTGAATGTCAGGTACCTGGAACTGTGTGATTTATTTTCTTTTTCTTTAAAAAAGTTATCTGTAATCACTGACTTAGTCTGAGTGTGTCTGGTTTACTAAGTAGTAACGTGGAAGTAACCTCCAGTCCAAAAAGCGTTTTCTACCAACTAAAGAACAGATCACTACTCTAGTAGTGCTGCTAGTACTGCGCTGTAGGCATTAGGAGATGAACATTTAATACGAAAACTACAGTGACTGCTCTGAACTGGTATGAGACAGGGAGCAAAAATAAATCATAGAATCACAGAACGGCCCGGGCTGGAATGTACCTCCAAAGGTCATCTAGTCTAACACCCCTACAGTGACCAGGGACATCACACAATCAGAGAACATTAGGGATTGAAAGGGACCTTGAAATATGACCTAGTCCAATACCCCTGCCACAACAGGATCACCCAGACCAAGTCGCATAGGAACGTATCCAGGCAGGTTTTAAACATCTGCAGAGAAGGAGACTCCACAACCTCCCTGGGCAGCCCATTCCAGTGCTCCCTCACTGTGAAGAAGTTCCTTCTGATATTTATGTGGAAACTCCCATGTTCCAGCTCACACCCATTGCCCCTTGTCCTATCACTAGATGAGAAGAGCCTGGCTCCATCCTCCTGACACCCACTCTTTCCATATTTATAAACATTAATGAGGTGACCCCTCAGTCATCTATTCTCTAAGCTAAAGAGATCCAGCTCCCTCAGCCTTTCCTCGTGAGGGAGGTGTTCCACTACCTTCATCATCTTTGTTGCTCTGAGCTGGACTCTCTCTAGCAGCTCTGTGTCCTTCTTGAACTGAGGGGCCCAGAATGCGACACAATATTCCACATGCAGTCTAACCAGAGCAGAGTAGAGGGGGAAGAGAACATCTCTTGATCTGCTTACCATCCCCCTTCTGATCCACCCCAAGATGCTGTTGGCCTTCTTGGCCACAAAGGCACATTGCTGGCTCATGGTGATCCTGCTGTCCACCAGGACCCCCAGGTCCCTTTCTCCTACACTGCTCTCCAAAAGGTCAGTCCCCAACCTATAGGATCATAGGATGTTAGGGGTTGGAAGGGACCCAAGAGATCATCAAGTCCAACCCCCCTGCCGGAGCAGGACAAAACTATCTAACACAGATCACAGAGGAACGCATCCAGGTGGGCACTGGTACTTGAGGTTGTTCTTGCCCAGATGCAAGACATCGTCAACCAGATCAGGTTGCCCAGACCCTTGCCCAGCCTCACCTTGAATATATCCAGAGATGGCACCTCAACCATCTCTCTGGGAGGCCTGAGATATCTGAGTTCCATTTTATTTGAGATTCAGGCTGTGACTGAGCACATTGCTTTTTCTAGCAGTGCCATTCATCCTCGGGCCCCCAGGATAAAAATGTTGAGTTTGATTTGTGAATTTGAACAACCTGTAGTTTTGCAAATAAACCTGCAGCTCAGCGTACTGCCTTGAGTTGGGTTCATATTGTAGAATAAATTGTTGTTTTGAGTGCATTGCTCTGGTGGAAGTTGCAAACTCGGCTCTCCTGAATCACTAAACGTACCCCTTCAGCCTGAAGCGTAACGTGTGTTTGCAAATCAAACCCAGAATTATAGCAGCAGCTTTTACTGCTCCAGCTTGTAGTATCACCGCAGAGAACAACGCAAGTCTCATGTTAAACAGGCAGAGGGGGAAGAAAAGGTCAAGATTTTCCACAAAACAACTTTGTGTGAAGTAACACCCACAAAGCAGAACAAAGAGTGTTGCTGGGCATAATCGTCGATGAGTGGTTTACACACTGCTTGTGGCAGTTCCAAGGCAGGGTAGCTCCACTCATTAGAGAAAAACAGCAGCATTTGAGCTGCAAAGTATTTTGTATTCCTAATGCTGCTGTTTACACCGTGTTTTGTCTGGGGCTTTGTCAGCTATTTCTCTGTTGGGTTTTTCTTGAGGTCTTTAAAGATGCCTCTTCAAAGTTACAGGGCTCTTAAAGCCACAGTAAAACAAAGACTTCATCTCACAGTTTAATACTTTGGTTAAACTACAGAGGCATAATTTGCATTAATTGTAGCCGATTAGTTGCAAATGACAACATCTAGTTTTGTTGTATTTAAAGATTTTATTAGTAACAGACGCTTTTAGTTCGTGTCGGTTGCCCCAAGAGCTTTAGAGGAACTGATTTTCTGTCAGAAAAGATTGGAATCAATTGCATTCCTCCCTTCCAGATAGTGCTAAAACATTTATTTAAAGGTTTATGTGCTCACCCTGCCTTATCTGTATTCCAAGTCGCTTGTCCAATGAAATAAAATTCATTCATGCCTTCCTTCACTGCATTATTGACAAAGTGTAAGCTTTATGTGACTGGAAGCCAGAATTCTGTCTTTTGGGAGTACCTCTCTCTAAACTTGTCTGAAAGAATTATTTTATTGCGTTTTTCACACCAGTTCAAGTATGTTTGAATAGTAACTCCTAGAAGCTGCGCTGTCTGTGACCATGTCAGCCTTTTGAATTAGCGGTGTACGCAACACGAGAGAAATATTAGGGTTTAGGGAAGGAGTAGGTGCAAGACAGACTTGCTGGGTGTTTTATTGAGTACTTTTTCTCTTTCCAGATAACAAACTGCAAGTGGCTTGGTTGTACAGATCAAAAACTCCATCAAGTCAGTCTTCGAAAGGCCTGGCACTACACTGAGGGGAAGTTTGCCACTACCCTAAGTTTCTTTAGCCCACTCTCCATGAAAGAGAAGTGGCTCGAGAGCCAGCGCTGAAAACTGTGTTTGATTTGGGGAAAATTAGAGCATCAGCAGCTGCTTTGTTCATCCAAGGAGCCCGGAGTTCATCTGTCTGTCAGGGGCATAATGCAAAAAAAAATACTGTTATGATCTAGGTGGTTTCTCTTATAGAGAAGATGGAGTAGGTCATCGCTGAATTAAGTACTTAACAAAACCAAGCAGCCTGGCCTTGCAGCCACAATTCTGATTGAAGAGTCCCATGCAGTGCGTGACCTATCTGTCATTTCTCTTCGCTTCCGCATTCAGACAACTCTTGTAAAGCCAAGGAGAGGTAGAGGTAAAAGTGGAATTTCACAGCGCTGTGCTGATTTGAGACTAGAATGTGAGAGGAGGAAGCAATAAGGTTACCTTTTCCTTTTGTCACTCAGCAAATTCACAGAGCTGACCCTGGAGACAGCAGTGTGCGTACAGGCACCAGGGTATTACAGCACGTAATTCCACTGCCTCAACCACAAACTAATTAAAAACCCCTCTGATTCTCCCAAACCCCTTCCTCTCTGTTTTCATTTCCTCTCCAAGCAGGACTTCAGTTTAAATCTGACATCCTTTGGGGACTCTGCAATGAATAAGACTATTTGAGTTGTTCTAGAGCTTTCTGAAGCTTTCCTCTGAGAAATTATCCAAGTATTTAGCAATGTGCATGAACTGGGAACTAAGAGCTGAATATATCTGATTGTTTGAGTTTTCAAAACTGAGCAGGACTGAGAAGAGGAATTTAAATAAATTCCATTTCTTGTACAGAAGCTGCTTTACCTCTAACAATGCTGTTGAGATGAGCCACCCTTGGAGAGCCAAGTCATGGGAGGCAACCAAAGCAGCCCCCACAGACCTACGGTTATGCACGGAGCCCTCTGAGAAGGGACAGAACCCAGCGCCGCAGGTAGCAGGAGTTCTTGGCTGTGCAGGACATGCAAGGAAAGAGGTTTGTTTTCTATTTACTTTTACTTTTGGTCATTCCCGAAGTGCTCAGGCCTTTGGACTATGCTGAGGAGGAGACGATGCTGTAAGGGACCTTCTAGTGACCTTTCAGTCCCAGAAAGGGGCTGTCAGAAGGCTGGGGAAGACTGTTCACAAAGGCAGGGAACAACAGGATGAGGGGTCGTGGTATGAATGTGGGTGGGAAAGGGGAGACTGAAGCTGTCATGAGGAAAAAGTTCTTGAATCTGAGGGTGGGGGACTCCTGGAAGAGGCTGCCTATGTTCTGTGATACTGTGATGCTGTGAGGCCCCAACCCCGAAACCATTCAAGGTCAGACTGGATGGGGCTCTGGGTTATCTGTTCTGGTGAGAGATGGCCCTGCTTGATGTAGGGGGGATGGACTGGATGACCTTTGGAGGCCGCTTCCAAACCAATACCTCCTCTGTGAGGAGGTCCCTTCCAAGTGGAACTCTTCTACTCTTTTCTGATGTGGATTTCTACATTTTGGGAGCCATTTTAGGAGTTTATAGCATTTTCTAGAATTGCCCACATCAGTCTAACACAAGAAAATTTGGTTTTGACTACCACGCATTGCAGCTGACTGACCCTACATCAGTTGCTAGCCACTGCTGTAACACAAAGTGCAGACCTGAGTTAGGTGTTTGGTTTTCTCTTTGCTTTCCTTCTTTCAGAAAAAGCCTCTACTTTTGGAAAAGCTTTGATTTAGTAATAGAAACTATCTGAGTGCTAGGTGAATGGGTCACAGTGCAGTGCTCAAGGCTATCTTGACATGCTTTTGCAGGAGATATGCTCTTCTCCCTTGGGCAGGCCATTGTCACAGCAGAGTCCAAAGACGATTGACAACCTTGAAAAATAAGTTGGGGAACACAGAATCACAGAATTATTGAGGCTGGAAAAGGCCTCTAAGATCATCAAGTCTCCATCTCCTTTCCCTGGGAACCTTTCCAGCTAAGCTTTCCAGACTTCATAAAGACAAATGTGAAGTCAAGGCTCAACAGGCCCAGCTGGGAATGACCCTCATGCTCAGCCACATACAAACTCACTAGTTCCCAACTCCCAGAACAGGATTAGCACATGTCTGCATATTTCTTTCATCAGTTCTCCTTTTGGATGTTTCCCCACTCCTCCTGGAGCTCACAGGGAGCTGTACCGTACCCGCTTAGCTAATGAATTGGCCTCTATCTCAATTAAGCAATCTTTTCCTTGCTAACTGTAAGCTACCTGATGTGATATCACTGGGCATCCCTGGCCCAGCCCCAGCACAAGTGATTAGCATGAATAGCTGTAAATACATGTCCTGTGCTGGGAGGGAGCTGGAACGTTCCTCACAACACCCTCCCTTGGAGCAGACAGCTGAGAGTACACAGCTCTGCGAGAGCGCTCTGAGGTGCCTGTGTTAGAAGGAAATATGAAGAGGAGCCCTCTTCCTCCCTGCACACACACACATGCAAACACGCACACACACACCCCCCACCCCTTGTACAACATTGCACAAGGTTAAGTGTTGTGCAGCTCAGGGCACAGCACTGCATCCTGGTTGCCTAGAGGCAGTTGTTGGCTGAGGGAACGTGATCTGTCTACGGCAGGAAATATAATCTCAATGGGAGAAGGGGAGATCCTAACAACAGTCATGAACTCATTCACAATCCAGACATGCCCCAGGAGCTGCTTTTCGAGTGACCTGCTTTGCCCTCTGTTGTTACACATTTGTCCCTGTGGCATTATTGCACAGGCTAAAAAACTCCTCAAGACAGACATTCAAATCTGACTAATCGAAGACAAAATGCTGCTTTCAGCTGCCAGTTGGCAGCTCTTGCTGTTGCGTTGAGTAGGTGGTTAAAGAAGTACAAAGCAAATATTTGGACTCTGGAAACACTCTTACTGCACCTTTTCTCCTTTCTTTTTTTGTCTGTTTATGTTTAAATAAATTACCGGTGGAATAGGGGATTAATTCTAGAGCCACAGATGGATCTGAATGGAAAAAGGTCATTTTGTGTTCAAGCCAGCTTGCTAATGTGAAGCTGATACTCTGCTGATTGACCAAAGTGATTTGCCCTATTGACATGAAGAGAGTCAAACATCTGAATGTGGAGCAAGCACTCGGCAGTCATTTGTTTTGTTTTTAAAGGAGGAAAAAGAAAGATAATCTAATGAACTCTCAAATGTTTTTATGACATTGATTATACAACTATTCTCGTCCTTGTTTTATCATAGCTGAGGATAAGCTGACAACAGAAAGAAGAACAAAATTAAAATCTATCAAATCAATGCGAACACATCCTGGATCAGAGTTTCCTGTACGTGCTCATGCAGGGAAGCACCCTTACAAACAGACTCTGATGCTGAGTTATCACAGAATCATAGAACCATCAAGGTTGAAAAAGACCTTCAGGATCATCAAGTACAACCATCTACTTTACAGTCTAACCCATCTCCTGAAACACTGTCCCTTCCAGGGACGATGCCTCCAGCCCCTCTCTGGGCAGTCTGTTCCAAGGCCTTCCCACTCTTTCTGGGAAGAACTTTTTCCTAAGATCCAATCTGAACCTTCCCTGGCACAACCTGACCCCATTTCCTCTTGTTCTACCATTGGTCCCTAGAGAGAAGAGGCCAACACCCACCTCACGCCAACCTCCCTTTAGAGAACAGTGAGGTCTCCCTTCATCCTCCTCTTCTCCAGGCTTAACAGCCCCAGCTCCCTCAGCCTCTCCCCATCAGACATGTTCTCCAGACCCCTACCCAGCCCAGTTGCTCCTCTCTGCCCCCTCTTCAGCACCTCCATGTCCTTCCTGTACTGTGGTGCCCAAACTGCTCCCAGTACTCGAGGTGCAGCACAGGATCCAGCCTAGTTGATGGTCACATGCTATTTACACCTGTGCAGTCCTGGTGCTCCCTGAGGCTGAGATCACAGGCTTCACACATATGAAGGGATTTTTCTGAATTTCTGAATGCTCACTTGCCCTCACTGAGTGAGTGTGAACTCACAGGGTGAGCTCCTCTTCTTTAATCCTTAAATATTTAAACCTATGCACGAATGAAGGAAGTTGCTATAAAGTGTGAAGTTGCAGGACACCAGAACTGGGGGTATTGAGTGCTCAGTTTGTTCTCATGCTGGAAATGAAGTAGGGATGCTGAAACCTTTGGGGGGCTTAGGCTGGACATTGGAAAACATTTCTTCACTGAAAGGGTCATCAGGCATTGGAACAGGGTGCCCAGGGGGGAGGGGCACTGAGTCACCATCCCTGGAGGTGTTTAAAGGTCATTTAAATGTGGTGCTTAGAGACCTTGTCTAGTGGTGAGCTTGGCACAGTTGGGTTATTGGTTAGGCTTGATGATCTCAGGGGTCTTTTCCAACCGGAATGATTCTGTGGTTCTATGAAACTTGGTTTCAGGTCTCAGTTTTTAAAGCTCTCAAGTGAAAAGTACTGATGCAGGAAACTATCTTGACATTGGATGACGGCTAAGAAAGGCTTTTTATCCATCATTCAATATTGATTCTAAAGAAGACAGACTCTTCCACACAGTAGTGAGTAAGTAAATAGTGAGTAAGAGGCAGCTGCTCCTCTTAGGGTCTGAACAAACTTTGCCTTACTAGTCTTGAGAAGGTGACATTCAGCAGGAATCTGTGTAGATGAAGGGAAAAGCCCTCTACATCAAACCGGAGCCCAATGGGAGGATTTCCTGTAAGCCCTTGGGGATTCAGAACACCTTTGTTTTTCTACCCTGCTTCACCCTGTACTTTAGAGCTGCACAGAGTAATCAGGAATGGGAGAAAGTGAGTGCTTTGAACTGCCTGAGTGTCAAAAGTTGTGATCAGAGATTCCAGCTTAGCCTTCAAATCAGTATCTTCATCCTTGTACCAGGCTAGAATGAGCCACTCACATTCCTCAGTATTAAGGGAAGAGGATCTCTCCATTACTGCAGTTAAAGCTTGCAAGACCTCATAGATTTCTGCGGCCTCATGGACCCTCTTCAAGCAAAATGGCTTTGTTTCTTTGAGCAGGAGGCTCTTGCCAGTCCCAGCATTTTAGAAATCACTCAATGTACTTCACAGGCTGGTTTTCACACTATCAGCAGTGAGGTGTATAGGAACCAGCGCAAAGCCACGAAGATGATAGAGCGGAACATCGCCCTGATGAGGAAAGACTAAGGGAGATGAGTCTCTTTGTCTTGAACAAAAGGAGACTGAGGGGTAACCCCACTAATATTTATAAATATGGAAAGGGTGGGTGTCAGGAGGATGGAGCCAGGCTCTGCTTAGTGACATCTAATGACAGAACAAGGGTCAATGGGGGTAAGCTGGAATCACAGAACATTAGGGATTAGAAGGGTCCTTGAAAGATGATATAGTCCAATCCACCCACCCCAACAGGATCCCCCTAGATCAAGTTGCACAGGAACATGGCCAGGTGGGTTTTAAACGTCTCCAGAGAAGGAGACTCCACAACCCCCCTGGGCAGCCCATTCCAGTGCTCTGTCACCCTCACCATGAAGAAATTCTTCCTCATATTGATGTGGATCCTTCTATGTTCAAGCGCACACCCATTGCCCTTTGTCCTTTCAGATGCCACTGAGCAGAGCCTGGCTCCATCCTCACACTTGCCCTTTCCATATTTATGAACTTTAATGAGGTGGCCCCTCAGTCCCCTTTTTTCCAAGCTAAAGAGACCCAGTTCCCTCAGCTTTTCATCATCAGGGAGGTGTCCTACTTCCTTCATTTTTGTGGCTTTGTGCTGGACTCTCTGCAGCAGTTCTGTGTCCTTCTTGAACTGAACTGGACACAATGTTCCAGATGTAGTCTCTCCAGGGCAGTGTAGAGCGGGAGGAGAGCCTCTGTGGATCTGACGACCACCCACTTCTGATTCACCCCAGGATGCTTTTGGCCTTCTTTGTTACAAGGGCACATTGCTGGCTCGTGGTCATCCTGCTGTCCACCAGGACCCTCAGGTCCCTTTCTCCTACTGCTGCTCTCCAACAGGTAAATCTCCAACCTATACTGGTACTTGGGGTTGTTCTTGCCCAGATGCTAGACTGTACATTTGCCCTTGTTATAGTTTGTTGACATAGAAGGTTCCACATCAATATGAGAAGGAACTTTTTCTTGGTGAGATGACAGGGCACTGGGACAGGCTGCCCAGACAGGTTGTGGAATCTCTTTGTCTAAAGATGTTTAAAACCTGCCTGGACATGTTCCTGTGCGACTAGATCTAAGGGATCCTGCTCTGGCAGGGGGATTGGACTAGATGATCTTTCAAAGACCCTTCCAATCCCTAATGTTCTGTGATTCTCAATCTCCAGCAACTACCCAGCAACGGGAACAGCTGACACTTACCTATTGTCTTGAATTAAACAGACAAACTTTGGCAAAATAGGTTTTAGATGGTGTGGTTGGCTAATGCAAACTCACATAGATGGTTGGCAAACACCCAAAATACCTAAACGCCAGTCAGAACAACTCTTCTGTTAGATGGAATTGGACCAGTACCACTTTGCCTAGTGGTGTGGCTTGGAATTCTGCATTGCATGAGGGAAACTGCTATTTTGACATCTTCTTCACTTATGCAAACATGGCAGACTCTCAGATGTAGACTGTGGAGTGCAGTAAAACAGCACTTCTATTTCAAGTGGTTGCAGACATGACAATGTTAGATGCATCTGAAGGAGTGGGAATGATAAAAACCCACCCCACAGACCTGATCTTTGGCACCCAGGAGGGAATCAGCTGCTCCTGCCTTCTCACAAACAGGCTTCCACGTGCAAAAATCTCTTTCTTCACCAACTTTTTTTTCACTTTTTAACATTTCCCAGACATCTCTAAACCTCTCAGCAGGGGTCATCCTCTGTGCTCCGAGTATTACATAATGCATTTCACCGAGATGAAGCTCGGGCAGTAAATCGCTTTCTTACTGCAGTTCTTTCAGAGTAACAGTAGTTCTGTTTTCTAATGTTTTGCTAGTGTTTGTATTTTGAAAAAGAGAAAGAGCACCTGGGAAGTCTGCTGAAGTTAGGGAACATTTACTGTTAGAAGAGACTATTGACTTGTTAGCTCAGCTTCAGGAGTGACAACTGATGTGGCAAGACAGTGAGACCAAGTAGAAAAACTGAAAGCTTCCTCAGATCACCTGGAAATCCCTTCCCTTACTCCTTCCGATTCTATTAATGAATTTAAAAACCAAATAAAGAATCTCCTGATCTTAATAGAGAAAACAGCTACTAAAAAAAAATAAATCAACTCCATCTTTTAAGAGCAAGTTGTTGTCAAAGCAGACTGAGTTAAATCCTGAAGAGACTGTGATATCTCACAGTGGTGCCAGTGAGCTGATGTTAATTTGCTGTGTAACTGAGTATTAGGTAGTGGAGCAGATTCACGCCAGAAAATTTCTGCAATAAATTTTTGATTTATTTATCTTCCCAGTAAAACCACAAAAGAGCAAGATTTCCAAGCTGCTAACCACCTGTGCATCACTCACAGAAACACAGAACATTAGGGATTGGAAGGGACCTTGACAGATCATCCAGTCCAATCCCCCCTCTACAACATCTAGGATCCCCTAGATCAAGTCACACAGGAACATGTCCAGGTGAGTGCCAGAGAAGGAGACTCCATAACCCCCGTGGGCAGCCTGTTTCCTCACCATGAAGAAGTTCCTTCTCATATTTATGTGAAATTTATGGATTGAGAGAGGTTCCTCCCCACCTCTGCTCTGCACTGGTGAGACCGCATCAGGAGTATTGTGTCCAGTTCTGGGCCCCACAGTTCAAGAAGGGCATCAAGCTCCTGGAGAGAGTCCACTGCAGAGCAATGAGGATGATGAAGGAAGCAGAACACCTCTCTGATGAGGAAAAGCTGAGGAAGCCGAGTCTCTTTAGTTTGGAAAAGAGGAGACTGAGGAGCGACCTCATTAATATCTATAAATATGTGAAGGGTGGGTGTCAGGAGGATGGAGCCAAGCTCTTCTCAGTGTCATCTAGTGATAGGATGAGGGGCAATGTGTGTGAGCTGGAACATAGGAGGTTCCATGTGAATGTGAGAAGGAACTTCTTCCCAGTGAGGGTAACAGCACTGGAACAGGCTGCCCAGAGAGGTTGTGGAGTCTCCTTCTCTGGAGACATTTAAAATTTGCCTAGATATGTTCCTGTGCAACTTGGTCTAGGTGATCCTGATGTGGTAGGGAGATTGGACTAGACGATCTTTTAAGGTCCCTTGCAATCCCTGATGTTCTGCCATTCTATGATTCTGTGACTCTGTGGAACCTCCTATGTTCCAGCTCATACCCTTTGCCCTTTGTCCTATCATTGGATGCCACTGAGAAGAACCTGGCTCCATCATCCTGATACCCACTCTTCACATATTTATCATCCTTAATGGGTCATCCCTCAGTCTCCTCTTCTCCAAGCTAAAGAGACCCAGCTCCCTCAGCCTTTCCTCATCAGGGAGATGTTCCACTTCCTTCATAATTTTTGTGGCTCTGCACTGGACTCTTTCCAGCAGTTCTGTGTCCCTCTTGAACTGAGAGGCCCAGAACTGGACACAATACTCCAGACGTGGTCTAACCAGAGCAGAGTAGAGGCGGAAGAGAACATCTCTTGATCTGCTAACCATCCCTCTTCTGATCCACCCCAGGATGCCATTGGCCTTTTTGGCCACAAGGGCACATTGCTGGCTCATGGTGATCCTGCTGTCCACCAGGACCCCCAGGTCCCTTTCTCCTACACTGCTCTCCAAAAGGTCAGTCCCCAACTTATACTAGTACTTGGGGTTGTTCTTGCCCAGATGCTAGACTCTACGCTCCTAGGTGATCCTGCTTTAGCAGGGGGGGTTGTACTAGATGGGTTTCTAGATGTCCCTTTCAACACTAAACATTCTTTGATTCTATGATTTCTGCACTGACACATAAGTACATCTCCCAGCCTTCACCTTTCACAGCATTGCCACAAGGACTTGAGTACTGGGACCAGTTTTGTGCACCTTAGTATAAGAAGGAGATTGAGGTGCTTGTGTGGGGCCAGAGAAGAGCAATGAAGTTTAGATTGGATCTTAGAAGTTATTTACTGAGAGAGTGGTTGGGCACTGCAGCAGTCTTCCCGGGGAGGTGGTGCAGTCACCATCTGTAGGGATATTTAAAAAACTAGTAGATAGAGCACTTGAGGCTATGGACTAGGGGTTAGGAAGATGTTGGGATTAGGGCTGAACTTGTTGATCCTGGAGGTCCTTTTCCAGCCATGATGTTTCTGTGAGTGTATGTTTCCATGATTTCATGGTGGGCTCCTCTGTCCCCTTGAGAGATCTGAATTTTAAAGACCTGAATGCTCTTTGCTGTGTAAATGTTGAACCAACCTTGTGTGGCAACCTTTGCCACTAAAAAGGCTGGTAATTGCCACCTTCATTTCTAAGTGTTGTAAATGACACTGCAAATTATTACTTGATAGGATCTACTTCTAGCTCTCACTGTAAGGCAGTGTCAAAGCAGACAATTTCAGAGTATAAATCAATATTCTTCTCTTGTATTTGTGGTTTACACCCCATCCCCACCCTGGATGTCTAATTACTGTAGATAAATGTGTGTAAACAAGAGCATTGCCCTCCTGTAATTCAAGTCATACCTTCCTGGTTTAGGTTAATGAGCTCGCTCTGTTTACCACACTCCTTCAAGAAATGGCTTTGCTGCTCTGTGCAACTTCATGGTCCTTTACAGGATTAAAAGGCATGGAATTAGGGAATGATAATCTTTGATAGTTCTGGCTTCAATAACAGAGACTTTGAACTTCTGAGTCGATGAGCAGAAATGCCAGTGAACAGATTTACAGAAATACTTGATTTGTTTTCCAGGAGAATTAATTCTTGTTTTTATCCTGTTTATCCCTCTGTGTAATAATTCCTCATCCCTGATTTGGCAAGGAGATCATACACTATCATCCAGAATGCTGCAAAATTCAATTAAGGGCTGGCTGCAGCATCCTTCTTGCTTTGTGAATGATTTCCCTCGTTTGAGGAAACAGGATGACTTTCTCCATCACAAAGCTTACAGTTGCTCATTTTAACAGAGTATCACAGAATCACAGAACATTAGGGATTGGAAGGGACCTGAAAAGATCACCCGGTCCAATCCCCCTGTCACAGCAGGATCACCTAGATCAAGTCACACAGGAACACGGCCAGGCGGGTTTTAAACATCTCCAGAAAAGGAGACTCCACAACCTCCCTGGGCAGCCCCTTCCAGTGCTCTGTCACCTTCACTGTGGAGAAGTTCCTTCTCATATTGATTTGGATCCTCCTATGTTCCAGCTCACACCCATTGCCTCTCGTCCTATCATTAGATGCCATTGAGCAGAGCCTGGCTCCATCCTCTTCACACCTGTCCTTTCCATATTTATAAACATTAATGAGGTCACCCCTCAGTCTTCTCATCTCCAAGCTAAAGAGACCCAGCTCACTCAGCCTTTCCTCATCAGGGAGTTGTTCCACTCCCTTCATCACCCTTCTGGCTCTGCACTAAACTTTCTCCAGCAGCTCCGTATCCTTCTTGAGCTGAGGGACCCAGAACCGGACACAATATTCCAGATGTGGTCTCTCCAGTGCAGAACAGAGGGGGAGGAGGACTTCTTTTGATCTGTTAACCACTTCCTTTCTGATCCACTCCTGGATGCTGTTTGCCTTCTTGAGCACAAGGGCCCATTGCTGCCTCATGACCATCCTACAGCCTGCTGGGATGTTGGCCACTCCTCGCTTTGTGTCATCAGCAAACTTTCTGACAGTGTCCTCTAATCCCTCATCCAAGTCACTAATGAATGTATTGATTACTACTGGTCCCAGTACCGACACCTGGTGGACTCCAATAGATACAGGCCTCCAACTAGACTGTCTTAAGCTACTCAAGCCATCATTAAACTGTAAAGAAGCATTAATAAAATGACCCAAGGGGTGATGTCCTTCAGCCAGGACTATGACCATCCTTTGAACCTTTTAGGGACTAATGACATCAGTTCTCAGACAATGCAATTCCACATCCATGAGGCCTCTGCACGCCCCACTCACTCCTTGACTTGGGTCCAGACAACTCGGTTATCTTTTAGTCCAGCATCACTATTCTGCTGTCAGCACTTTACGTCTGAGGTATACAGACATCTGCCAGCTTGATGGAAGCAGCCCATAGAGGATGACATGTTGATTCTCTCATAATTATTGTAATTGTTAGTATTTATATTCTGATTTATTTTTCAAGCTCTGACAAGTTTCAAGTTTCTCATTTCTCTGTTTAGGAAACTTCAGCTATCATTAGGCGTGCTAGAACATGCTCTGCTTTCCCCCACTCCCTCAAGCATTCCATCAGAGTTACCAGGCTTTTAGCACACAGTGCACAGTCACGTTTTTCCTCCGTAACTTCCCGGCACGAGGGAGCAAGGCACGGATTAAGTGTTCTATATAAAACCACTTTGACACATTTTGTTGGAGCCAAGACAATCCTGCTGAAGTATTATAATGATTTACTGGAGGTAAACCAGCAAATAACTCTCGTTGCCCCATAGGGCCGCCCAGCTAAGTGTGTGTTTGATATACACAGAGCCCTATAGCCCAGCACCGGCACGTTTCCTTCACGGTGGTGTAGACATCACACAAGAAGATGGAGATATTTAGGGACATGCTGCTGGTGGTGTGTGAGCCCCCAGGCTTTGTTAAGGCAGCTCCAATCAGAAAGGATCCCTTCCCTACCAAAAGAAAAAGCCATAAATCTCTGAGTGCAATGCCGAGTGTTTTCTATTAATGGCAACAGAAGTGTTATTGCTGAGCTGTGTTATGCCAGATGATTGTAGGCAGCAGAAGGTAAATTACCTCACGAGAATTTTTCTTTGCTTCCCTCCCCCAGGTGAAAAGTGTGATCAGATGCCTGCTCTACACACAGAGTCATCCAGTGGCTGCAGCAGTTGCCTCTCGGAACACAAAGCAGTATCAGGCAGGCAGCAGCTCAGAACACCCCCCCAGCCTAGGGAAGCAAACAGTGGGGCTGTGCTTTCCCATCAATTTCCCAGCCTTTTGTTGGTGGGAGCAGGGTTTTAAACCCTTCTGCTTTGCTCTGAAGTGTTACAAACAGAACAGTAAATCTAAATAATGAGGTGCCTGCTGTTCCCTGCAGTGTGTGCTGCAGATGACGTGCAGGGACCAGAAACCAAATGGACAATGTAAGTATAGCTGGAGGCTGTTGTGGCCACCACAGAGCTGACTTCTCACGTGTGTGGAGGTACTGACCTCATACTCATGCAGTTGTGACTGCCTCATGTTGTAAAAGAGGCTGCTGATTCATGCCAGGATACTCTGCACGAAGTGACTTCCCCTTACTTGGCTCCACAGTCACTCTGAAAAGCCACATAAAAGGGAGGTTGTATCCTCAGGTTAGAGCAGTGGTTTTCAAACTTCTCTCCACACTTCCCCCTCTTCTGCCTTCTGCTCCCCTAAGAAGATGACAAGTTTTTTACTCTGAGGGTGATGGAGCCCTGGAACAGGCTGCCCAGGGAGGTTGTGGAATCTGTTGCTCTGGAGACATTCAAAACTCACATGGACACAGCCCTGTGTGACCTGATCTAGGGGATCCTGCTCTGGCAGAGGGGTTAGAATAGATGACATCTAGAGGGCCATTCCAACCCCTCACTTCCTGTGATTCTGTGAAGTAGGACTGCACTAGGATCGCTTTCCTCATATTTTCAGAACCAGAGGGAAGGGCTTCAAGGTTCAACAGGGTAGGTTTAGACTAGACATCAGAAAAAAATGCTTCATTGAAAGAGTGGTCAAGCACTGGATGGGTTGCCCAGGGTGGTGGTTGAGTCACCACCCCTGGATGTGTTTAGAAGTCACTTAGATGTAGTGTTGGGGATCTGGTTTAGGGGTGAACTTATTAATTAGTCTTGATGGTTGGACTTCATGATCCTAAGGACCTTTTCCAACCTGAATGATTCTGTGATTCTATGATGGTTCCTATATGTCTTCAAGTCCAGCCCACAAGACCCCTGGACATAGAAGCTTGATGGAGAGTCTTCTGAAGGGGACTAATTCTCATGTGTGTCCCCAAATAAAACCTGAAAAGCAAATTATTTTTTTTTAAAATGAGAAAAAATAAAGAGCACATTTCTAAGTGAAGAATTTAGTGTTTCAGGGCTCTGGTTTGGAAGCAGCTCAATAGCCAAAGTTATTGGATAACATAAATTCTCTTTCCATTTATTTGCATTTTCAAAGCTAATACAATGCCAGTGAAAGTTCCTAATGATATTTTTCCTCTCTTAACCTAATTAACAAACAGAAAATTTATGTAGTCCTAAATGGAATTACTTTCTCCTAAGCACCACAAAGGGAGTTATTTCTTGTGTACCCATTAACAGTGCTAATGCTTCACTCCAGCTACGGGACCTGCATTCTCACCACAGGAATAAGACATCCAAATTGCCCTGTCTGGGGTCGTGCTCCCTTAAGACACAGATTGCTAACATCAACCAAGCACAGCATCACCCTGTCTCCATTATGATTATTTTATATCATAGAATCCTAGAATCATTAGGGATTGGAAGGGACCTCAGAAGATCATCCAGTCCAATCCCCTGCCACAGCAGGATCACCTAGACCAGGGGTCCTCAAACTTTTTAAACAGGGGGCTGGTTCACTGTCCCTCAGACACTGTCAGTGGCCGGGCTATAGTTTGGAAAAAAATGAATGAATTCCTATGCACACTGCACATATTTTATTTGTAGTAGTGCAAAAAACCAGGAAAAATAATGCTATATTTAAAATGAGGAACAATTGTAACCAACAAAAACAAATAATATTTCAATGTGGACTATGGGCCTGCTTTTGGCTAATGAGATAGTGTATGTTAGGTTCCATATTTGTCACTGCTAGTCGTAGCAAGTGATGCAAGTGCTCATTAGTTAGTCCCACTGGTGCAGGCTGGTTTGTGCTGCTTGGTTTGTCCTGCCTGGGAGCTGGAGGGAGGGAGGGAGAGATGGGGGAGCCGCCCACCTCGCTGATGCTGTCCACCAGGACCCCCAGATCCTTTTCTCCTACACTGCTCTCCAAGAGGTCAGTCCCCAACCTATACTGGTGCCTGGGGTTGTTCTTGCCCAGATGCAAGACTTGACACCTACCCTTGTTATATTTTGAATACGAGTTGTTAATTCTGGTGTTTGCCAGCTGATCCTTTAGAAAAGCTAGGGCATGGGTCAATTATCTATTGTTAAAGAAGCCACTCCAAACCCTTTTGTTTTAATTTCATAAAAGGCTTCAAGTGCTCCTTTGAGTAAATTTTTGAAAACCTAAACAAGTTAACAAATGACTTAAAGTCTTAGAAAGGAATGATAATTTTTTTCAGGAATGTGATTTTTCCAATGATCAATTTTTCACCATTGGCACAGGATTACTGATTAGCTGAGCCTGCTGTCACTTTTAGGGTTACATCTAGGCTGTCACCAACACTGTGCTGATAGCATCACGTACAGTTAGTTTCTCAAAACCAGATTTAATGCATTTCCAAACAGAAAATATCTGGATTATTTTGTTGTTTAAGTCTGTTTTTACTGTGATACCCCCTCCAAACTACTGAAGGTATAAAATGGTTTACGGTCCAGAAGATGAACTGGCACAAACCACTATGTGGGAACACAAGAAAGGATCTGACAAAGTGCTAAAGGCATTTTTACAGCTACACAATGGACTCTTAAATCTTTGATGCAGCTTGATCAGTTCCCACTGGAACCACACTGTATCATTTTCATAAATAAACACCCGCAGTTGCAGTGTTTCTGGACTGCAAGAGACTGCTCGTGTGCTTTAACAGGTTTTGTGTGAAATTGTAGGTTACAAATGATCCCACTGAAAACTTCTCTTCCCAGTATGTTCATTGTGAGTGGCACTTCATCCTTCTTGAGGATCAATGATGCCATCACATCTGTGTAGCTCTACACTAGTCCATCACTTCATCCTCCATGGAAGCAACAGGATGAGGGGCAATGGTTTTCAACTAGAGTAGGGGAGACTTAGACTGGATGTTAGAAAAAAGTTCTTGAATCTGAGGGTGGTGAAACACTGGAACAGGCAGCCAGAGAGGTAGTAGAAGCTCCATCCCTGGAGCCATTCAAGGTCAGGCTGGCTGGGGCTCTGGGCAATCTGTTCTAGTTAGAGATGTCCCTGCTTATTGTAAGGGAGTTGGACTAGATGACCTTTCGAGGTCCTGTCCAACCCAATATGTTCTGTGATTCTGTTCTATTGAAAAAAGACATCCAAATCCCTGGATTCTTAAGCAGGATTGGTAATCAAACCTGGTAAGTGAGATCTGGTTGTCCATTTCCAATAGAACAGTTTCATCTTATACTAGACCGTACTTTTCCAGCTCATTTTTAAATGGGGTCCTCTCCAGAAAATCAGGCTGTGGCCAAGATCTCCTGCTCTGCACCAGCTCTGCACAAGCTGCAAAGTACAAAACTCTGCAAACTGCCCCAAACTTACCACAACTCCACACACTTGTGTTGCACTCACCATCCTCCTCACTTCTCAGAAGTCTGAAAAATATCTGTCAGAGAACAGACATTTTATCCCAGCTCTCCTAATAGTTTGGTTGAAGCTCATGCTATTTGCTCCCAAGCAAAATATAGTTAATTATTTTTAAACTTTGAGCACCACTGTTGATTTAAAAGAAATAAAAGGCAGGTGACTTTATGAAGATGTCCTCTGGAGAGTGGGAAGAAAAATCAAACAAGGTTTGTTTCAGCTTTTGAATGCAGTTTTTGGAGCATCTACAGCAGTCTAAGACACATGAAAAGCATTTAGATCATAAATATTGAAGCAAAACATTTGGTAAGTGATCAATACATTGAGTGCTGTGCAGGAGAGAGTGAAAATCCCTGAGAGTGTGATTCTGCATTTTGTAATTTGGAATTAGTGATGGGATGGGTAAAAAGGGGAAATGAGTGATGCGGTTTGACCCAGCCCTTCATTCAGAGGCACAAAGAGTTCCGTTAGTGTTCTCTCAGTATAAAATGTTAAACACTGCTGCAGGCAAAGCAAAACCCTGTGCAGCTCACCCTGGTGTAGAGTGCATTGTAGTCTGGGGGACAGCACAACTGAGCCTGTGAGGTTTTTCCAGGAGAAAACAGAAAGTGTCTAGCAGTGCACTAGACACCACTTCACGCACAGATGGATCTTCTGAGAACAGGAGGTGATCGAGTGGAAGGGTCAGCAATTTCGAGTGAAACGTCTGTATAAGCTGTGAATGAACACAGCCTCCCCACCGTGGAGCAGCAGTGACCTCAGCACAGCCACACCAAATCATTTGTCCCCGAATGGTTATGTTTCTTAGCCTAAAGCAGAAACAGCATTTTAAAATACTCAGTCTCCACCCTCAAAATGCCTCCAGGCTGTTCTCTTGGCCGGAGTGTGCTGACAGCTTGGAAAAAGAGGGAGATGAAGCAAGCACTGGTGTTCTAGTGGATGAGGATCAGTTAAGAGTGAGGTCCTGCTGTGTTAGGAGCTAGATGTGCATGTTCTCAAGTCTCCTACTGTTTAAACAGAAAGGATCATTTTCCGAGTCTGGCAGAAGAATCAATTACTTGCTTCGTTTCAGCTGAACTTGTTGCAGAGCCAAAAACGCAGTGTGAAGGCCTAATATTTGAACTTAAATTGCCTAAAAACCAGAGACATCCAGAACAAGCCAGTGGCTCTAGCACAGGACTTGCAGCAGAGCTGTGGTGAGCTGGCATGGTGACTGGAGCAGCATCCAGAGTAATATTTGTGCTGCTAAGTCCCAGCCCTGTGCCTTGGCCTTTTACTTTTCCCTCCGCAGATGGACAGCAATAGGGAGATACTTCCTAAACTGACTTCATGTATTGACAAGCTGCAGACACAATCTCAGCTCCTGCAGGACTGAGACAACACTAGTGAGGCCTCATCTCCTGTATTCAGTTCAGTACAAGGACATTGAGGGGCTGGAGTGGGTCCAGAAAAGGGCAACAGAGCTGGTGAAGGGCTGGAGGACAGGTCTGATGAGGATCAGCTGAGAGAACTGAGGTTGTTTAGTCTGAAGAATAGGAGACTGAGGGGAGACCTTACTGCTTTTTACAGCTTCCTGAAAGAAGGATGTGTATTTCTGTGCCCCCACACACTGCTACAAGTGAAGTACATAGATTCATAGGGTTGGAAGGGACCTCCAAGGGGCATCTAGTCCAACCCCCCCCTACAACAAGCAGGCCATCTCTTATCAGAACAGATTGCCCAGAGCCCCATCCAGTCTGACCGTGAATGGCTTCAGGGATGGGGCCTCCACCACCTCTCTGGGCAGCCTGTTCCAGGGATCCCCCACCCTCAGATTCAACAACTTTTTCCTCCTGTCCAGCCTCACTCTACCCTTTTCCAGCTTCAGACCATGACCCCTCATCCTATTGTTGCCTGTCCTTGTGAACAGTTTTCCCCAGCCTTCTGGCAGCCCCTCTCAGGGGTTGGAAGTTCATGAAGAGTATTGGATTATAAGCCATGAACAAATGCATTGCTGCTGGCCCCTGACATGCTTAGGAAGGAAATCTTTGGAAGGAACTGAAAGAGAAATAAAACATGTTTCCCCATCACCAGAAGGTAAAATCCTACTGTTTCCCACGTGAGTGGAAAGCAAACACGGAAGGAATTAAAATGAATATATCAGAATGTCACACCACATGTGTGACACACACCATGCACAAGGACAGGGCATAATTTGCAGAGCTGGGGTGTTGCTGAGGCTGGGGACGATTCTGTTGATGTCTGTGGAGAACTGCTGTTGTATAACTCGTGCCCCCTGCACAGAGAAATGTCAGAGAGCTCCAGCAAAAATATAACTTGGAAAGAGTTGTCATTACAGATGGTCTGAATTACACTGCACAGCACAGATTGTGTTTTCTCCTCCAGTGTTTTGCAGGTTGTGTATGTAGGAAACCCTATATTCCCTGCTATAGAATTGGAAATGGATCCTGAAACCATTTCTTAGTGTGAAGTCAGCAGATACAAACCTAGTGAATGAGCCTTGACTCAACAGGACTTTCTCCGGGGGCCAAAACAGATCTTAAACAGGCTGAGACTTGCCAGTTCTCATGTGACATTGTGGACGCCACACAAAACTGACAAAACTGGGAGGAGTAGATGCTCAACTGAGGTAAGTTGACAACTGATAGAGTTGCTGATTTAGAGACATAGAACGTATTGTGTTGGAAGGGACCTCTAATGGTCATCTAGTCCAACCTCCCTCCATCAAGCATTGGGTACATTTAGGTCTCTCTCATCCTCAACTGACTCCTTACTGTACGGACAGTGATCCCTTATGTCTGCATTGATTGCCTCCTGGTCAGACCTAGTTTTGTCCACAGCTAGTAGTGTCCCTCACTGGCTTTGAATCAGCAGAAGAGCAGAAGTTACTGACATCTTTTCAGTAGCCCATAAGAAGATTATAAAGGTAATAGAAAAAACTTCCTTTGAGTTTTGTTTGTGTATCTCTTCCTGAGAAGTGGGGAAGGTGAGGGAAACTCAGAGCCAGCCCATAGTCTACCACAGAAATTCACTTCAATGGGAAGAATAACGTTGCTTACAAAGCCAGGAAGCTGCAGTGCATAGGAAATAGAGCATGAAAAGGATTTGTGCTGTGATGTCAAGATTAGAGAGAACAAGCAACATGAATTAGCAAGTGGAATGCAAATATTGTATATTCAAGTGTAACTTTAGCATAACACCAGAGACGTGGGGCCAAGAGGAACTGGAGAATTTCTAAAGCAACATTAAAACTGCTGCTTGCTGCTGACTGGAGCCTGCACACGACGGCTTAAGTGGCTCCAGCATCCATGGAGCTAGAGCTGGTGCTTTCTCCTTACTCTTCTTTAGGAGTTTTATTGCGTAAAATTAGATGTATTTCTTTTATGCAGATACATTGCTCCACATTTGTGAGGAAGGGAATGTGCTAGTAAGAAGAGTAAGGCTGCTTTGTTGGGGAGGTGGAGCAGCAACCAGACTGCAGCCTCAGCCTTTTGCATTTCTCTTGGTAAGATGAAAGAACGGAGCAGCATTTAATAGAGATAAATTTTTCCGATGCACCATTATTTTATTTCAAGGCCTTCTTGTTCCTGAATACACAGCTCAGAGTTGGAAGTGCCATGCTACATTGAAAATAAAGCAACTCCTTAAATGCTTTACTGAACCAGGGCTATGGGATACTACCAGCTTTTGGGAGTTGGAAGAGTTGAGCTTGGAACCTTTTGAGCACAGACAAGAAAAAAAATCAGCTTTCTTCTGTAAAGAAAAATAATTTTAAAGGTTTTGCACACTTTATGGGCTTGGAGGGAGAAGTATTTCAAACCACAAGCAATGATGAGCAAGTTCCCTTTCATTCTGCAAGAGTGGAGCCCATGTTTTTAAAGGAAAGGCTCTAGGTCTCAGCTTGTCTGTGCCTGTACAAGTCTTTTAGTAAATTAAACACCCCCATTGTTATGTCCCAGTCACCAAGCTCTAAGCTTGTCTTGATCTATGAAATCTAGACTTAAATGCAGAAACAACAGGTCTTAGGCTCATGGTGTATTATCCCTCCATATTCTCTCTTCATTTGCAGGTTTAATGTCATTGAATTTGTTCTTCTCTCACCCTCATTACTCACTCTTCTCCCTGAGAATCATGTTGCTGCATTGCAGTGACTGCACTTGACTCAACAGTTTCCTTCTGTGTGCATTGCTCCTCCCTACTTGACCCAAAAATCATGCCAGTACTTCATTTTTTGAGGCATTTCATTGCTTTTCATTGAGAAAATTAATTCCTTCCTTGCACAAGAAAGCTGACTTCTCTTTTCCACTTGAATACTTTTTTAGGCAGAGAGGGAAGGAAGAATATAGTGGGCGATTTGGGTTTCTAAATCAATACTCCAACTCCCAAACTACAGTGCTAGTGCAAAGGGGCAAGGATGTAATTTTCTCAGTAGGAAATACAGCCACATGTATCTAAATCCAAGACATTCATCAGCTCTTTTATAGGATGAGACAAGGCTCAGAAATTATTTTCTGTTTAAGTATGTAAGATCAAACATGTTTGTCATTTTAGTCTTCTCTTTATTCTATCTGATTTCAAGATCTTCAGACAGGCTCTCTTTAGATGTCATTGCTTCAAGCTTCTGCTTTTATCACATTAACCACTCTTCATGAGCTGTTACACATCAAAATGTCTTTAGACACATTGTTGAAGAGGGAGCACTTGTGAAGACTTCAATGAGAAGTTTGTGAATCTCTGCCTGAAACTTTATACAAACACACTTAGAGGAAAAAACCCACCAAACCCCAAATAAAACCCAAACAAAAATCCACAGTGCTGCATTCTCATTGTGTTTCCTCTCAAGAAGACAAAAGAGGTTTTCACTGCGTGCGAATACAGCTTTGTCAGCATGCACAAACCCCCAGTGCTGAGGCATCTCTTGCCTGTCCAATCTTCACATTTTTGGAGTTTAATACTTTTGCTTTTCTGAACAATCCCCTCCCTGCTGCACTAAGCAGATGGTTATAGCCAGCTCAGTAATTAGAGACCTCCACCTCCTAATGGCTGGTGTAGACTTTGGCCAAACCCTCTCTCCAGTTAAGTGTCAGTCCTGCTTCTATTTTGCTTTTTGACCATAGAAAACTAGCTAGTAAAAAGGATGGGCTTTGCTCTAATGGGCTTTAACTAGGAGCAGAACCAGCCTCTGTAAGATCACCGAGTGATTTCCTCACTGGTTGCCATCACTTGTAGTAACCTCAGCAGTACTTTGCAATTAACACTAATGAATACATGACAACAGTAACATGTTCCTGGCATTAGAGCTTTCCCACCCCTCACCCCAGCAGGTTTGGACCCCTTTGGGTGGAAGGTGTGTTTGTGCACAGGAGGGGAGCTGTTTAGTGCACACTGGCAGTGTAGGATCACGGGGAGAGCAGCCCTGCAGCAGGGTGTTTCCAGAGTAAGTATTTCATACTGGTAGTTTTCTTATCAGTCACTGTATCTTATTTCTGAGCTAAGGCTGCTACTTTTAACACAACTGCTTGTATGAGGGCTGTTAGAAAGGAACTGCGAAAGTGTTTTCAGGATGTTTTTGTGCATGTAGGGGATTTTGTGATAAGACAGGTAGTAGGGAAGTATTGCACTGAGAATTGTTGTTGATTGTTTATTTCTGGACTAAGAAACTATGCCTTAAGCTTACAATGTGATTAGACAGCCGGAGTGGCAGCAGTGGTGTGCGACTATGTGAATAAACCAGTACTGAGGTGGTCACTCACATAGCAGTGAAGTTGCTGAAGGCCCTAGAGGACAGGTTTGATGAGGACCAGCTGAGGGAACTGGGGGTTTTCTGTCTGGAGAAAAGGAGGCTGAGGGGAGACCTTATTGCTCTTTACAGCTACCTGAAAGGAGGATGTAGACAGGTAGGTGTTGATCTCTCTCCCAAGTCACCAGCAATAGGACAAGAAGAAATGGCCTCAAGTTGTGCCAGGGGAGTGTTAGGCTGGGCATCAGGGAAAATTTCTTTCCTGACAGAGTGGTCAGGGGTTAGAACAGCCTTCCCAGGGATGGGAGGAGTCACTGTCCCTGGAAGTGTTCAAAAAACAGGTGGATGTGGTACTGGGGGACAGATTTTAGTGGGCAGGGTGGGGTTAGGTTTATGTCTGGAGTTGATCTCAGAGGTCTCTTCCAATCTTAATGACCTTCCTGGTTAGAATGAAAACACGTTTCCTGCACCATCACAGATTGATCTCCTTCTTCTGTACGTGTGTGATGACACAAACTCTACTCTTGGCTGAGCCTGGCTGCAAAGCCCAAGCCTCCCACACACTACTCACAATGTGTGTTGTGTGGAGGAAGTGTAGAGCAAAGGTGCTGTTACCTCCCAGGAGCAGTCTTTTCATCAGCCATTTCAAATCTCCCAGTACAGATTACCCATTCAGGTTCCTGATCAGTTCTAAAATGAAATTAAGTTTAAATTAAATCAGTTCTAAAATTAAATACCTTCTATTCAGGCCGAACAACTCCAATTCTCTCAGCCTGTCCCAGAGCAGAGGGGCTTCAGCCCTGTGAGCATTTTCATGGTGTCCTCTGGACCTACTCCAACAGCTCCACTGAATTATGAATTAATTTAAAGAATGAAGGAAACAAAATCTGTTGCATCACTACAGTGTTTCTAACCAGGCTACACTGGTCCCTGAAGCATGTTGACCGTGCTCTGCTTTGAGATTGGTCATTGATGTATATAGAACAAACCCCCCCTCCTTGTATGTAGATTACTGCCATAAAAGAGACCCGAAGAAAACATCTTTTCTTAACATAAATGCAGGAAAGGTGTGAGCTAAGAAGGTCTGACTGGTGAACTGTGTTGTGTTCCATTCCTGTGCTGTTTAGGGACGACTTTGAGCTCAGAACACTGTGTGTTTACAATTTCTCTTCCCTGTTAATTTGAGAGGTTAATTATGTGACAGACAAGAAGTGTCTAGGATTAATGACACCTAATACAGTGTTAGAAACAGACTGTGGTTCCAAAGAAACCCACTCAAACGGCTTCACAGAGCAGAGCACTTGGCCTGTGTTTGAAAGGCTAAGCAGAAAATCATTAACTTTGAAAATTGTGTTTTTCATTCCAGGCTGTAGCCATTTAAAAGGGGGGTTGTTCCTCATAATCTGGTTCCTTGATTCCTGAAACAGGGAATGGATGTGTCTGGGATGAGGGCAGGGGGCAGAGAGAGGCTGCTCAGCAAAACCTATGGAGAGACAATGAAATTAAAAGCTCATGAATAGCAGATAAGGTACACAAGGTGATCTGGACTGATCAGCATCTGTCTGTGTGTCAAATGGATCCAGGCACATGGCAACACCCTTTTCTCCCAGTTTGGATGGTTGGCCCCTAGTAGTCATTGCAGTGAGTTGTGTGTGGAGTAAGAAAAGGCTGGGGAGATGCCCCTTCTTTTTTGAAAGACCCACTAGCTACTTAGAGGCAAAAGCTTCTTCAGAAGTGCATGAGTAGATGGGGTATTTCTCCTCCAGTTTTGTTCATTGGGCATTTTTCAGGTACAAATCTGCTCCTACCTCGAATTTCATTCTGCAGTAGCATTTCCATTTACATCTTCTTATGAGGAGTCATGCACTAGTTAAAAAAGGGAATGAGGGGAGTGAAAAAGCAGAGCAAATAACTTGCAATAATATAAGATAAAACTGTTTTCTTACAAAGGGAGCTGGTGACACCCATCACACTGAGGTATTACTTCCTTAAATTACAGCTGGGTTTGGATATCACCCACTGAATGTTGTAGAAGATTAAATACTAATAATCAGATCAAAAGTGGATATATGAGATGGGAGATGAGGCTAGGAAATTGCTTGCCAGACTGAACAAAGAGGAGGACAGAAGTAAAGTTATTAGCTCAATTAAGGAGAAGGATGGTTTGATGAAAACCTACACTCACAGGAATAAATCAGGTATTTAGAATATTAAAAAAAAAAAAAAAGAAAGATACTTAAATCTACAGACAGCTTTTCTTTGACATCCTCTATGCCAAGGTAATCTAAAAGGTTTCTCTGATTGTGAATAGGTATTACAAAAAGTTATGTGAGAGAAATGAACGTAACAGCGTTTAGCAGCCTCTCAGTATTTTCAAGGATTCTGCAAATGGATCTCACAGATGGGAAATTGCTGCTATCCCTGCATTTTATGGATGAGAAGGGAGAACACTTGTGGTTGCAGCTTTCCCCATTCTGACCCTCATCCTCAGGCTCAGGGCAGTACATGGCTCTCCTGGTGCTCATCCCCATGTGGGCTGGTTGCAAGACCATGAACTCTGCTTCGGAGACTGGTTTCAATGATGAAGCATTAAAGATGCATTTTAGATACCAGAGATCCCCAGTGCAAGATATTGGTGGATGCTTATGAAGCATTTTCTAAGATCCCAGTCAATTAACTTTTCATTAATTCAAGGATACTTCTAGAAATATGAACTGTAAAACAATGGGTTGCCAACACTATAACTAAAAATAAAAATAAAGCGAGTATCTTAAACCCCAAGAGTCCTCACTAATTGACCTGACATGCTAATTAAGCAGTTTTGGTCAGAAATAATTAACATAATCCAGCTAGACCAATTAGAGCACACAAGAAGAAGAAGAATAGGGAAAAAAGAACATTTTTAGGAGCTTTAGATTTAAGAGTATCATTTGCAATATGAAGTACCAGCTGATTCAGCAAGCAAACAGGAGTTCTGCACAGGAAACACATTATAACCCACTACACAGTGAAACAGCTGATCAACTGAAAAGCCATAACAAGACATTTTCTGTGTGGCAATGAGAATACAAGAGGAAAACCTTTGAAACTTATTACCACCTCTAGAAGCAACAGGCAGAAGAGCACAGAGTAGCCTCACCGCTGCAGCAGCACCAGGAGATGGCCCAAAGTGCTGGTCCCACAGCACAGCATCTGTGGGTAGGTGAGACACAGCCTGTGGGAAGCCTGTGTTTGACATTTTCCCCCTGAGGGATGCTGTGAGCAATTATTATTTGTTATTTCCACTGCAGGAGAATGGAAACCTCAAACCACATTGTCCTAAAAGCAAAGGAAAGGAGAAGGAAACTTCGCTAATGAACCGAGCAGTGAGTGATATGAGAGCAAATGTGGTGAGACAGCCTTGTGTGGAGATGATACAAACAGCTGCTTTATTTGCTTTTGGAAGAAAACATACAGAGACTTGAGCGCACAGAGAGGATCAGCAGTCTGGAAGCGGGACAGGGTGGAGGAATTTGTCTTGTAACAGGCAGACACTGTGCAGAGCAGAGAGGGACTGGGAAGGCAGCACAGCATCACACCAGGGATGGCCTCTACAGCATCCTTTGCTTGCCTGACTGTGGGGTGAATTTCTGGATAAGTCCCCCAAATGCTTTAATTAAACAATCTCAGTACCTCTCCTGACTCTCTTTCATCCCAGTTTTGAGCAGCAGGATGAAGTGCCATGTCCCAGGCACACACCATCCCCAGCTTCTCGTTACAGCCAGTGCTCAGTGGTGGACAACATGCCCCTTCCCTAGGCATAACTTTGTGCAGGACTGAAGGACACTTGGGTATATTAGCAGGAAGAACATAGAATCATTCAGGTTGGAAAAGACCCTTGGGATCATTGAGTCTAACCATCAACCCTACTCTACCAAGTTTACCCCTAAATCAGATCCCCCAACACCACATTTAAACAACCTTTAAACACCTCCAGAGATGGTGACTCAACCCCCTCCCCAGGCAGCCTGCTCCAATATCTGAACACGAAGCTGCTGTGATGATGCATTGTACAGATGTTTCTTTTCTAGCAGGGAGTTGTCCTGAGGCTTTAAGCAAGTGTACACATAAATGGAGATTTCCAGAATATTTTGGTCTTTAGATCTTGACTGATTGACCCCAGAGACGTTTTTAAATGAAATGCTGTATGAAGCCCTTTGTGAATGGAAGCTTTCTACCAGGGAATGCTACATTTATTACAGCCTATTTAGGAATTTAGCTATTGTTGAGAGGGTTGGACATTTTGTGCTTTATTTTATTAAAAAAAACCCCACTTGTACCTATTTTCCTAAAGTATAGTCTGTGGGGAAAATGTCAGATGCAGTACAGAACTAAGCTGTGGATCTCAGCCTCTCAAGGTGCTGCCTTGGAACTTCATCTGCTCTTAACAGCATGAGAAAAAGAGTTTCTTGTGCAGAAAATAAACAGCCCCAAACTGCTGGAAGATTCATAGAATGGTTTGGGTTGGAAGGAATCTATAAGAAAGTCCTACAGCGGGGAAGGGCTTTTCACGTGGGTTTTTAGTGATAGGACAAGGCAAAACGGCTTTAAGCTGGAAGAGGGAAGATTTAGATTAGATCTTAGGAGGAAACTCTTTACAGTGAGGGAGCTGAGGCCCTGGAAAGGTTGCACAGGGAGGTTGTGTTTGCTCCATCCTTGGAAGTGTCCAAGGCAAGGTTGGATGGGATTCTGGGCAACCTTTTCTGGTGAGAGGTGTCACTGCCCATGGCAGGGGGTTGGGACTGGATGAACTTTAAGGTCGCTTCCAACCCAGAACTTTGTATGATTCTGACCTTAAATATTATATAGCTCTAACCCCCTGCCATGGGCATCTCTCACCAGACTGGGCTGCTCAGATTTGGACATTTCACATGAAATATTTAAGGAAGTTTTTCCTCCTGAACATGACCACACACTTTGCTTTTCTTGCATATCCCCAAAATTTCTGTCATCTCAGGGAATGTGGATTTCAAGGCTCAGATATTCGGTTGGACTGACTAATTACTTGTGTTGTAATGATCAACCTGCTTAATTTATCACTTCTTTGAACATTTAATTAGCTAACAGTGCAAGACAATTAGGTTCTGAATTAGGATAAATTAAAATGCTAGCTTTGCAGCTTTAAGGATATGCAAACCACCACCAATTGCTGCTATGAAAATATACCACAAAGCAGGTAAGAACACAAATATCTCAGTCGGGTTAATGATGCTGAGGTAGCAGGGCCTCTGAAAAGCAAACTGCGAAGTGCCTGTGTTTCATCACATGTCAATCTGTCTGTGTCGAAAGATAACACATGAAGCTGAAAATGGCAATTTCCTCCTCCTTCCTGCTCAGCTCCAGCTCTCTCCGTTGCGAGAGGCTCATCAAGCCACCTACACATCCACTGCTACCCCTGGGAAACTGAGGTCTGAGTTCACTCCATTGGGGACAAGACTGCATTTTGGTTTCGTATAAGCAAAGCATGAGTTTGAATTCCTAAGTGCTCTCAAACTGCTTTGGACCTGTCCCAGTACCAGGCAGCTGAATGCTCCTGAATACAGAATGATAAAAATGAATATAGAGCTTTAACTGGGAAAAAGGGCAGTGGAGATGGTTTAAGATTAGTAGTCAATGGAGATTCTTTTGTACGACTTGCAGAAATGCTTTCACTTCCTACGCTGCTGCTGTGAGGTTTCCATGACTGAGCCATTGTAAGAAACTGAAAAGGACCATGAATACTTTCCACAGTGCTAAAGAACTGGGTCTGCGATTCTTGCTGGTTCTCCACGAAAGTCTCATTCTCAGTCCTGCACCTGCAGTACACATCCAGGTGCCTTAATACAGAAATACTACAGGTGAGAATCTTGAGATCTTCATGTATCTCAGCATCTGGGTCAAAGCCATGATGGAAAAAAAAATGATTGTCTAAATCCTTGGGCTGTTTTGATCTCTGAATGGCTGTCTTCATATTCATATACTGACCACATGTGTTTGTAGGACAGAAGTCAGATGCATTTCTTTCTTGTCTAATGAGTATAACCTAAAGGGCAACCTCCAGTGAGATGCCAGTGCATTCAGAATCACAGGATTGGAAAGGACCTCCAAAGGTCATCTAGTCCATCCCCCATATATCAAGCAAGGCCAACTCTAACCAGAACAGACTGCCCAGAGCCCCACACAGCCTGACCTTGAGTGGCTCCAGGGATGGGGCCTCCACCACCTCTCTGAGCAGCCTGTTCCAGGGATCCCCCACTCTCAGATTCAACAACTTTTTCCTCATGTCCAGCCTCAATCTCCTGAAGAGCCTTGAGAGATGCCCAGGCACTACTGATATAGAAACCAGGGGTTACAAGCAGCAGTACGAGTTTAGTTCCAAATCCTGACTGCACTTTTTGATGGTGCATTTAGTGCTAATTAGTCCACTTTGAATTGTTTGCCCAAACTCCACAATAATATCGTTTAATTAAAAAGGCTTCAATTAAAGAAGAGAGGAAAAAATACCCATCAGAAAGCTATCTATGCACATTATATACAAACATCCCCAAATTAGAGATGAAATTACAGCTTTCCTGTTACCATGAGAACAGCACCATTTCTCAGAGCCTGTTAAAATTATGAACTAAAGGAGCATATATCTTTCTGGATTTTGTTATTATTTATCTAGGGTTGTACAAGCTTTGACTGTGCCCAGCTAGCCACCATTAATCGCATGGCAAGTGAACTTCTGCCAGTGTGGAGAGAGTCTCTGTTGCATTTTGCCAACAGCTATAATTAGCTTTTTATCCTTCTGTTGTCTTTGTGGTCCTAGCAGTGTGTGGACGTTTCAGCAGAAACTGCTCTCATGAAGAAGCCCAACAGAAAAACTGTTGAATCCGGGAGTCTTACAGCCCGTGCTCCACAGCAGCTGGCAAGTTCAGAAGTGGTGGTCCCAGTTCAATGGTGTTAAGAGAAGGAACAATGATGATGGCCTCAAAACCCCTCACAGCCAGCACAGCCTACAGCTTTCACTGGTGGCATCAAGTCACCCAAGAGCTTGAGGCTACCATAGCAATGAGCTGAAGCAGGACCAGGGAATAGTGTTTTCCCTTTTGGTGGTGATTTGTAGAATCATAAAATCTTAGAATGGTTTAGGCTGGAAGGGGTCTTGAAGGTCATCTACTCTAACCCCCCTACCATGGGCAGGGACACTTCCCTTTAGCCAGTTTGCTCAATGGCTCATCCAAGCCAACCTTGAACATTTTCAGGGATGGGGCATCTACGGCCTCCTTGGGCAATGTTTTCTAACGCTTCACCACCATAATGGTCAAGAACATCTTTCTAATACCCAATCTAAATCTCCTCTCCTTTATTCAGGCCAATGCTTCTTGTCCTATCACTACAGACCCTTGTAAAAAGCTCTTCTCTAGCTCTGCTGTAGCCCCCTTAATGTACTGGAGGCTGTTATTAAACACCCTGGAGCTTTCTGTAAGCTGAACAGACCCTTTCTGACTCACAGGCTGCCCTGTCATCTCCTTCTCACCTCAGCAGCAATCGGAATAGTTTCCTTTCACAGAGGAAAAGCCATTTTGGCTCAGTGCAGGAATGATTGTCAACAGGAGGGTCTAAAGCAGAGAGCCCGCTGTCAGTGTGTGCTGTCAATAAAGCCAGCCTCATCCACACTGCACTTCATGGGCTTTGCATATCCTGATGGCTCAGGGGATGGAGAAGGTGGCTTGAAAATGAAGGATTCCAGCTGCCTTGTCGCCTGCTGGCTCTGGAGCGGCTGTGGCTGCCTGGGCAATCCATCATTGCTCTGGCTCCCACCTAGCTGCCAGCTTCCAGGTTGATCCAGGAGAAAGCAGCTCATCTGGTCAGGCAACTAAAGGAAACACAAGGTGAATTCCAGTGTGGAGGTGCACAGCTTTGTGACATCTTGTTACTGGACTCCTGCTGCCATCCCAGAGCAGATACAAGTTTTAGGATTTCAGCAGTCAAATCCATAGAATTTCTTGATAAATATATTTTTGTTCAATTTATACGTGGTCGAACAGGTTTCAGTACCTTAAGATTAACTGTATCTCTTGTAGGTACCAGCTGGGACTATGGTCAGAGATGGTGGATGGGAGTGGAACTGAGTGGTAATTCATGCTGGGAGAGGTTTCTCACTTTCTCCGCTCGCCTGGGCTCTGCAGGAGGGACCATTGAACATGTGCTGCAAAGCTGGGCAGTCTGCTTGTGCTCAGTAAGTGCAATCCGGGCTAAAAATCATTCAGGGTTTGTTTGTTCCTTCATTCTTGTTTTTCTGGGGACAACTCTAATTGCCATAACGTCTCCAGCTGTCTGTTTGTGCCCCTTGGCTGTGCAGCAGTGCCCTTGCCAGTAAATGTCCTGTGGGCCACACTCACCTTTCCTGTTCTCAGAACAGCTCAAGTGCCTGTAAGTAACATATGTTGGCACAAACCAGCTCAGAGGGGTTTTCCCAACAAATCTGCATCTGCATCAGTTTAGTTTTGCTTAGGTCCTTACGAAGCACAAAGTATTTCCAGAGGGAAAAGCAACTTACTTGTGGATGGGCAGCAGCTCTTTAACCATCACTAAAGCCCATTTTGAAGTACGCTCGGGCATGAGGCAGTGAAGTCACACTGGTTCCAGTACAGCAAGAACATATTTCATCCATCCCTGAACCCCTCAGTTTTTCTTGTACACATTTGACCTGCATTTTGCCAGTATGTATGGGGCCTCAGCTCAGTGTATGACTGCTGGAATTACTTACTTTTAAGTGCTTTGATCATAGAATCACAGAATCATTAAGGTTGGAAAGGACCTCTAAGGTCACGCAATTCAACCTTCAGCCCAACACCTCCATGACCACTAGACCATGTCCCAAAGTGCCACACCCACTCGCCTTTTGAATGCCTCCAGGGATGAAGACTCCAACACTGCCCTGGGCAGCCTGTATCAGTGTTTATTTTGCTATCTGTCATATTTTTTATTACCTGTAAATCCAGTTTCTTTTTAAAAACTTTTCCAGTGCTTCCAGCAGTTTTGCTGCCACATCTTCTGAAAGACCCTAAAGGTTTTGTGATCAATAGCCACTTGCTATTCACAAAACTAGAAGCAGGATAATAAAGATAGGCTCACACTAACTGTGAGGGTAAAGATGAGATAATGCACGAATATCTCAATAGATGAAAACAGTTTTGAAGGAATGCCTATGAATTTTGAGGAAAATAATAAGATTCCAGAGATAAAGTAAACCATAACAATCTTTATGATAATGGGAGAAAAGCACATTAAGAATTTTATTAGCAAGAGCTACAAAAATTAGCTTTCTCCATTTTCATTTTAGAATCAGTGAACATTTTGTTTCCATAATAAAAACAGCAATGAAAAGAAAATTGGACACAGGGCATTACACTTCTTCCTCTGCAAGCAAAGATGATTTCTCCTCTCTCAGAGGCTTAATACAGACCACCAGGATTTTCACCCCGGGGGTACAGTGCATGTCACAGACCTGTTATCTCTCACACATGGCTCCCTCTGCATCAGAGCTCAGACTGCATTTGTTGAGCATGGCTTTGGGGGAGTCCTGTCTTCTCAGGTGGTTACAACAGGAGCAGGAGTCATCAGCATAGTGATGGGGGAAGGGGGAGGTTGTCCTCTTTTCAGCCTAGAGAAGAAGCCTAAGGTCTCCAGGGGGAGACCTTACAGCTACCTTCGAGTACCTGAAAGGAACCTACAGGAAGGCTGCAGAAGGACTTTTCCCAAGCGGATGTAGCGATAGGACAAGGGGAAATGGTTTGAAACTGAAGGAGGTTCAGACTAGATATTAGGAAGAAGTTCTTCTGTGCAAGGGTACAGAGACTGTGGAACTGATTGCTCAGAGAGACTGCAGCTGCCTCTTTCCTGGAGATGTCCTAGACCGGGTTGGATGAGGTCTTGAGTAACCGAGTCTGTTTGAGAGATGTTGCTTCCCATGGCAGTGGTTTCGAGTAGATGAGCTCTGAGGTTCCTTCCAACCTGAGCCAGTCTGGGATTTCTGTCCTTCTTCCCTTCTTTCTTTCTGTGTGCTGGCTACAAACCAACCCACAGCAGGAATCTGTACCCACGGGGTGCTACTGTGCAGGACCAGCAATGCTGGCACTGTCTGGCCTGAGCAGGCTGAGAAGTCTTATATCACCGCAGAAGTAGCACATAGAACTTAAGAAGACCATTATCCATGCTGTTCTGAGACTGCAGTGGAGGCTTGATATGGCCTCCTCTGCCTGCTTTAATAACCACATAAGAGCTTTGGGATTGCAGAGAACCTACTAGGAGCAGAAAGACTCTCTGGATGAAGCTCAAGAGAGTATAAAAACCCAGTGGGCAGAGCTGCTGGAAGGTCTGCAGGGAGCAGGAATCAGCTGGGAACAGCTGTGGATGTGTTCCTGAAACACAGTGAAGAAACTACTCAGAATGACTAACAGGTCCAGCCTAAAGCACCAGCATTTTTGGCACTTCAGGTTGTGACTTGCTTACTAGATTTATTAATCCCTGGCAGAAAGTGTAAACAGTAGATGGTGTTTGGTGCAAGAACAGCTTCTTCAGTCAGCAGACACTGAGAATTCAGAAGCCATCAATCCAACATTAAGATGGATTCCAGCTCCTGAGATTTTGCACTGAAACAGCCAGGAACTGCCAGGCTACAGCTGTGATGTGCTCCAGACCTGGAGATTCCTGCATCCGGAGGTTTTCTAAATCACTTTTCACCAATCCACCTCAGCCACATCATCCTTTCTTAGCACCACCACAGAGAATTGTGACTTCAGGTTCACGAATGCCTCGTTGCCAGGGTCTACATTGGGTTCAAGTTGGCTACTGAAGCCTCAAGTCTGTGGGATCTTTCCTCCCATCTCAAAACAGCAGTTCAAGAACAAAACACAGTCCTGTCTTGTATCGATCATTATGCTGCATTCTGGAGCCCATTTGTCACTTCTCAGGAGTCATTTCTACCATCATAACTTTGCACACTCACTCACTGTAAAAAAAACAGCCATTTCCAATCTAGAAAGGGTAGATTGTGTTCAGTGATTGCTCCAATTGCACTGCCAATGAGTTGAAACACTTTTTGCTGGGGCCATTAAGCAGACTAGAGGAACATTCATGTATGTTTAATGCTCAGGAAATCAGTACAATTGAATTCCAGGGATCAGAGAGAATGTAAGTAAAATTAGAAAGGCTGGAGGGACGACCAGAAGAAAATGTGCAGATGGAGGTAGAGGACCTCAGCTTGAAACACCTGGCTTTGGGATTTTCTGCAAACTCATGTTGTGGGAGTCTTCCCCTCGGTTATCTTGGAATAACAGCAGCTATAAACAGGACACTGCATACCACTGACAATGCAACTCCTGCAAATACAAATCAACCAGCCCATTGCATTTAAAGCTTCAAGTTATCTCTGTTTCTGGACTCACATCACTGAAGAGCTCTGAATGTGACAACATCTTTGCATTGCGGAGACCCAGACAGTGCCCTGGTTCAGACAGAATTTAGAGTGTTAGTTTAGATGGAGAAGCTACTTGGTGGTGTTGTAAGCACTCTGAGCTGGTACTGGACTAAATCAGTGGATGAAGACTGGCTCCATGTTCAAAGGTGGCCACTGGATGCAGTGGGTCTCTGCAGTGAGGCATGAGACAGAATGATTGACCTCTAGGCCATTATGGGACCATCATGCCAGTGCTCATTCACTTTGATTGCTCTCCTTCCTTTCCAAGCATAGAGAAAGACTTAATAATCCATTTTCCTACTACCAACAGCTGTGGCAACTTATCCCAGAGAGAGATGTCGGACTTCAAGTGTTCCTTCCTGCTTCTCATACTGCTTCAGCACTTTGCTTTGGGTAAAAGCCAGTGAATCTCTTTTCAGACCACTCTATGGCATCCAGGAGAAGCAGTGCACATTTGCCTCACCACTGCCTCCTCAGCCAACTGAGAATACTGAAGGCTACCTCATGGTAACCAGAAAGCCTCCCATCCCCTCTTCTCTTTTTACAGCCTTCTCTGCTTTGCAGAAGTGACAGGTTTGTCACACATGGCTCCTGTGCCTTTGAATCATTAAACTGCTATGGATCTAGTTTATTGCCCTTGATTACGAGTCCTCTCTCTTCACCGAGCTGTAAATAAAGGCTTTTGACTTTAAACACAACTCAGATATGTCATGATTGAAAACAGCCTGCTGCTCTCTCAACATGTTTATCTAATGTCTGCAGGAGTAAGAACAGGGAGCAGGAGAGCAGATGGTGCAGCTATCTCCGAGCAGGCAGAACAGTCTATGTATGCAATATGTAGACATCCAGTCTTTTCTAGTGCAACGCTATAATTATTGTGGAGGGGATTTTATTTTTAAACTGCAGCTTAAATAAAATGATTGCTTCAGACCACACAGGCTCGAGTGCAGCTGGAATGAGAGCCAGCCTTTTCTGCAGACAGCAGGGAGAATCCCAAATAGACAGGCTAAGGTGAGCAGGGACACAATTTACTGGAGGGAAAAAGGATCTCCAGTGTTACTCAGAGTTCCCTCAAGAAAGATTTTCCTCCTTCTCTTTAGAAACATATTGGAGTGGTCTTTGAGAGCATCGGCTAAACCTGCTCAAAACAAGGAAGAAGTGTAAAAGGAAACTGCAAAGCTGACAAGGAAAACAACTGAAAACAAGAAAGTAGGGCCTTCGCAGGCAAGGGAACTGAAGCAAGTCAAGGTCAGCATTTCCTCTGACCAGATGGTGAGCAACTAATAACCAGCTATTCCTTCATCATCTACATATTGCCTCTTCCCCTCGCACCACATGCATTATTCAGTAGGGGCAGAGTTATGAAGACCTAATTAATCCTTTCAATTAAATTAACATTTTCAGTACTTAATTCTAAGTAAAGTGCCTGATTTTGGACAGGTTCAATAAACAGCCTGCATCACTTATCTCCCTCTCTCACACAGAACCTCTGACAAATAAACAGGTTTAATGAAAAAGTTTCTTCAGAAGTGATCTCAGTAAATAAAGCAGTAGCATAAGTAGGTCCGTGTCCCTTTCAAATGGGACTGGGAGGTATTACTTGGAATCGCAGAATCATTTTGTTGGAAAAGACTTTTAAGATCATCAAGGTCAACCACTCCCCCAGCACTGCTAGGTCACTGCTAAACCATGTTCCTCACATCATACCTCCACAGCTTCTATATCTCTCCAGAGATGGGGACTCCACCACTGCCCTGGGTAGTTTGTCAACCTTTTCAGTGAAGAAATTTTTCCTCATGTTCAACCTAAACCTTCCTTAGCACAACTTGTGGCCATGTCCTCTTCTCCTATCACTTGGAAAAGAAGAGACCAACCCACACCTCACTCCAACCTCCTGTCAGGGGCTATTACAACTGAGAAGATCTCTCCTGAGCCTCCTTTTGTCCAGGCTAAACACCCGCAGTTCCCTCAGCTGCTGCTCAGAGCACTTTTTGTCCAAACCTTCCACTGTTTGTTTCCATGAGGAAGGGATAGGGATGAGGAGTAAGGGTTTGTGGGGGAAAGGTTGGGCCAGTTTTCAGTTCTCCCAATTTCAAGCAGGGAGGGTGAAGGTGCTGGGTGAGAGATGCTGGCAGGACTGTGAGTGGTGCTGTACAGGAAAATACAACAGGCTGCCCTTCCTTCTAAAGCCTCAGCTCCTAAAACCACCCTGTGCAGTCAGGGCCCCCACGGCAGACAGTGCCCCATAGCACCCCCTGTGTTAGTGCTCCCCCAAAGTGAATTGAGGGCTGGCAGCTACATTTAGGCTGGAACAACCGAAACAGCAGCATGAGTAACGGAATTTGGGAACAGTCACATAACAAAGGAGTCGCAGCAATGCCCTCTGACAGCCATTCCTGCCAGGCAATCATAAAGCATTTTCCTTCTTCAGTGATCTGGAGCTTTTGAGATGAATATACACTTTCTATTCCTCCCTCCTTCCTGAGATAACAGCAGCAGAATACTGGGTGATAATCACCCTTATTGCTAATTTTGCATGGTCTTCAGTAATTTATTTTCACGATGTCCTCATTTTCCCCATTTGTATAGCACAGCTTGTACCTACATCATAAGAGCTTTAAAAGGAAAAAGGGATTTATATTAAGCATGATTCTAATCTCTTTTGCAGCATTTATAAATAACTTTGGCACTAAAAATTCAATCCTATGTTCTGACATATTTAGATCAATAGATTTTTATTTTCATTAGAAAAAAGTATAAAACAATTTATTAAACACTTCGAAATAAGCAACTGGCTAAACCATTCTGTTCTCTATCAGAAAACACTTGTAAGTACAAAATTACTTTACAGGCCCATGCTGCACACAACACATCAGAGACCTATTGAAAAACAATGCTAAGGAGGTGTCAAGAGTTTATTCTTCTTTTATTTCTTGCATGTTGGAAAGCCAAAGCCCTGAGCACAGGGAGCAAATGGGGACATCTCTGTTGATATTGGCAGTGGATGGGAGGAGAACCACCCCATGGCAGCAGTAGAGAAGGGAGTGCAAGTGATGAAGGATATGGGTTTGGACTACTCAGGTCTGGTCTGCATGAAAGCGGCTGTGATATTTTTATTAAAATTCTATGTTTTCTGCTATTTAAAATGGTGCACTGGTACTTGGGAATGTTGGCAAAGAAGAACAAAACTTGCATTACCTGTCTAGGGTGGCCACTGTCAGAGAGAGTAAACTGCCAACGTGCTGTGAAAGAGAACCATAAAGAACGAGCTTGGTTTGGTTATAGTGGTTTACAAAGGAACATTTAGGCTGCTGCTGTTTTTTCAAACATCAGGAGAAACTCCAGTGAGAAACATCCTCTCTATTATCTGCAGGCTTGATACTCTCACAGCTGAGATGACATGCAAATTCATCAAGCATTCCACATTTTTTTGGTAGAGCATGGGACTCTTAATCCCAGGGTTGTGGAGTTGTGCCCCATGTTGGGCATCTTTTTTTTTTCCCATTTTTTTGTGGCACTTAGTGCTCTGGTCTTGCTGATGTGGTGATGTTAGGTCATAGGCTGGGCTTGATGAACTCACAGGTCTTTTCCAGCTTCAATAATTCTGTGATTCTGTGATTCTGCAGTAATAATGATCCCCAGAGAGCTGGGGCTGAGGGCACAAAGCCATAACTTCACCCCTCAGTTCAAGAAGGATGCAGAACTGCTGGAAACAGTCTAGCACAGGTCCACGAGGATGATAGAGTAGAACACCTCCCTTATGAGGAAAGGTTGAGGGAGCTGGATCTCTGTAGCTTGGAGGAATGAAGACTGAGGGGTGACCTCATTAATGCTGATAAATATGTGAAGGGTGGGTGTCAGGAGGATGGAGGCTCTGCTCAGTGTCATCTAAGGATAGGACAAGAGGCAGTGGTTGTGAGCTGGAACATAGGAGGTTCCACATCAATATGAGAAGGAACTTCTTCCCAGTGATGGTGACAGAGCACTGAAATGCCTAGGCTGTAAATCTCTTGTGTATGATTGATCCTGCAGCAGGGCCAACAGCATCCTGGGGTGGATCAGAAGGG